>JARFYF010000007.1:51224887-51248874 GCA_030265395.1 Rhina ancylostomus | reverse complement strand
AGATTTAATCATTAGCAATTAAAACATTTTTTGACAATCAAAAAATTTTCTTTGGGACGCAGTTAGGAAAATAAATACTAACAATAATGCTATTACTAATTTCATCAGTGATTGCAGAGCTGTAAAGAGGAGCAGCGCGGGAGATTTAAAAGCCATTAAGGTAAGGACTTGTTGGTTTCACAAGTGACTGTGGAACTGCAAAGAACATGGGAGACTTAAAGACTCTTTCTAGCAGCCCCTGGAATCAAAAAAAAAGGGACGCAGGCTTTAGTGGCGCAGCCATTTTGGGAGTGGCTGCGTTTGAGTTCCACGTGCTCCATTCAAGGAGAAAGTATTGAGGCTTCGGCTCGAGAGGTTTCAGCAAGAAGGCTGAGCAGTGGTAAGCTAAAGATAAGGTAAAGTTTTTTCAACTTTCCTCTTTAGCCTTATTGCAGTCAGGATGGAAGTTAGAGCAGCTGTGTGCTCCTCTTGCAGGATGTGGAGATCATGGAGATTTCCAGTGCCTCTGGTGACTTTGCCTTTGGGAAGTGTGTCCAGGTGCAGCTCCTGACTGATCATATCCAGCGGCTAGAGCTGCAGTTGGACTCACACAGGAGTGTGCGTGATGTTGAGAGCATCATTGACGGAAGCTTTAGTAAGGTGGTCATACCCAAAGTGCTGGTGACAGGTAGTTGCATGACCACCACGAGAGGTGGAGGAGGTAGGTAGAGAGTGCAGGATTCCCCTGTGGCCATTCTCCTAAATAACATATACCATTTTAGATATCGTTGGGGAGGGTATTGGGGGGGGGGGGGGGGGTGGTGGTATGGCCTTTCAAAAGGAGAACACCACCACCCAACCCAAGTCTGTGGCACCATGACTGGCTCTAATGCACAGAAGGTGAAGACAGAGAGAGCTGTAGTGCTAGGAGACTCAATAGTTAGGAAGACAGACAGAGGATTCTGTGGCCACAAATAAGATAACAGGATGGTGAGTTGCCTCCCGGATGCCAAAGTCAAGGATGTCTCTGAGCGGTTGCACAAAACTCTTAAGGGGAAGGGGTAGCAACTCGAGGTCGTTCTACATTCAGGTAGAAAAGGGGATGAGAGAAGTCCTGCAGAGTAAGTATAAGGATTTGGGCAGGAGGTTTAAAAAATACAGGACCTCAAGGGGAGATTACAACCGGTGCCAGGTGCTAGCAATGCTCAGTTGAGAAGCGAGTGCAGGGAGGACAAGAATTCAGATTATTGGACTACTAGGATCTCTTCTGGGACAGAAATGACCAAGAGGGACAGGTGGCACCTGAACAGGACAGAGACCAATATCCTGGCAGGGAGATTTGCTACAGCTAGTCCAGAGGCTTTCACCTAGTCTGGCAAGGGGTTGGGAACAAAAACAGAATTGAAGCAGATGAGAAGGTTGAGGCAAATACAGAAGTTAAAGAGAGCAAGTTCAGCAGAAAGGACAGCCTGATAGGTAAGGCAGATGAACCAGAGGTACAAATAGGTACAAAGAACTTGGATATTATAGCTATGACAGAAACATGGCTGGTGAGGGGAGTGATCACTTTGCTGGGATTGTGCTCAGGTGCCCCTCCCACATTCCCCCCCCCCCACCAAGAGTTCAACACCAGCATGTTCCTATTAGAATGAAGGGCGAGGCTGGCAGGGGTAGGGAACCATGGATGACAAGAGATATTGAGGCTGGACCAAGCCATTGGAAAGGCCACTTTTGGAGGGTGTACTGTTCTAGGTTGCCCTGCTATAGGAAGGATTTCACTGAAACAAAAAGCGTACAAGAAAGATTTACACAGATGCAACTAGGACTGGAGGGTTTGACTTACAAGGAGAGGCTGGATAGGCTTGGTGAGTAGCTGCAGTTGTGTCTCCCCAGGGTAGGAGAGCCCAGAACTAATGGACATAGGTTTAAAGTGAGAGGGGAAAGAACAAATTTTTTTCCCCCCACAAAGAGAGTGGTGCACAAATGGAATGAGCTGCCGGGGAAATGGCAGAGGCAAATACAATTGTGATGTTTGGATAGGTACATGGATAGAAAGGTTTAGAGGAACAATGGGCCAAATGCACACTAATGGGACTTGCTCAGTTAGAAAACTTCCCTGGGTGGGGTGTCGAGAATCAGGGGGTCACAGACTCAAAACAAAGGGATCAGTCATTCAAGAAAGAGGCAAAATAAAATGTCTTCACCCAGATGGCAACAATCCTTGGAATTCCCTGCTCGGGGCACTGTGGAGGCACAGCCAGCAAATATATTCAATTCAGATTAACATATTTTCAGATGTTATGGGAATTAAGGAAATGGCATAGGAAATGAACGATTACCTTGTCTCTGCCCAAATGAAAGATGAGAAACAAAACCTGCCAGTTGCATTCAACGACTGCGCTGAAGGGACCCAACGTCATGTTTCCCAGTTTGCTGACAAGACTAAAGTAGGCAGGACTGCAAAGTCAGAGGAGGATGTAAAGCAGCTTCAGGGGGGCGCGGACAAGTTGGACATGGTCGATAAGTACCACTTCCCTGAACAGAAGAACTAAAAGCAGCAGCAGGTCTTTTGGCCCTTCTAACCGATTCCATCATTCATCACAATCATAGCCAAGATAGGAGTGACAACACAGCAGTTGAAATATAATACAGAAAAAAAAAAGGTCATCCATCTTGGCGAGTGTAACATAAAAGCAGAGTACTTGTTAAGTACTAGTAACATAAATGGTATGTTAGCCTTCTTAATTACATGGCTTGATTACAAGATTAAAGAAGTCTTACTACAATTATACAAGGCCTTGGTGAGACCACATGAGCAAAACTGCGTACAGTTTTAGTCTCCTTTACCAGGAATGTACTTGCCTTCGAGGGATTGCAATAAAGATTCAATAGACGGGTTCCAGGGATGGCATGTTTGCCCATGAAGATAGGCTGAATACAAGGGGACAGTATTTGTTAGAGTTTAGAAGAATGGGAGGGGATCCTGATAAAACGAAATTATTTAAGGCCTTGGTTGATTCGATGCAGGAAGGATGTTTCCTCCTCATTCCCACCCTACTCCCCCACAACCTCCCCACCCCCTGACTGAAGCAGAGGACCAGGAGACACAATTTGAGAATAGAGGACAAGCTGCTGAGGACTGAGTTGAGGTAACATTTATTCCCTCATTCAGAGGGTGGTAAACCTTTGGAATTCTCTAACCCAAAAGTTCACAGATGCCCAGTTATTGATTTCATTCAAAACTGAGATCAAAAGTCTTCTGGATATTTGGATAACTATGCCACAAAACAGCAAGATGTAGAACATCAGCCATGACATTGATGAAAGAGAGCTGGTTCAAAGGTCTAAATGGTCAGCTGTTGCTCCCATGTTCTTATGAAACAAGGGATATGTAATTATTTCAGAAACTGAAGCCGATCAACCATAATCTTAGTGAATGCAGAACTGGAAATTGATAGTGCAATTTCCTGTCAGTTGAGTCCTAAATTATGGAGGAAGGTCATTACCAATATTTGATTTCCTAGACAAAGTCTTCAAGGGTGCGTTAGAGGTACCTACCCCACCATCACCTCAAAAAAGCAGAACCCTGCCTAGAGGTACTGATGGAAACAGGAAAGTTGAAAAAGAGAGGCTGGAAGTGCTCAAATTCCAAAGCAGCAATATCATCTTGACAATCTGGGACTGTCCACAGCAGGCATAAGCTCTGTTGGGTCTCATAGCAGCACCTGCACTGTATAAATGCCCAAGAATGCCTTGGTGTTCATCAACAAAGTTAACAGTTTAATATTTAATAAATCAGTTTTTCAGTTTTTTTAGTTGAAGTCTATTTTGAATGCAGACACAAGTCAAAATATATTGGTGGTCCCTATTTTATTGCTAAACTTAAGCCAATTTGATCAATTCTATTACATTAGTTTCTACAGTTCATAAAGATAAACCAAATCACAATGTTGGCAAGGCAACTAAGATACAAAGGAATGAGGAAAAAGGAGTAAGGGCAAAAGGAACTTAGTGAAACAAAACATCAAAGGAGAAAGGAGGTGATGTTTAGAGTGGAAATGGCTAACTCGAGGGAGGATACTTTTAAGGTGATTGAAGGAAAAGAGGCAAGTTTATTTTTTGTTTTACACACAGAGGGTGTTGGGTATGTGGAACGCACTGCCAGAGGTGCTGGTAAAGGCAGATACATTAGGGACATTGAAGAGACTCTTAGATAGATACATGGATGATAGAAAAATGGAGGAGTATGTTAAAGATCGATATTAGAGCAGTTTAAAAGGTCAACACATCATGGGCCGAAGGGCCTGTACTGTGCTGTAATGTTCTAAGTCTGACAAGCAGTAACATTGAGAGCAGAAGCAGAACAAGATATGGTCAGGCTCCATCTTCAGGTGTAACACAAGACCCTAAATTTAAGCACCAGGAGAGAATTTGATACATCAGAAAATGTGCCATGAAATTAACACATGGCATCCCCAGATTAGCAATGCCCAACTTATGGGCACCACCTACATATGTACAGGCTTAAATAATATTTTTAAATTCAAAACTCCAACATCTGTCCATACATTCATTGCTACAAGAGGCAGAACTAGTTCCCTCCCTTCCCCCACCCCCTGCTTCCTTCCCCTTTTAGTAAATTGTTCTTTCTCATCAATTACGTGCTTTTGATGCCATTCTTTACCATTGGTTACCGTATCAAGTGATTTGTGGGTATTTTCCAACTTATGAATAAAAAAAATTCAACATATGGACATCTTTAAAAACAGAACCTATTACCTGGGAATATCCTGTACCATTGTTTTTCTCTTCTCTGGGAGAAAGCAGAATGTGGCAAAGCCAGTTTGAAGTCTGGACTTCACTCATGCTCATCTTCTTTAAGCTGCTGTCAAAGTGGAATTTCAAAAATGTGCATTTCCAGGAAACCTGATGGTCAATATGGACTGAGAAAAACACTTGAACTAGACTTTTTGGCAGCAAATTGCAGTTAATCAACTTCTGTCACTGAAAACTAAGTGGAAGTTAGAACAGCACTTATACACATCAAAAAGCAATTCCAAATGCAATAGTGACAATACACAATAATTGAAACATTGTATGGAAACTTGACTGCAAACCACAAGTTTTAACAAAACTCAGTAGTCAAATGAAGGCTAATTCAAATTTAGCATGTTTTCCATGAATGCCTGATTGCACCTCTGGGATAGTCTTCATTACCTGACAGGATTGCTGGTCAATGAAACACGAAGGGATTCCAGAGAACTAAGAAGTCTTTCATCTCCAACACCCATTTTTAGCTCATGGATGAACTCATGGGGTAACGTGGCACTGTACTGCTTGTTCTTCAAACCACCCTGAAAAGTAACCAAAAAAAAAATTACTGAGATTTTGTTTTATGATGATACAGGGATTCAAGATGTAGCTTTCCCAAATTCCCTACATGACCTTCTTTGGTAAAAATAATGTATTTAAGACACAGTAGAAACAGACCAAATATTCTCATCTTAATATATTAGACAAACTATTTAGGCATTTTATTTGTTCATGTTTGCTTAATTACATGCACAAAACAATTGGGACCAAGTAAAGTTATTTCAGAACAAATTCTCAGGCGACAGCTGCATGTGGTAAGCTGAAAAATGGTGGAATAGCTAACTGCAGAAGTTTGGGAAGAAAAGATTCAGATTGTTTAAAAAGCTTTGGTTTGGAAGAGATCAGCATGAGGCACCTTAGGCCATCAGCAAAATTGCATTGCACTATAATCAGTAATCTCAAGGTCCAGCATACTCTTCATTCCACCATTACAATCATGCCAGGGAACCAACACCCAGTGAATGCAGACAGACAGGATGGGAGCACAAGGTGCATCTAAAAGCAAGGTGCCAACATGATAACTCTGCAACACCACAATGCATGAATGCAAATCAATAAAAAGGCAACATGCAACACTATGGCCAAGTGATCACAAAACCAACAGAACATAGAAGCCCTGCCACATCCAGCCATGAATGGTGGAGGACACTTATCATACAGCTAAGAGGGAAGAGAAGAAGGAGAAATCTCCAAGAATTCCCCCATCTTCCATATCTGTGAGGCCAAGTACCTAACACCTCGACAACCATCTGCAACACATTCAGCCAGAAAGACCACGTCATCAGTCCCTGCGCCCACCAGGGGTCACCATCATCACAGCAGCCAGTCTTCAATCTGATTCACAACACAGGATGTCAAGAAACAGCAAAGCATGTGAGAAACAGCAAATGCAATGGAAGTGGACACCATTGGACCATGTTAATGAAAACAGCTGCTCTGGGATGCTTGTATCCAAACATTTCACTTCAGTTATAACATTGGCATCTACCCAATCTGAAAAATTGACCAGTTATGTGTGTAAAAAGCAAGACAAATGCAACCTATGGATTTAACTTCCAACCAGATCACACAGGGAAACTGCAGTATCATCAAGCAGCACTGCCTCTCCAACAATTGGGCTTTCATCACAACATCAAGTTCTGGATCTCACCACAGCCTTGGCCCAAACACTGACCAAAAAGCTGACTTCCAGAGCAGAGGGGTGTGCAATTTCCATCAACATCAAAGTGGCAGTTAACCAACTGTGGTGTCAAGGAGCACTGGGAAAAATGAAATCCATGTAAATTAAGTGAAAAATTGAATGCTTGCTGATATTTTACTTCAAAAAAGTAAGATAGCTCAGACTGTAGATTAAATCACCTGAAGGATATTAGATTAATTCATCTGGGCAATGCTAAAATTACATTCAGTTTATTAATTGATGAACTTCTTCCAATCCACATGTCGGAAGTGGGAACAATCAATGATTGTGCAGTGTTCACAACTTAATGCAACAGTCCATGACTGTATGCAACAAGATCTTGACAACATTCAAGCATATATCAATAAATGTCATGCAATACCTATGCAGCAGGCAATGACCTTCTCCAGTGAGAGTCCAACCACATACTCTGGACATTTAGTAGCACTACTATCAAATTCCCTGGGATCAACGTCCAGGGATTCACCATTAACTAGAAACTGAAACAGACCAGCCACATAAATATAGAGGCCACAAGAGTAGGTTAAAGGTCAAATATCCTGTAGCAAGTAAGTCACCTGCTCTCTCCAAAGCCGACCCACAATTTGTAAGTTATGATGGACCACTGTCCACTTGCCTTGAAGACTAACACAGTAACAACAATCAATAAAGTCCACATCATCCAAGGAAACAACTCAATTGACATCCTTTTCACCCCAAAGTAAACCAATTTCATCACTAACACAGCATGACTGTTGCACTCATCAGCTACAAAATGTCCTGTCATTACTTGCCAATGTCACTCTGACAGCACTTCTGAAACACTCAAGTAGAAGGGCAGCAAACTCCTTCGAACACCATTACCAGTAGGTTCCTTCCAAATTAATCACCTCATTGGAAAATATAACAAAGCTACTGTAACATTGCTAAGTCTACTCAATAGCACCTTGAAAATACCTTCATCAGAAGAACCAACTTGGTTTAAAACAGTAACTCAACACTACCTTCTCAAGAGCAATTTGGTAAGGACATTAAATACCTTGCTGACCATACCCAAAATTCTACACAAGTGATTCACAGTTATTTTGAATTTGGATTACCCAAAGAAGGTGTACTAATTGTTGCTGGCATTCCTTCATCTGAAAGAAATGGTAAATATTGAAAACCAGACTAAAACACAAAATCTCAAGGAACAAACTTGTTCAATCATAGATTATACATGATCTTTTTTACTGGTAAAATGCATATATGTCATAATTGAATTGTTCATAAGCTATAGAGGTCTTTTTCCCCTAAGCTGTTGAAATCAGTTCTGGTCATGGACAGAGATGCCTTGCTAGAGAGAATGATGCCTCATTCCAAAACAGCCACTCAGAAGTTTTCCCGTGAACCAGGATCAATCTCTGGGTAGATGGTCAGCACGAATACTTAATTTCCTTTGAAAAGGTAACTTGTGATAACTCTATTTTCACATGTATGTATTTGTTTATACATAGTTTCCAGTTTCAAATACACAAAGGCAAGGCTTCAAAGTAAAAAACATTTTTAAAACTACATTGCCTGTTTCAAATGATATTGTGGCTTGGGGAAAATTCAAATGAATATGGACAGAACCATCTGGGAAAATACACGTCAACCTTTGCACATTGTGGGTATAATTCATACCTAGGTTGCCAACAACACCTCTACAGAAACACTAGGTTTTTACACTAAGCAAAACCAAACTTGTTTTAAGGATCAGCAACTCATGTGATTGTCAAAACTGGGGCATTGATAGACAGCAAAACAAATTAGAAGAATTCAATGCTGCAAGCATTGGCTTGATTAAAAGATCTTAAGTTTAAACAAATCCTCCAGCAAAAATTCAAGTTGATGAATTCAGTAGGAACGATTCCAGTTAAAGATTCCATATCAAAAATTTGTAAAGTATGTTAACGATTACAATAGAGACATATACAGAAGTAAAAATGGGTAGACAGTCTAACAGAATGAATGAATGAATGATAGTCAAAATTTATCATAAACCAAGTTACTGCTATAAAACAGTAGTTCAGAAGGAAATTTAACATCAAGATTTGCATTAATAACCATCCATCTTTAAAAGTAATTGGGCTCAGGAAGAATCAACAAAACAACAGGAAGAGCCAGGAGAGCAGAGCAAAGATAAAGTCTCAAGCTGTCAAACACTAACTCATTCAAAAGAGCAAGTGATGCAAATTCCTTCAAGGTGCACTGAATGAGCACAGAAATAAACTACAACTAATGGAAGTCAGACATTGGTGAAAGCATGAGGGTTATGTGACAGTCAAGCAAAGTAAAAACAATTGCAACAAGAAAACATCACAAGGGACAGAACCTGAAAGTCTAAACGTTAGTGGAAAATTCAAATTTCTCTCCCAAATACTGTGATCCACCAGTTATGTGATGAAGATTGGAGATTTGAAGACTAGTAGTCATTCATAATTCATTTTAAAAAATGTCCTGAAACAAAGACAGCTAAAGTGAATGAAGTGTGTCACCACCACTTTCTCAAAAGGCAATTAAGGGTGTCCAATGTTTCCAGGCTCATTCTGGTCCTTAAAAAAAATTAAAAATTAAAAAGCAGAAGAAATACTTCAAGAATCCATACAATAAAAATATTGATATCTGTTACATTTTGCTCACTATGTTTGAAAACAAGATACTAATTAGTAACAGATAAAAATTAAACTAGTTCAAGGTATGCATAATTAGAGGGTACTGTGTTAATTTCAAAGAAAAACTACACCTGCACGATTCATTTATGCCTCAGTGGTGAGGAAATAAGTAAACTAGCAACTGAAAATGTCCAATTTATAAACACACAGAAACTAAGCAAATATCATATCCTACAATAATAGGAACTTACATGCATTACTTCTATAATCACTTCAACCTATTCTCCAAAAAAAAAAGCAAATTCAATTCAAAGTTGAATTTGTGAAGGAAAGACTTTGCAGACAGAGTGCCTGCACTCCTCCCAGAATCCGAAGAACTCAGTTTTGCTGGTAGAACAAGTATGGAACTTCGCTATCATTAAACAGAGTAGCATTAGCAAAACCGGAAAGATGTTAGCCACTTCTTATGACAGAATCATGACTGCTGATAAGTAAAGCAACAGAGTGCAAAATTGTTAATAATTTGGAGATAATGTTTATAAAACTTTGCAGTATAGGGTTAAGTACAACAGTAGGAGAGTAGCACTGTAAAGAATAGAGTTTCAAAGCTAACAACTCAGACTGAATGAAGGGAGCATTGCAAGTCATACAAAGTCATACAAAAGGAAAGAAAGATTTTTTAAAAATACGTCTATTTATAGGGTGTAGTGGCAGAGAAAGAGGTGATGCTGGTAGGATTTAATAAGAACATGAAATGAACATCAAGGGTGACAAGAATACAGGTATAAGCTTTAAATGCTTGGACATAAAGAAGCCAATGAGGTTCATTAAGGCTGAACAAGCCTTAAAACTGAGTATATGGCTTTTCACTTCAGTCTTTTGAAGCCAATGGATGATAGAGCATTACTTGAGCTTTGAAAAGGAGCCTTCATAAATATTACTCAAGATTTATTTCATATTCTGCATGATAATTCTAATCTTCATTAACATGTCAAGTTCTGCTCCTGCATAATCAAACTGATACAAGGCCGCAGAAGCATACTTAGAGCATTTTCTCTGTCATCCTGGAAATCTCTTGTGGTAACAGAGTTAATGGGCACCCATGAGAAAATAAGTTGCAGGAATACAAAGAAGTCAGTAGAGAAGAAGTGGAATTAAGGGGATTATTTCCTGGGAGCTGGCATGGACCTGCTGAGCCAAGTGGTTCCTTCTGTGTTATTACAAGTATAAAACTGAAAATCTTGGTTGAACCTCCTCTCCTTTACTGAAATCAATAGGACTTAATTTTGCACATTTAGTATTTGTGGCTTAGGACAAATTTCTACCTTGACCTATTTATACTCCAAGATATCTCTCAATAAGCATCAGAACCTGGAGAGTCAAGGAACAAGTAGCAAAGCCATCTGCATGCTGAGATGACCATTGTTCACCACTTGCCTAACCAACTTCGACTCAGAAATAACAGTGCAGTTTCAAAATTTGTGCAAGGCAGAGTTTGACAGCAAACATAATGCAGCAGACAGCTGAACCAAGGACAGAAAACTGGACTTGCAAATTGGACATCAAAAAAAGAAAAATCTGGAAAACAAAAAATAGCCAAGATTGTGATACATTTTGCAGAGAAAGCCACATACACATTTGAACACAACAACCTACATACATTGAGTTGCAACTGAATCTGGGGTAACAGATGCAATTGTACTCTTAAAAAAAAAGCACAAAAGAACATGGATTTTTATTCTTGAGGGACAAATATTCATTAAGCCTTCATTGGTTCTTTGTTGTCATGCAATTTCAACATTGTAAACACTTCTGGTATCCACATTAGAGATGTCCTGAACTAAAGGCTGAATAGAATTACTGATATGATAGCAGAATCATATACCCACATGACTGAAGCTCTTTCCTCAAAATGTTATGAGGGGATTTGAGAACATAAATGTAAACCTATCCTACTGTTTGCAGACCAAAACAAGGGAACATAAGTACATGCTTTTCACAAATAAATCAATGAGGAATTCAAAAGAAGTTTCTTCATCCAAATAAAATGAAGCAAGCACAGGTAATTTCTTAAAATAAAGCCAATATTTCAAAATTATCTACAAAGCCAAGTAAATTTACAATTCCTATGTACCCAAACACTATGTTGCCAAGGACAGAATTAGTATGTCAGGATTGGTGATAAGTTCAGCCAAGCACATTGAATTACCCAACAGGTCAGATGAAGTTGTCAAAAGACAAACCACACAACTTTGAAAAAGAAGAAAAATAATGCACTGTCAATAAAGCTCGGATTTAAAGTAGATTTATTAGAAAGAATTAAATATAGACTAATGTTAAAACAGTAAACATTTATGCTATTTTAGTTCATACAAAAAATCCTCGTGTTCGATGAGCAATTACGCACAATTTTAACTATTTACTTCCAGGAGTCAAGGACCAGAGATCACCTACACGCAAACAAAAGTTCTGATTGCTTGACTGGAGAAAACAAAATCTCTACTTTTAGCCAAACATATATAATCTTAGAGAATATTATTTAATTCCATTTTCAAAGATCTCAATTTAAAGGCAACAATTACTATTATTTGCCATCTTTCTCTTAGATACAGGAATTATGTAGCATAACAATGAAATAAACACAAATGCATGAAATAGGAACACTGGCCTATTAATATTGTTTTGAAATGTTCTGCTGTACACAGAATTCTACCTGACTTCATCTAAAGAATGCTAAGTTTGGATGAAATGAAATACAGCCAAGGAAGTCAGCTAGATGGCATCTACAAAGACCAACAACACAGAAGAAAACTTACAACAATAACTATTCTGTGTGCTGCAATTCACACCATACAGCTAAAAATAAAAGCTCACTTACGGTATTTGAAGCTGCACCAATGTACTGGACAACCATTTCTCTTTTCATATGAATGTCCTTTTCGCGCAGAGGAGCCTTTCGGTCTTCATTTAAGTTCATATCTTCCTGTGAAGAGAACAGTTCACTTGAGCAAACTCACTAAAACCTTGTATAATGCTTTTGAATTACCCTGTCTACATTCCACTTTTCAACACCCAGCTCACAGGCTAAATCCAAGAACAATACTTGATTTTTTTCCCCTCAAGTCTGACTAGAATTGGAACACAGTTGTGAAAAATGACAGAATTTGCCCTTGTATAAAGCTTTTCTCTGATGTTCCAAGCGAGTCACAGCCAATTAAGTTCTTTTTTTAATTTAATAAGCAACAGTAAAGACTTCAGGCAAATGCAGAAGTAATTTACACACATGAAGGTCCCAACAACAGCAAGAAGCAAATAGTGTATGTTCATGGTATTGGCTAAGAAATAAATCTTAGCCTGTACAGAAGCAGAGCTCACCGTTTTTGTTTAAAGCTACATGAAATATTTACCAAAGCAAATAGCACTGCAATCTAAAATTTCATATGATGAACATCATCTCAGAGTACAACAGCCTCTCAGTCTTCTTACTTCATCTGCCATCTTGCAAAATCAAGGACATCCTGCTTCCACTACAATTCTGTGGGTTCAAGAGTTGGCAGACTAAGATTTGTATTCTCAACTCCCTCTGATACCTTCACTTGCTCTCTTCATTCCCCCAAGGATATTCAAAGAGCTGAGCATCTTCCTAGACACTCCTTTGTCATTTTGAACAGTTAAGAGCGATGGATCTCCACAGAACAATGACATACTGTCAACGGAGGCTTTGTGAACATCTTTATAGTTTCTCCTCTGACCTACTGGAAATCTCTTGCCCTCACAAAACAGAGTAGACTGCCCATAAAAACCCATATGTGTCGAGCGCCTCAGTGGTGGAGAAATTGGCCCAGGAGAGGATGCCAATGTTGATTCACTTGCCCTGCCAATGGACAGGGAGAACTACATTTTTGGTGTTTTTTTCAATCCTTTGAGCTGAACACAACTTTGTCAGCTTTGCAGCAAAAAAAAATTGAGTTTTTCCCAATGCAAAAATAAAATCAACTCTTTTGGCATAGGAAGCGCATACACATACACCAGACCCAAAAAGGTATTTTCATAAAACAATCAATTTCAAGTGGTCACCAGTTTGGTTATGACTAAAATCCCCAAACCAGTGTTGAACACATTGTACCAAGTCCATGATAAACAGAAAAAAGGTCTTGTTTCAAATTAACTAAAAATTTGTCAACAGTTGATCAAACAAGTACAAAAGATTATATAAATTCAAGAACAAATTATGCACCAATCAAATTAAGCTTCTGTAATCCTAAAACATCTGGCCCAACCCACAAAACTGGCCACTCTTCCAAATTTAAAACCATGAACAGTTTGCTGACCCATTTGTGGAGCCTTAAAGAGACCCTTAAAATTGTGCTTCAGAATGTAATAAAAAGGCATAGCTGAAGATTGTGTATAATTTTAACTTACTGAAAAAGTAATGCAAATCAAATAATTCTGTATAGATTTTTAAAAATTGTTTCTTAACATGGGATTACTTAAGGATGATTTTCACAATGAAACCACTTTCAACATCATTAGTTAAACTGCATCAAATTAACACCAAACACTGCATTCATTTTTGAAATCAGAATGCATTTAAAAAGAACTATATTTCAAAACGTAGGTGGATACTAAATTTTATAGTCAGTGATGTAGAAACTTAAAACGAAACTGTGCCTCTCAAAACTCTAGCAATTTTATCTCCAGTTAAGCCTCAATTGGAAAATCAAAGATCAGATGTGTAATTCGTCAAACCAAACTTTAGGAATTTTGAGGTACTCCTCAAAAAATATTTACTGCTTTTGAATGAGAATAAAACAGAATTTGTACTTTCCATTTTCCTAAAATTCTTCAAATAGTAAAAAAAAACAAAAATGAATGAGAAAGAGAGTATAATTCCAATAATCCACTTCTGAACATTTGGAAATCCCCATGGTTTGGCTGCTGGCCCACCTGGTGATGTTTGTCATAATCCATTTCAACTCACTGGAGCTCCTGTTCCCATGGTCTCTTAACTCATGGGGTTCATTGGAAAATGTATCACTATGTTCTTAAATGTAGAGTTCTGTTCTGGGCCTCTCACACTTTATAATACTCTCATTTAGAGCACACTAATTTCAATTTTATCAAAATCAAAATAATAACAGTAGAAACTGGAACAAAATACGAGCTGGAGGAACTTGACTGCCTATTTCCCTCCATAAATGCTGTGTGACCTGTTGTGTTCCTCCAGCATTTGTTTTTGTTCCAGATTCCACCAACTGCAGTCTCTTGTGTCTCCAACAGAAACTGGAATTCTTAACAGAAAATACTGAAATGTTAACTGTTTCTCTTTCCACAGATGCTACTTGACCTGTTTCCAGCATTTTGTTTTTATTTCAATTTTATCCCTCTACATCTTCTGATGTCTTTTTTCTTCGTTTGACATATTTGTATTTCATTTTCTACATTCCAATAGTTGTGATTTCAGGCATCATCCTTGAGTTCCCTTTGCTTTCTCTCCAGAAGAGACACAGAACCGACAAATAACATTAATGTAGTTGAAGCACAAGTCAAACAAAAACACATTAAAAAAATTGTGACAAAAAGTGAAGCACTTTAGTTTTAGTTTAGCTTAGCTCAGCTCATTTAATTGAGAGACTGTAGTTTGGGTAACCGACTGCATGACCAGAACTCCTTCGACAGCTAAAATCAACACCATGTTTCAATTGCTATTCATTGATCTGGCAGCAGGAACCTCCAGTGAGAAAATAAAGCCACATATTCAAACACAAATGTGCTGGGTGATTGGTTTAGATGAGAGCATCTTTGACACATTTTAAATTCTGAGGATAATAAATTCGACAATGTCCTGGCAGCTGTTTGATTTTGTTTAAATGAGAAGGGGGGCGTGGGGCAAGGTAAATTAATTCTTCACTGGAACTCAATAATTCAAGTAGCATGAGATTCTCTAATTTAGTTGCAAAACATATGATTTTAAAAAAATACCCAGAAAGAATTAGACAAATTCCCTCAGGAGGGGTCAATTTAAACAAAAAAGCTTTGAGAATCTAAAATAATCATGGCTCAATAGTCATTCTGTAGGTTAACTGGAGGAATGCTACTGCATAGATATTAATTCATCATGGCCCTTGCACCTTACTGTCTACCTGAACTGCACTTTGTAAATGTAAAACTATCTTCTGCATTCTGTTAGTGCTTTTCTCTTGTACTACTTCAATATACTTGTGTTTTGAAATGGTTTTACAAGCCATCTGTACAGATCAAGTCTTTCACTGTTTCTTGGTACATGTGATAATAAACTAATTCCAATTACGAGAAATCAGATAAACTCTTGGAGCTGGTAACGCAAGTGTGGATGCCATGATAGTCATGTAGAACAAAACAATGCCTTTGCCATGCATCAGCACTCACAGTGAGAAACAACCAGATCTTGCTATGACAAATGTCCTGAAAAGAGATTGCTATTCATAACAAGAAATAAGGACATTAGCCCAATAGCCCCAGCAAGATCTGCAAATAATTTAACAATTTTCAATACTTGGTTAGAAGTATTCCTTAGAAGGCTCCATCCCTGTAGTGTCATTATAGAAAAGGAATCATCCAAGGATCATCAGCATCTAGCATAAACTAATTTGCCACATCATTCAAATTGTTATTTAGCCCCAATTTATTTTCAGACACCTGGTCCAACCAGGAACTAGTTTCTCAACTACATTCGTGTAAATGCAAATCAAACTTTCATTCACTGCAGAACTAATACATCCCATGATTCTTACAAACATTGAGACACAAGAGACTGCGGATGCTGGAATATAAGGCAAAAAAAAACAAGCTGCTGGAAGAACTCAGCAAGTCAGGTAGCATTTGTGGAAGCAAATGGACAGTCAATGTTTCAGATCTAGACCCTTCAATTGGACTGAGAGTGGGGGGGGGGGGGGAGAAAGAGAAGAGTTTTCAGTGGATCAAAAGTTATGGATTCGCACAGCTTATTCCTCCTCCCATATGCCACCATGACACTTTGTCTGGTGGCTTTGTCCTGTAAGTGTGACAAGATTCACCCACGATTGTGATGGAGGAGTCTGGCACCGCCTGAAGATTCTTTAAGCACAATTAAAACAACTGTCTGATGTAGTTATTTATGGGCCAGGTCTCCTATGGAGAACTTTGCAAGGTTGACTGAGACTGGACTTCCAATGTTAAAAATTGGTGCCTTGGTTAATGCCAGGTAGGCCATCTAGTCTCATCCTTTTTGTCTCAGTGGAGCGATTGGATAAAACCAAATGGCTTGCAGGAACCATCTCAGAGGGCATTTAATAGCATAACTTATTTCAGCCGGTCCAGAGTGACATACTGGTCAAACTCTTCAAGGTTAGCAGATTTAACAGATCACCTTCCCTGAACCACATTAGTGATCCAGGTGGGTTTTCACAACATTATGATTACTTTTTCCCAAAATGCCCTATTTTGAAACTTTTTTTTCACTGCACGAGATCTAACATTCTCTGCTCCCTCAGCATACCGATCTAGAAAATCATCTTGCATGTTAAAAAAAATTTGTCCTCCACCCGATTTCTGCTGTTAGTTTGCCCAGTTCACATGCATACTCAGATACCTGACAATTATCCTCCTACCCTTATTACACATGTCCTACCACTCTTTGGGGACCTGGAGACAACTTTGACATGTTTTCTAAACTCCACCCAAACTAAGTGTACTATTTAATTTTCATGGTTCCTATTCTTTCTAATACTGTTATTCCCACCTCTAAGCTATTGAGCTAACCCTTCTCCTTCTCCATTTTGCCAGTATTTAAGTTAGTAATCATAGAATATTCCTTCCTCAATCGCAATAACTTTGTAACCATGTCACTGCAATGGCAGTTTGATCATTCCCATTTACTTCTATTCATGCTATTAATTTGTCTGAATGCTTCATGTATTCATGCAAAGAGCCTTCAATTTTCTTTTTTTTTAAAAGAAAGCCATTTCCCATTCTCAGATTATACATCCAATTAGAATCTTGTGTTTATATTGTCCCCTTTCTGATATACTCTGCTTGTCATTACATATTTCCCAACCCTGCACTATTGACTTGTCCTTTCACTTTAACTTTCTAAATTTTCTTTCAAGAACCCTTTTCTCAACATTGCCTGATGATTTACTTTAAAGCTTTATCTACTGTTATTTTAGCCAATTTCATGTATATGTTACCACCATGCATGCTTCTGTTAGAACCCAGTCTGAGATGGCAAGGTCCAGTGGACTTTTCTAGTTCTGATCAACATATTTTCTTAATAAATTATTCTTCAATGTATGAATTACTTCAAATTCTTCCCTGCATTGAGACCCTTGGTTCCCCCTCCATATCTAATACATTGCCATATACAGTCAAAACAGAAAATATTGTGCAATACCTCAATTTCTGTAGTCCACATACTGTAATTATTTCTCATATTGCTGTATTTATGGGACTTGCTTTATTTTTGTGCTCTATTTTTACATCACTGAACTTCAAAATTTATATTCCTTACTAATTTACTCTCTCACTTACCTCCTCCTAAACATGCAGCACTTTGTTTACTAAGGATTGTCATCAAACCTAGTCAACAAGTTTGATGACAATGTTCTTGTGGTTTAGTCAAATGACTCTTACCCTGCAGAAGTTTAACATCAGCTTTCAGGAATCTCCTCACACCTACTACTGAACCACAATCCCATCACTGCACATTAAGCGATTGTCTATCAGACAATCACTGATCTTATTTCCTCAGATCTTCCCTCCAGTTTCCAACTTCATAGATCCAAATTGTGCACTACCCCTCCCCTAAAATTCCAAACAGGACTATTTTTCAACCTGCCCTTGGGCCACAGAATTAATTTCTTCCTACGTTGACTCTTTAAAAGAAAACCTTCACATGGTCCACATCTGGCTTTTGCCTTTCCTTTTTTGACAGCTTCAAGTCATATGATAGGTTAGTCACCAATATCCATTATAAGCCCACAAACTCATCTATTTATCTCAACCATTAACTCCTCCAAGCATACATCATTTAACAACTCCATTCTGTTCTCTCAGTTTCTCCATCTCGTGTACCCTTTCTGATGATGAAGCTTCCTGCACTATGGTGTCAAGATGTCTTCCTCTTCCCTGAACTGTGGTTTCCCATCTATCACAGTTGTCAGGGCACTCAAATGTCTCCTCGATTTCCTGCATTGATGCTCTCATCCCTTGTCTTTCATCCAGAACAAGGATATAGTTCCCCTTGTCTTCACCTTCCATCCAACACCTTCACATTCAACAAATCATCCTCCACACTTTCTGCCACCTCCAATAGGATTCCACCATCAGATGCACCTTCCTTTCCTCTGACCTTCCAACATCCAAAAGGACCATTCCCACCCCAATTCCACATCAGCTCTGATTTTCACTGACCATTCCCCTCCTTGTGGCATTTTCCCATGCAATTGGAAATGTAACAACCACATTTTTTAAACTCTTCCCATCATCCAGGAACCCAAACAGTCCTCCCAGCTGAAACTGCAATTCACTGGCATTTCTTCCAATTTAGTGTATTGCATTTGGTGCTCAAGGAAAAGCACATCATCATACGTTTACAGCTCTCAGGAACTTGGTTCTGAATTTAATGATTTCAGATAACTCCTTCCCACCCTACCCATGGATGTGGCTGTATCTTTCAATTTCATTTTCCTCTTCTGTCACCAACTACAGTTCTTATTAAGTAATTGCTACCTTGACATCTGTGCTCTGTTCCCAAAAACAGGCATCCTCTCCATTCTGTTCTCCTCCCTTCTCCATATTCATAATTTGGAATAATGATGTTTTTTCACCGTTACGTTCTGATGAAGGGTACTTGACCCAAAGCACCCACTCTGTCGCTGCGAAGGAACAAGATTGGGAAGCCTATAGTGAGAGGGGATTCAATCGTATGGGCAGCAGATAGGAGTTTCTATGGACATGAACTAGACATTCATGGTACATATCAGTACCAATGACAGAGGATGAGCAAAAAAAAAAATGACGTCCTGCAAACTGAATGTACCGTGGTAAATTGAAAGGCAGGACTCAAAGTTACTCACTCAGGAATATTCCCACTGCCACGTGCAAGGAGTAGGATAGAAAGATACATTGGATATGTGGCTGAAGGAAAATGGTGTCGGGGAGAGGGATTCAGATTCTTAGGATATTGGAAGAGAGTCTGGGAGAACTGGAACCAGCACAAATTGGACACGTTACATTCAGTGGATGTTATTTGCAATTGCTATCCAGGAAACTTTAAACTAGAATGACAGTAGGAGAGGAAGCAAGGAAAGAAGTGAAAGGCAGGGAAAGGAAGGCAGAATAACAAAGGTCAGGAGGCAAGCAGGGACCATGTGCAAAAATTAGCTGATAAATGTTAAAAAGACAACTCTAACTGCATTGTTCCTTAACGTGTGGAGTAATTGCAATATGAATTAACAAGTGCAAATAAATCTAAATGAATATGATGTTGATCCTGTGGCAGAGACAGGGCTTCAAGGTGACCAAGTACCGTACAAGAACTGAACACTCAGGTGTATTCGATACTTCCGAAAGATAGGCAAAAAGGGAAACACGAGAGATTCTGTAGATGCCAGAATTTGGAGCATCACGCCATTACTCCAGTGCCATTTATAGCATCTGGTGCTCCCAGTGCGGCCTCCTCTATATTGATGAGACCTGATGCAGATTGGGTGACCACTTCATCGAGCATCTTCGCTCTATCCGCTGCAAAAGCAAGGATCTCACAGTGGCCAGCCACTTCAATTACACATCCCACTCCCAGACTGACATGTCTATCCACAGCCTCCTCTGCTGCCTTCCCTCATTTGTGTGGGTCCCTCAAACCTTCTCTTTCCCCTCCCCTGCCCTCATGACATGCCCAGCTATTCTCCACCTCTTTACCTCTATTCCATGGTCTCTCCTACCAGACTCCTCCTCCTTCAGCTCTTTGCCTCCTCTACCTATCACCTCTCAGCATCTTACATCACTCCCTTTCATCACCCCTCCCTCACCCACCTACCTTCCCCCTCTCACCTGGACTTACCTATCACCTGCCAGCGTGTGCTCCTCCCCCTCCCGTGACTGTCTTATTCTGGCTTCTGCGCCTTCTTTTCCAGTCCTAATGAAGGGTCTCGACCAGAAATGTCAACTGTTTACTTCTCTCCATAGATGCTGCCTGACCTGCTGAGTTCCTCCAGCATTTTGTGTGTGTTGCAAGGAGGTTAAATGGTCTTGTTAGTGAATGAGGAAGAGACTGCAATAGCAACCATGGATGTTGGTTGAGAAAGTCATAATACATCATCTAAAACAGGGGAGCAAGGAAAAACCAAGGGGCAGAAAATATTGTCTATAGACCCTCAAAGGAGTAGCAATAACATTAGTGATGGAAACAGGAAGCACAATAAGGGTACTTCAATCCAGATATATATTGGTCAAAGCAAATTAGAGGAGGGTGAATTCCTGGAAGGTGCACATGATTTATTTTTTAAACCTATGTTGAGAAACCAACCGGAGAACAATCGTACACTGGGAGGAAAACAAATGTTTCTAATATATAATGCAATTATAAACAAACCTGAATTTGTCTTTTTTTTCCATTCAGATCAACATGTATATTGAAGTTCTCAATGTGTACAATAACTTAGCAATAGCAACAAAAATATCACCAGGTTGTCAACATATGAAGTAACCATCTACAATTTTCAGGGCTTAATTCACTTTCAATCTCAGCAAAAGGCAAAGATCATGTCAACTATCAACCTTTCAGCAGCTTTTCACTTCTACCATCAATTCTTTAGCATTCACAAATATAGCAAATTGCAGATGCTGGAAACCATAAATAAAGTGCAGAACTGCTAGAAATACACTGGAAGTCATAGAGTTATACAGTACAGAAATCAGTCAGAATCTGGGGAGACAACAGTTAGAAAGAATGAAAGATCATGAAAAGCAACAAAAGACAAGCTGGTTGGTGTGATCAAGGCAATGGCCATGAAAGAAGCTGTGGGAAAAGCCGCCTGGACAATCAATAAAGCATTAAACAAGAAGTGAGCATCACTGCTGGTCTCCAAGATTCAAAAAACCCTTTTGTTACTGACACAGATGGTGACCAAGTCACAAGGTAATGGCCAAATTTCATGAATATGTTAAACTGCTCTTTGTTAAGGTAAAATATTTGCATGTAAAATATCATGATTATTAAAAAGACTCGCGCGACTGTAAAAATTTGAAACCTTTAGTGATTTGGTTCTGAAAAACATGCAGCAGTCCACTAAATTAGAAGTAAAGCAACCTACCATCATCTTTTCAAAGAGTAAAATAACTTCCTTTTCTGGGAGCTGATTTGAGTTTTCATTTTCTGGGGATATTCCAGTCCAGTCATTCCTGGGAAGTTGCGGCTGTTTAACATTTGGAAGAGGCAGCCTGCCACGCCTACTGCCTAGAATTCGGATACTTGCAAATCTGTCCAGCTGTAAAACAAGTGAAAAATGAAATCAAATATTCACTTCGTTTGTGGAACTTATTAATTAAAATCAAAACTTCAAAGATATACAAATTGACAAAGAGCCTAAAAAGACACTATCCAATATTTTTCACGTCTTATAACTTGTATAACCAACATTTGCAAACATCAACATAGTGACAAATGTTGCTATTGTAATGTGACTGGTATCCAGGGAAATGCCAAATATACATCAAAGTGTTTAGCAATTAAAAAAAACTCAAACTCCTTTGGTGTTACTGTGACAAGAAAGCACTGCTACTTAATGCAAGGTGCAGTATTTAATTTGAATGGAGAGGTCAAAGATGCTTCTTTTCAAAAGAATCACAATATTAAAAAAATGTTTGTTTCTTACATTTGTACCAAACCAGCTTGAAAAAAAGAGAACCAGACAAAAAAAGTATTTAAAAAAAGAATTGGTCATTATGTTATATCAAATGAAGTTTCAAAACTAGATATTAAAGGCTATAATCTTGGCATTGGTTAACTATATATTTAAAACGATTTCCTGAAACAAAATAATTACACAATTTATTCTAGAGCAACTCATTTGTCCGAATACATGATGCCATATCGATATTAATCCCCAAACAGGGCACTCAGATGAACAGCTGCAAAATTACATTACAACTCCAAAATCATATCATCAAAACAAAGATGCTTACATTACATGCATTAAAAATCCTTACCATATCATCAGTCAACGTTTTGATATTCATGTTCTGCAGACAGAAGAGAAAGGAAATATTTGTTACTAAATAGTACAACTATAAATTACAAAATAAGATTGCCTATTCAAGTCATAAAAATAAGCATTTGAATCACAAGATTAACTTTAAACTTCATTCTTGTGTTTAAACCACCCCATTGCTGACGTATTTCACAAAAATTAAGCTGTCCAGGTCACTGCAGAAATTAAAAGTCACGTGAATTCACAGCAGGCAGTATCTTCTACACAAAAATCAGTCTTCTTCTGGATTTATTGAGCAGTAACCCGCTCATTTATGTCCACTGGTCCATCAGCTACATTGACATACAGAAGAAATTATGGAACCAATCTTCTCTTTTTCTTTTCACTAATACTCAAAACAAAAATCACATCAACTAATTGCTACCAGACCTGAAGGTTCAACAAACAGGTCAGTGAACTATGTGCAGTTGCATTTAAATATCCAATTTATTCTGCAGTAACATTCTCAACCTCTTTACAAATGATTAAAATGAATCTTACTTCATTGTTTAAAAAAAATTATCTTGGTTATTACATAAGGAGCCACCTCACAGCAGTAACGTAGATCAGAAATCATTGCAATTGTGTCTTATTTTCAGTGTTTTAATTCTACTGAAGTGTTTTGAGGAAGTTGGGAAAGGAGTTGTCGTCAGAGGTATAAATATTTTATGTACACTATGCTGTTGTCAATATTATGCATGAATCATTGAATAACTTAGAGCTTCATTTCTTCAACCTACTTATCCATAACCAATTAGACCATCTACTTAAATACTGTAGTTACAGAGCATGCAAGAGACTAGGATATCCAGTGGTGAATGACACACCTCCTGACTTTTTCACCAGCCACAAGTCATGAGGCAGGAGTGCATTGCAATAGCCTACTGAATAAATGCAGCACCAACAACTCTCTAGCGGGTCAATACCATCTGGAACAAAGCAACTCACTTGATTGGCACAGCATGCACCACCCAAAACATTCATTCCCTCAAAACCAGGCACACAATGGCAGTCGTGTATACAAAATGCACTGCAGTTACTTGCCCAAGTTATTCCAATCGCACCTCCCAAACCAGGAAACTTACACCACCAGGAGGAAAAAAAAATAGCAAATGCATCACCTGCAGATTCTAAAGTTAGAGAATTCAATGAGGTGTTGTTCCTCAGGCTTGCATTGGGCCTCATTTTAACAGTACAGGAGGCCACAGACAGGTCAAAGTAGGAATGGGATGGAGATTTAAAATAGCAGGCAACAGGAAGCTCCTGGTCACTCCTGCAGACCAAAGGTGTATTGCAAAGTGATCTCCCAATCTGCATTCAGCTTCTCCATTGTAGAAAAGACCACATTGCAAATAGCAGAGGCAAGTGATGTAGAAGGCAAGGACAATGGGAACTCTGTCCAGGATTCTGTCCATTATGGCATTGGTTTTTTATTGTCACGTGTACCGAGGAACAGTGAAAAACTTGTATACCGTTCATACAGATCAATTCATTACACAGTGCATTGAGGTAGCACAGGGTAAAAACAATAACAGAATACAGAGTAAAGTG
>JARFYF010000007.1:51144123-51154868 GCA_030265395.1 Rhina ancylostomus | reverse complement strand
CATCCTAGTGGACAATCTTGTATTTTTCTACATTGCATTACATTCCATTGGTCATGTTCTTGCCCATTCACTTAATCAGCCATGTCCCCATGAAACATACCTGTATCCACTGCACAGCCCACACTACCACCCAGCTTTGAATCATCAGCAATCCTGAATATATTTTACTCTGTTCTCTCTTCCAAATCATGGTTAGAGGATTGCGAACAAATGCGGTCTAGCACCTGCCCATGTGGCAACCAATAGTCACAGCATTCCTACAGTTTTCTGTCCTCAGTCCATGCCAATATACTACCCCCAGTACCTTGCACTTCAATCTTGTTTAATAATCTCATGTGTGACAATTTATTGAAGGCTTGCTCTTTGTTTTATGAGAGATGTTTTATATTTGATGTTTCTCTTGGCCTTGAGTAATCTGCTGAAATGGGTCATGGAAAATATTTACACTGCTAGTCAAGTTAGTATTTCTATTTATAGAAAGTAAAATGCTTTAATGTGTGAATTTCTGATCTTTAATTTGAATTCTAATTCTTTTATAACAATTAGCTTGAAGGCCCATGTGTCTTACAAATTCAGAAGATCAGGAACATCTCTGCTCCAAAAGATCACGAGGAGTCTCAAGCTGCACCAAGAATGTTGCGGGTGCAGTTGACAGATGGGCATGTGAATTGCATAGGCATAGAGTTCAGCCAACTGTCTAAAATAAGGTAAATATCCTGCTTTTTTTTAAATTTAAAATCTTCATTTTCTATTTTTTAATTTTCTGTGCTATCTCTCTGAGCCAGAGACAACATGGAAACAGACCCTTCAGCCCACTGAGTCTCTGCCAACCATCAAACACCTGTTCCTCATTATGGTAGAGAAATCCACATGCTTTTTAAATTAGCAGTTGGTTGAATATACAGCCGTTGCCTTGTATTTTAAACAGGTAATTTGGGGGCATAAACTATGAATGCGGGTGCTTGTGTTCTGTTCCACCATGAAGCTGTGAAATTTAAATTGAGTGAATACTATGCAGATTTTTTAAAATAATACTTGCCTTTAGCAGTGAATACCACAAAGCAGCAGGATTGCCATTTAAAGCTGTCTATTTGGTTCACTGATGTTCTTCCGAAAATCAAATGAGCCATCCTTGCCTGGTCTGGCCTCTGATATCAGATTCATCAACCCCTAACAACTGATCAACTGAAGTGGCCCAAAAACCATTCAGATCAAAACCAAGTTGTGCTTGTAGTTTATTCAGCTGCACTTCAACACTCTTAATGGTTTTTGCATATCAACCCCACAGATTAGTTTTGAGCACCCATCCGAAATAAAGGCTTCCATAACTTTTAAATTTTTTTATAGATGTAAATATTTAACTGTGTCTGCAGGGGCATGAATTGGGTCTCACGATTGCTTTGAGTAACTGACAAAGAATTAAATTGAAAGGAGAATATTACAGGCCAGTTAGTTTAACGTATTTCATGAGGGAAAATGTTTCAAACCATATTAAGAATGGTATACAGGGCACTTCAAAATAAAAATCAAGGCGATCAGGTAAAGTCAATGTGGTTGTGTAGAAGGAAAATCATGTTTGAGCAATTTATTGGAGCTCTTTGACGAAATCAAATGCTGTGGATAAAAGTCAAATGCCAAATGCTCGCTACTTGGATTTCAAAGACATCCAATTTGGTGCTTCAAGGTTATCATAGAAAACAATCTTTTTATCAAGCAGGTAAGAAATTGATGTGATAGAAGATTGACTGACTGGTGAACAGGCAACTGAGAAGGTACAGCTGTTTTTGGTCGGCAAGAGTTAATGAGTGGTGTGCCACAGGGATTGATGTTGGGGCCTTGATCTTTTAGAATTGATATAAATGAATTGGGTGAAGGGACTGAAAGTATGGTTGCTAAATTTGCTGCTGACACAGGAGTTGAAAAGCAAGTTGTGAAGAGGACATAAGGTGGCTACAAATGGATTGGTTAAGTGAGTGGCGGGGGGTGCATTTGGAATCTGCAGTATAATGTGAGAAAATGCAACATTGTCTATTTTGGCTGGACAAATACATAAGCATATTGTGAGAGGAAAAGATGTGATTACACTGAAGAGGGTGCAGAGGAGATTCTTGAGGATATTGCCTGGTATGGAATATTTCAGTTATGAGGAGAGAATGATTAGGCGAGGTTTGTTTTCCTTGGACTGGAGGAGGTCGAATAGGAACCTTGTAGAGATTTACAAAATTGAGGGGCATAGATAGGGTAGCTATGAGGTTTTCAATTATCTCTGATTTGGTAAAGACTAGAGGTCAGAGCTGCAGGACCATGGGTAAGAGCTTTAGAGGGGATCTGTGTGTGGTTGGAATCTGGAACATCATGTCTGAAGGATGGTGGAGGCGGAGACTCTTGCGATATTTAAGAAGTTTCCAGACTAGCTTGTGCAGTGCCAAGGCATACAAGGATATGGGCCAGGTGTTGGTAAAAAGGATTAGCATAGACGGTACTTGATGGTGGGCTGAAGGGTATGTATCTGTGCTGTTTGACTTTGATCAATTATAGATGCCACTGTACATGATTTGCAGAAGGCCAGTATACAGGTTCAATTAGGAAAGCTAACACAGCATTATTACTTGGAGGAATTGAATACAAAAGGATGGGATGGGTGGGTGTTTGGCTTCTGTTAGTTAGAGCAATGGAAAGACCACGTCTAGACTACAGTGATCCTTTTTAGAAAGAGTAAATGCATTGGAAGCAGTTCAGAGGTTTATTATGCCAGGACCCAGAATGGGTGGGTTAGAGAGAGCACAGAAATGGGCTTTGCAGACCACCAAGACCACGCTGGCCCTCAAGCAACCATTTACATTTATCTTGCATTCATTCTTTTTTTAAAGTTCTTTTCATTAACTCCACCGTCCCTTTCCCAAACAAAAACCCACCACATTCTACCTTTTATCTATACACTTGAGACAGTTTGGAGTGACCAATTAACCTAGCAGCTCTCATCTTATGAGGAAAGGTGGGACAGGCCTGCTGTGTATCCACTGGAGTTGAGAAGAGAAATGGGAGACTTGACTGAAATGTGTAAGATCCTGTTGGGTCTTGACAGGGTTGATGTGGAGAGGATGTTCTCGATTGTGGGAGAATGTGATCACTGTTTTAAAAATAAAGTATCACCCATTTAGGACAGAAGTTGAAATCTTTTCTGAGGGCCATTTGGAACATTTTTCCTTTCAGGGCAATTGAAGTAAAGTCTTTCAAAATTTTCAAGCCAGAGTTTGCTTCTTGAGAAGCAAAAGAGTGAAAGATTACCCCCAGAGTAAGTGGGGAAAATGGAGCTGAGGATACAATCAGATTACAACAGTTCAAATTATTACTGCCCAGTGAGCTTGTTACTGTAGAGAATTCTCTGCTGGAAATAGCTGTGCACACAGAAGAACAGTATTTACTAGTATCATGGCAGCCATTAGATCCTGGGTGTCTATCAATACCATGCAGTACTAGTTTCTTGTCCCCAACAATGCACTATATTTGCCATGCCAGCTCACATAAATCTCAACTCGTACCTGTGCCACTTACCCTAACCTGTCCAACACTGGCCCTCGCAGGCAGCCACTGTATTTTGCCTTTTATGGCTCGCTTCCACCAAGCAATCTGACAATGAGATTCCCTTAACTGTTTCATTGATGTGCAAGCACCAGTGGAGGGCTGAACCCTCAGCCAGGTTCACTGCAGGACAGCACACACAAGCAGTGAGGCCAAGGGTTCACGTCAGGTTCCCAGCGCAGTAGTGCTGACGGTAATGCATCTCTAACAATCCCTTTTACCACTGATTCCACTTGCGTTCTCCGTTCCTGGGAATGCATCCTGAACATTAAGCATATTTGCCTAATTATATTTATCTGTTTATTTGATAATTTGGGCAATAATATTTAACTGGGATGTTCTTAAAAAATTGAAAACACAATATCATGCTCTGTTGTAGAGGAGATTAAACCAAGTTCAAATTGCAAGTAGGATATTCTCTTCATTTAAAAAAAATGGATAACGTACACTCTATTTGCTAGAGAATAGTTCTTTCATCATCAAAAAAAGAAAATGCTGGTAATACTCATTAGGTCAGGCAGCAACTGTAGAGGAGGGAAAAGTTCATATTTCAAGTTAATGACTTTTGATCGAAGTTCCTTTTCTCAACCATCCATATGAAGGGCCAGGGAAGACTTGGTGCTTTATTCTGTTACATGAGGACATGCACAGTAAAATGGCACTG
This sequence comes from Rhina ancylostomus, assembly GCA_030265395.1. Classification (NCBI taxonomy): domain Eukaryota; kingdom Metazoa; phylum Chordata; class Chondrichthyes; order Rhinopristiformes; family Rhinidae; genus Rhina; species Rhina ancylostomus. The sequence goes on along the minus strand of JARFYF010000007.1, from coordinate 51,150,622 downwards.
ATGGTGGTACTTCATTGTCAGAAATCACCTTGCCATCTTTTGTGTTCAGAGTGATAATTGAGTTGATGTTTTGTTTTCAGTTTCTCCATGTGAAGGAATAATGTGTGGTTAAAATTTGAACTGTACTTAATCTATTTGATTGTTGGAATTGATGTGCAAATGTTGCTGAATTGGAGTCGGAAGTGTACCTTTTTATTGAAGTGTTTGTAAGATGAGTCTGGAGTAAAATGAGAATTATTTTTGGGTATTACTGTAACGGTAAGGTTGACATTGATGAATAATAAACTTTAAATTTGTAAATAAAGTGCTGTGGTAGCTCTGAATTGGTAGTTCTGAATCATGAGACCACAAAATAAAATTTCAAAATAAATTGAATTGAGAACTTTTGATAGATGTAACCCTGGATTTCAAGTGTGTTGACTCTTGCACTGGAGAAGTATGAGCTGCATAGGCTAGGTACCTTATTGGTTTGGTGCTTCTATAATTTTTAATTGTTGGAATGCTGCTTCTGATACATGAAGTAGTTTTCAAGACTCTGAGCTGATAAAACATGGCATTGTATTATTGCTGTAAACAATATTTGATATCATTAGTGAAGGAAGTAGTACTGTATAAATCCTTTATTTGTTCTTTAACCTTTAACTTGATTGTTTAATTGGAATAGTTACATTTTCTTAAAGTTCTGAAGTTCACCTTTGATTTAGAAAAGAAGTTCTCTATTCTTTTGTTTATATCTTGATAACTTGTCATTACAATACGTTTGAAATGATTGCATTGTAGTGTGCTGAAATTGATTTTGGATTTTTATTTCTATTCACTGGTACTACATACATTGTAAGACTTAATTATGCTTAAGATCACATTGTATGAATCAGTAGGAATGCTACTAATGTTGATATTATGAAATGCACTTTTTCTGTTAATCTGTTAACATTATTGAGCCAATTATTAAAATGTTACTTAAAATTTAAAGACCCTATCTGATTTCTTGTTTTAAGTTTTTGCCAATTTGTTTCCTGGTAGCCTCAATACCCCACCTGGAACAAAAGTAAGATTATTTGGAACTATTAAAATAAGAAATGGATTTCTGTTGTTGCACGATACCAACGTTCTTGTACTTGGTGGTGATGTGGATCAGCTAATTGAAAAATGGAAACTGCAAAGGGTAAAGTAACATTAACATTTCTAGCTTCAAGAATTCTCAATTTCTTTGCCAACCAAGTTAAAAGCAGGACTAATAATTATATGAATTGTACATTGTCAATGAACATGTAAATTATTCAGTTTTGTGGATTTTCAAATTATCTGCTAGAAAAATACTTTTGGATTTGTCACTGAAAGTAACACAACAATTAAAGAAAACAGAAATTTGTAGAAATTGCTGGATCAATGCTGCATTTCTATTAGAATAGTCACATTTTGTTGGCTGAAGAAATAATAAATTAACATTTTGTAAAAATCTACTGGAATCCTAGTTTGTACCATGCTTCTCACATGGATCTTTTCATTCTCAGCATTAAGATTAAGGAGTGATGTTAAATTGTCAGAAGTTTTTCACAATAAGACCTAAAAGCATTCTCTCATATCATGTATACTCAAATCAATTAAAGTAGCTCTTCAATGGCTGAGCATTTTAAAATATTTGAAAATTTAATAAGGGGTTCAGTTTTATTTTTTGAACATCTTTTAATTCTCTGTTCAGTGGTCTGTTTGACCAAATTTTTCTCAAACTTTGAATTTAATTAGTCAAAAGAAAATTAGATGTTCACTTTGTTTTCATTATCTATTTGAAGGGCAAGAATAATCTTGTTAATATTTTTCCCCCTAGAGTTTGGCAAAATACAATAGAAGTAACATTGGAGCTGAAGGTGGACCACCTCCTTTTGTCCCTTTTGGGCAGGTATAATTTAAATTATGCCTTGTTTTTCAGTTGATGATTTCTGTAAGCAAAGACCTTGCATTTATATGGTATCTTCCAAGTACCTGGAATCTTGCATAATAGATTTTGGTTGGTCTCGTCTTGCAGGCAGCTAAATGTATATCAGGTACCACTAATTCAAATGAATTTCATATCCATTTGTTTTAGTAATCGTAGTTGAGGAGTTGTTGGTCACCATATCAACAGAGGAATGTTCTTTGTATGGTGCCATCTGTACAGGCAGACATGATCGTAGTTTGTTACCTTCTGTGAATGTACTCCCCTTATATTTTAGTGAGTAATGTGCTCCTGAAAATCAAAAAAACTGCAGATGCTGGAAATGTAAAATAATATAGGAAAATGTTGGAAATACTCAGCAGGTCAGGCCACATCTATGAGAAGAGAAACTGAGTTGATTTCAGGTAGAAGACAAACACACAGGTCAGGTATCATCATTAAAGTAGTTGTTAACATTTCAGATCCAGAATCCTTTGTCAGAACTGGGAAAGAAGAGGAGAAATTAATTTTCAGTAGGGGAAAAGGTGGGGAACAGATGGATAGAACAGGGAATATCTCTGATAGGGTAAATTTAAATGGGTAAGTGGGGTAGTTGCAAGCACATTAAGTTTCTTTGACCATATAATGTGTTGTAAGTGGCAAGGCAGTGGGATGTGCCAAGCAGGCGAGACTATTACCAATAGAATAAGAAAAACTGGCCAAAATAATGGGCAGAAATGGCCAGTTCTGATAGAGATAGAAAGAATGAATAAATTTGTCTGAAGTTGGAGATGTTGCATGTTATTCTGTTTGCATGGTCTAGTCGGCTGCACATATCCCACGGTCTCATTGTTTACAATCTATTGCGCACAGAAATTTAATATGCTTGTGACTGTCTCCATAAACCCATTTGGACTCTCCTTATGAGATATTGGTCCCCTTTTCCTCCTCATTTGAGGCTGAAAACTAACTTGTTTTTCTGTCTTTTCCACTTCTGACAAAGAGACCTGGACCTGAAATGTCAACTGCTTCTCCGAAGGTGTGGGATTTGCTTTTTTTATTTCAGATTTTCAGTTAACTGTGGTGGTTCTTGACCTCTTTCTCTGTCCCAATATTCAATTAATAATTTTTTTGTCATAGATGCCACCACCAAACTTTTTTTCTCTTCATCCCCTTCCTTTTTTGCATTCTCTGCTACAGCTAGGTCTCCCTTCAATGCTCTCACTTTCCCATGGCAAGTTGCCTTTTCAGCTGTTCACTTCTTACTCCCTACCATTCAGAGTCTCAAACTTCTAGTTGTCCTTAAAGCTTAACACATTCATTGCTCATTATGCAGACTGCTATACGTTAGATGATCAAATGCAGAGGTGTGTTTGCCAGTGATACACACTTCGATGCATCTGCAAATCTGATCTGAAGCTTTTGATTGGCGCTCCCCATAATTATGTGGGGATAATTTGGAAGCATGATATGTAATATCTCATTTTTCAGATCTCATTTGTCAGTTCTCATTAATTGACGTCAACTTGAACTGTTTATCCAGATCAACCCATTTTCTTATTTGTTTTATTTTGAAAGTTTGTATTTTTTTACCACCAAGTAATGTCTGTTGCTTGAGATGTAATGTTTTCATGTACCTTCCTGAAATTTTTTTTTACAGAAATGCATGTCTCGTGATCAAGTTGATAGCAGAGAACTTGATAAAAGGAAAACTCTGCAAGTTGCTAGCACAAATAAAACCGGGGGTGATGATGAATTTGAAAAGCAAAGGACTGCTGCTATTGCTGAAATTAGCAAGAATAAAGAGGTACCAGATAATACTCATGATTTGATAAATATTATTTTCTACGGCTGATTAAAATGTTTGAAATTGCAGGTGGGCCTCTAAAATAGTTATTTTGAAGATGCTGTTTCAGATTCTCTCTTTCTTACATGAGCAAGCTTAGTTTTGTGTGGGACTATGTGAGAAGGTAAATTTTATGGAGAAAGTGTAGACTGAGTGAAATGCTTTTCTAACTTCATTTATTTGATTTTGTGGTTTGCATGGATTTGGTGCAGTTGTCTTTTGTTCCTTCTAATTGACTGCAGCCCAGGTTAACCGGTCTTTTTATTCACCATCTTGGCTCTATTCACTGTTGCATTTGAAGTTTCAGGATGTTAATGCTATCCCTTTAGGCAGACTTGGCATGTCAGACCAGAACTCTATTCTGCCCAAAAGTGTTTTATATATCAAAGTTCTTCTGATTCACCAGTAGTTTTCTTATCTATTTATTCAGTTCACCTGCATATCCTGCACTTCTGAAATAGAGCAACAGAGTAAAAATTGAAGACCACAGTACTGATTTGGGAGTGTTAAGCATGATTTTGAGCAGATTGGGATACTTCAGATTGAAATTACTCTGGAGAGGCATTGCATCTCCTCTCAAATGTTTTTCAGCATTCCATTCATTTTCCTGGTCAGGTGAAGTGGTTCTTGGTTTGGTTATGCACACACAGTGCTTGACAGTTTATTTGATTTCTTGTCCTGTTTGAAATTTAACATCCAGATGTTCCAGTTGCTTCCAACATTTTTCAATTTGCTACTCAGCCCACTTATCCCATCTGTTTGAGGCCAGTAGCTTGCCTATCTGGCCTTGCATTTGACCTCGCCTGTATTGCGAATGATCAGCTGTCTACCAGTGCCATCACCAGAGTTTTGCTGGTTCATGTTCATGGACCTGTGTGATCACATACTTTGGTTTCCAGTTCCTCCTGTTCTTCCTCCTTCCCTTCAGCTGATGTAGATGTTGAAAACAAAGGTGGTTGAACCAGACAGTTGTGTTTTGAATATTACAATCTGTTGCTGTCTTGAGGATTCCACTGATAGGTCAGATTGAATGCCAAAATGTAGTTTGGTTCTGGCTACATCTGGTTATTACTGGTAAATCTACTTGAGTATTGAGTACTACAAGAGCCATTGTTGATGCCTGCAGTAGTGATGCTTCTGCTCACCAGTTTCTGCACTAAATCAGTTCCTTTTGACCCAACGATAAAAAATGAGTGAAGAAGGAAAGCAGAAGAGAATATGAAGAGGACGATAGCAATTATACACACATTAAAGACAAACAAAACAACTGAGAGAAAGATGTAAGAAGTGGAAGGGAAAAGGCAGATGAATGTTGTAGGTGGTTAGGAATGATGTACTGGATACCTTGTGATGACTTGATGGAAACCAGGGTGAGAGAATGGCATTAAGCAAGTGAAGGGATGATGGGAATGATGGCAGGGTTACTGACAAACATAGGTGCAAGGGTAGGGGGAGATATGGGTATTTTTGTTTGCAAATATGTACCAATTTCTTCAAGTAGATCAGCAGTAGTTCTTTGAGGCTCAAACTGGAGTTTTGAAGTAGATCATAAGATATGTATGGCAAAGACAGCTATTCATGAGCATTTGTTATCACAGGATTTTGCCTCTAAAGTTGTGTGCACAACCTTAATCTTTGGAGATGTGACTTTACTCAGTCCTCTCATCCTTGCGCACTTAAAACAACTCTGTTACATTTTAACAACTGTTTAATATAAATTGAAAACATTTTGTGATTTTTCATTTTGATTTTCATGACTGCTTGACACCCTTGTCATTTCTATAACATAGTCATAGTCATAGATGGTTATGCCAGACTGCAACCTGTGTTAGTCTGGCATAACTGCTCAGTTTTGCTATTCGTTGCTGCCTGTGTTTTTGTTATTTGGGCACTTTGGTCCATGTTGTTGCTCTTGCAGTGTTTTTTTTATGGTCCACATTTCTCCTGTTTGTCCGTGTGCCCCATTTTCCCATTGGTACAGTAGCTGTCTTATTGCCAGTTTATTATTTCCCTTCTAGCCTGTGCTTCTGGTCCTGTTAAACTAGTGGTGAACTTTTTTTTCTACCAAAAGGGCCAAGTTTGCCATCCATACTGGTTCCAAGGCTCATTCAAGAAAACTACACTTTTAAACTGTACAAAAGCTTTTACAATGGCATATTCCATGCCTCTTGATCCATTACTGCCTCACTGTTTTATTCCATCTTTCATCAATCCCAGTCCCTTGCATAATACTGTAAATTCAGGCAGCATCTGTAGGGAATGAAACACAAATTATGTTTTTATCAGTAACCTTGCATCAGAATTGATGTAAGATCAAAGCTATAAAAAAACACAGCTGGAGTAACTCAGCAGGTCAAGCAACATCTGTGGTAGGGGTAGGGAGAAATTGTCCATGTTTCAGGTCAAGACCCTAGCATCAGGATTGAGAGTGGAAAGGGAAGAAGGCCACAACAAAGAGGAGAGGGGGAGGGATGAGATGGCATGGTAGTTGATGGGTGGAAGATGGTGGGCAGAATGAGCCAGGAGGTGCAGGGATGGAGTTGAGCAACAATGGCAAGTGGGTGGTTGGTAGAAGAGACGTGATGGAGACAGAGACTGGAAGGTGATAAGCAGTGACACGAAGGTTAAAAGTGCTGGAGGCTGATTGGTAAGGAAGATGATAATGGAAACCATTAAGGGTAAGATGACGGACAGATAGAACCAGATGGGGAGAGGATATGGTGGATGGAACAGTAAGG
>JARFYF010000007.1:51094184-51105682 GCA_030265395.1 Rhina ancylostomus | reverse complement strand
AATTTGAAGTGAGCAAAAAAAAGATGGGGAGTGGGTGTGGGGGGCAGTGGTGGGGTGGTGAAGCCTGGCTATCTTTTGGCATGACTGGATCACTTAACAGGAAGATTTACTTGATTAGTTTTTATTTTCCAGCAAAGTTCCACACATATTATGCAAGTTATCACATTGGCAGCAGTATAAAGAACTTCAAATTTGTGCAATAAAATTTGCCGGGGTACCATCATGAGTATAATGTGGTATTTTAATTATACCCTTTGGTATCATCACTGCAAGAAAGAGCATCTGCAGCTCTTTAATGCAATGCTTCAGAATAACTGGATATATATAAAAAGAACAAATTGTACAGTCAATTTGTGTTTTCAAAAAAACCCGTTCTTTCATGGTGTATTATATAAACTATGCACTATCAACCAGTTATTGAAATTAAAACCTTAAGAATTCCACGTGGATCCTTTTCAAGGCACCTTGGGTATCCAGTCAAAAAGCATAACACTACAGAGGTTGGAAATCTCAAATACAATGCTGGAAATACTCAACAGGTTAGGAAACACCTTGTGGAGTGAAAAATGGTGCTAATTTTTGGATTAACAACCTTTCATTATATGCCTGATGGAGGTCATTGACCTGAATTGTTATGGAGCCATTAACTCTGTAAGCAATTCAGAATCAAATCAGATTTTGTTTCAAGTTAAATTGCTAAATTACAAAATAAAAGCTGAACGAAAAGTCACTGGGTATAATTATACACTTGTAGCAGACATCCTTCTACTAGTGAGCCCAGGTCGACGTCTACAGAAATAGTATGCTGCTTCCTCCTCCTGGCAAGTAGAACTGTGGCTGATGTTGCTGCCTTACTGTTGTGAAGTACTAGTGACTGACAAACTTCATTGTATCCCTTTTCATTTAAGGTGTTGGATGGCCTTCATGTCATCCTACCTGAAAGCACATCACAGATCTTAAGAAATAAACTAACTCTTACAAATAAGTAAAATAATGCAGTGATTTGAATTCCTAAAATTTATTTGAAATTCTGGAAGCTGAATAAATTTATACTTTTGTATTATTTTTTCTCTGGGTCAAGAGTAGGTCCTTGGATATCCTAAAAGAGCTATTTGGAATGCCTGAATTTTGAATAAGGGCAGGAATTGTTGGATGAAAGAAGACTGGGGTCTAGTTAGTTCACTTTCTATCATATTGTAAATGGCAAGAAATTATAATAGAATCAATGTGCATTTATGAAAGGGAAGTCATGTTTAACAAATGTGGGAAATTTTTGCGGTTGTGATTAGCAATAGTTTGTGGTGCATTCGGAAGGTTTTCAATAACACGCTGCACAAAATTATTAATCAAAATTAGAGTGTGAGATTTGGGGATAATGTGTATTGAGAATTGGTTAATCAGCAGAAAACACATTACAGGTTTTTAAAAAAAGTAATTTATGAGTTAGGAGAATGTGACTAGGGTGCCAGGGGACGGGTGCTGAGGCCCCTACTGTTTACAAACAGTATAAATGTTTGGGATGAGGGGATCAAGTGCAATATATCCAAGCTGGCTGCCCATAAAGTTGGATGGCAGGGTGGGCTATGGGGAGGATGTAGAAAGGTTGCAGGGCGATATGGGCAGATTAAGTGATTGGGCAAGGACATGCCAGATAATATACAATGAGGATGGAAAAACTAAGATCATCCACTTCGTTAGAAAAATGGAAATGAATATTTTTTAAATGAGTGAAAATTTGAATGATGTTGGCATTCAGAGGGCTCCGTGTGTGACTGAAAGATAACTTGCAGGATGCAAACAGTGTATGGCCCTTTATTGCAAGAATTTGCGCAGGAGATATTTGCTTCAATTTTATAGGGCCCTGGGTGAGAACACGTCTGGAATACAGCTGTCCCGCAGTTACTGAACAGTAATAAACCTTTGCTGCAATAAAGTGTCTTATTTAATTAAAATGTTTAACAAAGGTTTAGTTCACTATTGTGAAGGGCAGGGAACCCATTTGGAGATGTCAAAAACAGGTCTGTAAAAAGACAAAAAAAATTAACACTTAACAGTTTTGATAGGGTTAATGGAAAGGAGTTTGTTAAATATGTAATTTATAATGGGGGGTGTGGAGATTGACTAGCTTCTGACTTCTCACACCATCCATGACAGCTGGTACCCCTTGTAAGCAAAGTGTACTCCCACTTTGAGTTTTTGCATCCCACAAACTTTAGACGTCTAACCCCAGGGGATGGGCTGTTCTGTATTCAGGTATGGTCTCCTTACATAAAGATAGATGTACATGTGATGGAAGCTGTGCAATAAAGGTCTAACAGTTTCATTGGGGTGGTGGGTTTGTTGACTGAGAGGAGGTTAAGCAGGCTGGGCCTATGCTCTGGAGTTCAGAAGATTGAAATGCGGTTTCATTGAAACATTAAATGGGCTGGGCAGGCTAAGTAGATATCTTTTAGATTATTAGTCACATGTATATCGAAACACACAGTGAAATGCGTCTTTTGCATAGTGTTGGGGCAGCCCACAAGTGTCGCCACGCTTCCAGAGCCAACGTAGCATGCCCACAACTTGCTAACCTGTACGTCTTTGGAATGTGGGAGGAATCCGGAGCACCCAGAAGGAAATCCACGCAGACATGGGGAGAACATAAAACTCCTTACAGACAGATGCTCCTCTCCATCTGCCCCTCACCTACACTCTCCTCCCACTGATTCCCCTCCCCACCTCCCTTCCTTCATTCCTCCCTCTCCTGTCAGATAATGCCAAAGATCTTCAGCCCTTTGTCACTTGCACCTATTACCTCCCAGCTTCTGACATCATTCCCACTCTTCCCCCTCCCTCATCTGCTTATAGACCCCTCACCTGGAGCCACCTATCACATGCCAGCTTTTTCTCCACCCCTTCCACCTTTTTATGCTGGCTATCTTCAAACCTCCCACCCTTTTTTTCAGTCTAGATGAAGGTTCTCTACCCAAAATGTCAAGTATTTCCCTCTATACCTGACCCCCTGAGTTCCTCCAGTGCTTTGTGTGTTGCTAAATACAGGGATGGTGTTTCTCTTGCCTAAGGTGTCTAGAATCAGGGGTCACAGTCTCAAAAATGGGGATCTCCCTTCTGGACAAAGGTAAGAAAATATATTTTTGTCGAGGGACAAAAATCTTTGGCATTATCTACCCTAGAAGCCTGTGGAAGCAGAACAATACCTTTTTAGATATAAAACAACCAAACGATATGAAGTCAGTGCAGGAAAATGGCACTGGTGGAAAAAGTTAGGCACAAAGGGAAGAATAGCCAACACCTCTTTGTTTCTTTTGTTCTAATGCAATAAAATTACACCTTTTTATTTGTAAATATTTAATCAAATGTTTTTGATATTCAGTGCTTGTATTAACTGACTTCCAACACTACTTTTAATTTGTTTTGAAGAAAAGTTTCTTCAGTGTTTTCCCCATTTTTTTCCCCATGATAATACAAGCATGTTGCAGGCATGAGTTGTGCAGATGAAAATAAAATCTTGTTTTTCACCTCAAATACAATCATGATGTGGTTGCATAGTTCAGTAACATTTTAAATGAGTATCAATTGATTCCTCTGGTCAATTGGATAGCATAGAATTCCACAGTATGTGTGAAATATTTGTAACATTGGAAAATATGTTGCATTGTACCAATTCAGCCATTAAGACACTTGTTTAAAATATCTATTTCTTTAAAAATCCCATCTTCTGTGAAGACAAGAATTAAAACCATGCATATTATTTTATTATTGAAATGCTAATAGGAGGAGGCCACTTGCCTCAAGTCTCTGCCAGTTCTCAGCGCAATCCGGTTAGTCCCATTCCCCCACTAATTCCCTGTATCCTATCATTCCTTCTGCCTCCCTGGCCCAATTTTCCTTCCAACCACCTACAAGAAGGGCAATTTACAGCAGTGAAGTAATGGATTTGAGAGAAAACCCATTACTTACAGGGAGAATATGCAAACTTAATGCAGACAGAACCCATGCCACTGGAGCTGTGTGGCAGCAGCTATAACTGCAGCAACTCTTTGCTACCTATTCTTCCAGAACATCTGTAAAACATTGTTTCATATTCATAATTAACTTTGACATTAGAATGGTAAAACTAATTTGTTAACTTGAATATCTTAAGATCCTGCATATGTCTCTTTATTAAAGACGTTGGGAATGCCACATGGTGGATATTGTATCTAAGTTTTTATCTCATTCTTATTTTAGGTACTTAAATGTATTGCGGAAGTGGAGTGTGGTTTTCTTCCCAGCTGTATGGTTTACAATTGATGAAGATGTACTGTGCAAAGGAAAATACTGGACCCTCAATGATGGACTTGAGTTCCATAATGTACAGCATGAAGAACTTTTTGTACATGTAATAATTTTTAATCCTATTAATAAAACTTGTAGTGTATTGTGATAATATTTTGCCTTTGTAGTATCATTCAACTACAATATTCCATACCACCAAAATGCTTACAATTTGTCTTTGGCTTCCTCTTTGTGTTTATTGGTGAAGGTTTATTAAATATTTAAGGGGCATAAAATTGTGCTTTTTGAAGATCTGATGAAAAAAGGAAAAATGTGAATGTGGGAAATGGACAGATAAGTATAGAGAAGATTTTTAATAATTTAATGCAATCATTCAAAATAGCTCCCTTTTTCTCAAGTGCACTTTAAAGAATGCAGTTACAAAGTTCAATAGTTTTGGGGATAAGCATAGACTTAAGTTTTCACAGTCAATAGGTGAATTACAAATTTAAGTTGCTTTCAGATATGTATTACCAGTATAATTATTAAACATACATAAAGTCTAGTTTCAGTGGTAATTTCAATTCTTTCCAACTCTTTCCAAATAGTACTTATAGCAATTACAATTTTTTCAACCACGTGGAGCTTTTAGTTTAAAGGCATGTGTCATATCTGTTTAATATTTCATCTCAGAATAAACAATCCCTAAATAAATTACTTCCGAAAGAAAAACTAGAAGCAATAGAAGGCCAAAAAAAAATCTGGTACTTAGTGAAATACTGAGTCAGTGACATGGCTGTGCTAAGTCCTTCAACGGGTTATCACCTTGTATGATGCTTCAAGGTATTTTTAAGTGTAGCTTCTAAATTTGATGCTGCCATCCCACAGTATTTACTTGCTTTTGTAGTAATTGTGTATGTAGTAAGAGAAATTACACCCAAATAGACTTTTATTGCCAAGGGGGTTTTATATACTAAAAATATTTATATGATGTCAGTGTATCACAAATTTAATGGTGCACGCAGCGTTACTGGGCATTGGTATGTAACGTTAACACTGGCATAGATCATTTGGGTAAGATGGCCAGTTACTTTGCTGTAAATTCTAGTAATTTCTGACCAAAAGATTAGAAGAGTTTGTGATCAAATTTTGCTTTATTCATTGTGTAAACATTTATTGATTATGGTGTTTATTTACTTAACATTTAATATATTAATACTAGCAAAGCGATGGTGCTCTCTGCTAACCTTGAAGTCCCGGGGGGGCGGGGGGGGGGGTGTTTGGTTGGAGGAAATATTCCTTATTAAGCCCTAGCAAGTTCTGTGGCAATGATTTTCTCTTGTTATAACCAAGGGGTCCATTCTGTTGGATCACTGGTGTCCTGCAGTAGTAATGTCACTAAGCTGGTGGTCAATTACTAAAGAATTCAGTTGACCTTATTACCTCTTGGAATATCAACTGACACATCGAACAAAGAAAACCAAAACCAAAACCAAGGTTTAGTGCAACTTGATCCTTATTAATGCTTGAGTTACTTAAGCATACATGTATACCATTGACTTCTCACAACATCGCATTCGATTTACTGTTCCAACTTATCACTTGTACAAAATCACAAGACTCACGGCTTGGACTCAAATACTAGCTGTATGAAATAAACTGACCAGGTTCACTCTGGTGGGAATGGTGTTCTTTGAGTTCTGAACTCTGGGTGGTGCTGGGGGTCCCTCCTTATGATGGTTGTTCCTGGGTTGTCACTACTGATGTCTCTGAGAGCCCATTTGTATGATCTTTTCCAATCTTATGGCTTTTTGTTCTTGCTCCTGCCCAGGACCCTTATGACTCTGAAGTTGGTCATTCAAATTATCATTTATTTGTGGACTGGGTAAACAAAACATTTCTGTTTCTCTTCAGATAGCATCTAATTGCTCATTCTCCCATATGATCCTGGAGTCTTGTTAGTCACATATCCACTCCTTTACCCATGTGATTTATGTTTCTTTGATCCCCTTAAAATTCCTGCTGGTGCTATTCCACAATTACCTCGACTATTTGGTCCTTTAATTATAAGGGAGACTGTTGGTGCTTTCACAATTCATCAGACTTTCTCTTACAGGATAGCAGTTCCCAAATCATTTTTATTCACTTGTTCTGTGCCTAGGGTTAGCTCTTTGTGGGCACAACTCCATTTTCTCACATTTACTGACCAGCTGTTGACCATGTGGCTTCACTCTGCTCTGGTTCCCAGCATTTCTTCCTAGTCCATGTCCTCCCAAAGCCTCATTTGGGGCGGCACGGTAGCGTAGTGGTTGGCACAATGCTATTACAGCTCCAGCGACCTGGGTTCGATTCCCACTGCTGCCTGTAAGGAGTTTGTATGTTCTGTGTCTGCATGGGTCTCCTCCGGGTGCTCCAGTTTCCTCCCACATTCCAAAGACGTATGGGTAGGTTAAATTGGGCAGTATGGACTCGTTGGACCGGAAGGGCCTGTTACCATGCTGTAAATAAAATTTAAAAAAGATAATTGACATCTTTGTCTCTGTCTACAATTCTCACAGAAAGCCAATCCACAGTTTTTCTCTTTTTATGAATTATATAGAGAGAGAATGAAAATTGGAGCATAACACACAGCAATGATAGAAGTTGAAGTATAAACTTTTCAAGTATTTTATAATTCTCAAATCACTTGTATTTTGGAATATAGGGAATTGGTTTATTATTGCCACATGTACCAAGGTAGAGTAAAAAGCATCTTGCATCCTGTTCATACAAATCAATTTATTACACAGTGCATCGAGGTAGTACAAGATAAACCAATACTAGAATGTAGAATAAAATGTAACAGCTATAGAGAAAGTGCAGTGCAGGTAAACAAAGTCCAAGGTCATAATGAGGTAGATTGTTAGGTCAAGAGTCCTTCTTATTAAAGTATTACAACATGTAAAAATAAAATTTGATTTTAAAACATGAGCTTGCAAAGCAATAAGAGTGATGTAGTATGCCATCAAACACTGGAGCACCTTGTGTAATATAAAATTTTGGAGGTATTTTGTTTTGAAGAACTGGTTCACTAGAAATTAATTTAATCTCGAGTGATTTGATTGCAGTAGAAGAATCTGCAGATAGAACTGCCTCTGCTGAATCATTTAAGGCAGTTTCAGTATTTTCTTGATAAACTTGTATATGTATAGAAAATCTAAAATTACTGCTGGTTTCATAGTGAATGTCAATATTTTCAATATCAGGACTGCAAAGTCAGTCATGTTGGATGCTATTTGTCATTTTTAACTGGGCTCTTTTAGATCATTTTCTCCTAAATTACTTTGACAATTTTTAAAAATGTAAGCTTGACTTTAACTTGGGTTTCATTATTCTAGTTACTTTTTTGATTGTATGCTTTGTCTCTCCATGTGAACTGAGCACCAAATGAAGCAAAGCTAACAGCAGTTTTTGTTTTCAGGGCATCAGTATACACAGTACATTGAAAAGTCTAAGCCACTGTCAAATACTGTGTGGAACTATCCTCATCCTTTTCCTCTTTAAAGGTACAATGTTCATAGTGAATTGGAAGTATGCCTTTTTTGTTTTAAAACTTTTATTCTCTGACAGCTATCATTAATTGATTTGCAAGTCCATTTCACTATTATTTTGAGTGAAGGTGATCTAGCTTTATTTGATGCAGTTTTACATTGTGCAACAAATCACAGATAAGTAGCATTACTTATTGCAATGCATGTTTACAAATTGTATCAGTCATTGTTTCATTTCCATATGTTTGATCTTGCCATGCAAAAATTGACTGCCATATTTCCCTCATTAGTCTTAAACATGTTTGAACAGTACTTAATTGACTAAAACCTTCCAATATTAAAACAATTGGTCCACTTCAGAATTATTTCATTAGCTGTGAAGAGCTTGCGACAACATGAAAGGGATGCAGAAGGCACAATGTAAGGGCAAGTCTTTCCAGCTTTCTGTAATGATTTCTTCAAGGCTCAGCAAGTTTCTTCAAGGCACTGAACAAGAAGTTCCCAGGTTCAAGTTGTCAGGTGAGTTGGCTAAACAAAAATCATCCAGAAATCGTGAAGTCTTTTACAGTCAGTTAGTTTTTATGTGTCACTGTTATGCAGGGAATCACAATTTTATCTGCAAGGTCTGACAAACAATGAAGAAATAATGACTAGATATTCTGGCCACTTTTTGCAATGTCGGTTCACTGGTACAGATTATCTATAGTTGGATCTTGAAGAGAAATTTTCCACTGCTTGAATAGTGTCATTGGATCTTTTAGGTCTTTCTCAGATTGAGTTCTGTTTGTATTCCAAACATAAAATGGTGCCTCTGGCAGTCCTTCAACTCACTCAGTACAGTATTGAAGCACCACTTTCTGCATGGGGTTTGAATGAACAGCCGCCTTCCTCAGGCATTTGTGCTACTATTGGGCTGAGGCTGATGCCTAAAGGGAAAAATTAAATGGTATGATGAAAGAAAAAGGAAATGAATTTTGAATAGTTTTGTGGGTTAACTGGGCACAGTCAAATGGGCCAATTACAATAAGTGCTTTATTTTCTGTCCTTTTGGACCAAGCTCATAACAGATGCACTTCCTGCTTGAGGGTGACAGAGAACAGAATTACTTGTCCAGTATTTTTCTGACACCTGAAATTTTGCACATCACTGAATATTCTGGAATATCGTTCTCAAACAACCCACAGTACTACATTTACTTCAGGAAAGATAACTAAGTTTTGCTGCTATTTTGTAATTTATTTAACTAAGATCACTTTTAAAATGGCTGCATTTATCCTGTTGCAGATTAAATAATTTAGGACAGGTTGAACAGGGAACCATGCTGGTTGGTTGGCTCAGTGTATGTGCTTTGGCTATTGCTGTTGATTTTTTTGGAGTTTGATCACATTTCTTCCATAGTAAAGATATGAATTTAATCACAGTGTGCAGAGTTGGTTATATAAATAAGATGTTGCCAATTCCAACTCATTTATTTGGATTGAGAAGGTTTCTTAAAGAATTTAGCAGATTGTGCTATGGAATGCACATTTGCTTCACAGTCTTCATATCAGAATTATTGACATGGAAACTCTCTATGGTTAGTACTAGTACTGCTTTCAAATCATTATTTATCAGCACCTAGAAAAGCAGATCAGATGCTGGGAATCCTAACACCCCAAATCCTCTCCACCATCTGCAAGGCACAATCAAGAATGTGTTGGAATACTTTCTACTTGCTAGGATAAGTGCAAGTTCAACAACCCTCAAGAAACTTGTCACCATCCAGAAAAAAGCAACCCCTTGATTGGTACCCTAATCATTCATTCCCTCTATGGTGCATAGTGGTTACAATGCTCTGTATATCATCATCAAAATGCACTGCAGTTACTTGCTTGAGTTACTCTGACAGCACCTCCCAAACTGGCCACTTCTTTCACCAAGAAGGACAAGGGCATCAAATTCATGGGAACAACACTACATGCTGTACCACTCAGGGCAGTAAGTTACTGTCCAGACCTGGAGATACTTTGGCTGTTCCTTAATTGTCACGGGGCCTAAATCCAGGGACTCCCTATCCAACAGTATTGCAGGAGTGCTTTCACTGGTAGTACTGCAATGGTTCAAGGAGGCTGCCACCAACTTCTCAAGGACAATTAGGGATGAGCAATAAATATCGGTGTAGCCAGCCATGTCTATGTCCCCAAAAACATATTTTTAAGAAGTATTGTTTTAACTTCTCTGCTTCTCCATAATGTGCCTTTGCTGGTGTGGAAAATTTGGTCTTAAGCAAGTACCTGAAAGCAGCATACCAAGAGGCCAGAAGTTTGCAAGTTCTCTCAGTAAGTCCTACTTGCTGGAGTGCACATTCTGTGATTGCTGCTTCTGGATAATTATGGAAAACTCAAAACATGTGTTTCACCTCTGCATTACCAGTTGTCTGAATCTGGCAATGTTGGATACCATGCTGTTGCCCTAACTATAAACAAACGATATAAATGTTGAAAACACTCGGCTACAGATGTAGCATCTGCAGAAAGGGGAACAGCTAACACTAACTGTTCTTCTCTTTCTGCAAATGCTCTCTGACCTATTGAGCATTTCCAGCATCTTTGTTTTTTATTTCAGAACTTGCAGCATCTGCAGTTTTTTGATTTACATTCTATAAACAACAGAGTTGACTTGCATGGTTTCCTACATTTGTAATTGTTCCTTACCCAGTGCTGCTTTTTCAAACTCACTACCATAATCCTAATCACTACAATTTTGATCATCTTGCAATAAAGTGGACTTTCTTTTGTTTTAATTGTGTTCTTTCTTGTAAACAAAAATATGTAAACTTTATGCTTAATTTGTTTTTCCTGTGAATGCTGCTTATCTGATGCTCTGTGCCTGTGATACTGCTGCAAGTAAGATTTTCATTGCACCTGTGCATTGTGCATATGACGATAAACTCTACTCTAATTAAACTCCAGGATGGTGGTACTTGAGGTAGGTAGAGTGTGCCACATACAGTGTTAAGTGCCATGTTGTCACTCATTCATGCACAATACTGGGGCACAATACTGGGACACATCCTAGGAAGAAAAAAAAACAATGAGAATTTACTTTATATCATCAAGACACTGCCTTTAAATGATTGGATCATAGACAATGAAGGTATTTGATATGTGGCCACTTCAGCTAAGCATGAAACATACCACGGTTCAAAACTCATCCTTTCAATTCTTGACAAAACATGACATCTCCTAATAGGACGAGCTGAAGATTTGTGTTCTGAAACAAATCATGCTCCTAGTGATAAACAATGTGCTGGAGGAATACAGTGAGTCATGCAACATCTATGAGAGGAAAGAAATTGTTGACATTTTGAGTCGAAACCCTGCATCAGGACTGATAGTGGAGAGGTGAGATGGCCAGTGTAAAGAGGAGAAGGGGAGTGGCGAGGAAGGATTCTGAGGTGATTGGTGAACTGATGAGGATGCTGAGGTAGGGGAGGTGAGTGGGGGGTGGAGTTAAAAGCCATCCCAAGCTCCCAGCTGCAGACCATTTCAACTCCCCTTCCCATTCCCACACTGACCTGTCCGTCTTTGGCTTCTCTACTGCCAGGGTGAAGCCCAACGCAAACTGGAGGAGCAATACCTTATATTCTGCCTGAGTAGTCTACATCCCAATGGCATGAATATTGAGTTTTCCAGTTTTAGGTAGCATCCTTTTTTTCTCTCTCCGGGG
>JARFYF010000007.1:50950731-50961252 GCA_030265395.1 Rhina ancylostomus | reverse complement strand
AGATACAAATTTTTTGTTCAACGTCTTTGACATTTCTTTATTTCTCATGATCAATTCCTCAGTCTTGTCCTCTAAGGAGCAAATGTTTACTTTGGCTGCTCTCCAGAAAATGATGGCTACTTGGAAAGGGCACAAGGCATCAGTGGACCGCGGTGATATTTTCAGGACTGTGGCCTGGAGATATTTGACTGGGGTGGGGGCAGATGGTGGGAGTTTGGGTAGTGGTGGTCAGAGCAAAGACAATGAGTGGTCTCGGGTTTGGGGATGATAGCCAATTGGGTGGTTAGGGCCTTGAGTTCAGGAGAGCTGGATGGAGATTGGTGAATATGTTCAGAGGAGGGGGATTGTTAGACTCTCCAGGGTGGACCCAGAAGATTAGGGTAGGTAATTGATTTGTCTTTCAGACATTCCGTTCTGGTGCTGCATTCCCCGAAATGTTCTGAAAAGAGCAGTTTGTTATGTATTTTCTAGGATGTGTCCATCACTGACCAGATCAGCAGTTTTTGCCCATCCCTATTTGCCTTTGATAAGGTGGTGCTGAGCCACCTTGTTGAACTATTGCTGTCCTTCCACTGAAGGTAGTCAACAGTGCTGTTGGATAGCGAATTCCAGCAATGATGCAGGACCACACACGTCAGGTGTTTGTGACTTGGAAAGGAACATGTAGATAGGGGTGCTCCCATGTAACTAGTGCCCTTGTCCTTCTTGGTTGACAAGGTCATGGGTTTGGGAAGTGCTGATGGAGTACCCTGCACAAGTTATTGCAGTAAGTTTTGTTGATGGTACACACTGTACCCTCTGTGCAATGGTGGTGGAGGAAATGAATATTAGGGGATTAATGGAGTACAAAACAAGCAGGATGCTTTGTCCTGGGTGATGTTGAGTGTTGTTGGAGCTGCACTCATCCAGGCATGTAAAGAGTATTCCATCATGCTCCTGATGTGCCTTGGAGATGGTGGAAAGGCTACAGGCATTCAGGAGCTGAGTCACTCACCTTAAGACACCCAGTCTCTAAATTCCTTTTGTAGCCAACGTATCTATATAGCCAGTCTGGTTGAGCTTTGTGAATGGTCACCTTCAGGGTGTTAGTGATGAGGGACTTGGCAGTAATAATGGGATTGAATAACAAGGATAGGTGGTTACATTCTCCCTTATTGAAGATGGCCATTAATAGGCCACTTGGTGGTGTGAATTTCTTTGTCTTTCTGCTCTTGGTTTGCTAAGGTGTTGCAAATGGAATTCAACAGTATGTAGTCATCAGTGAATGTCCTAATTTCTGACCATATGATGGAAGGAAGCTCATTGATAAAGCAGCTGGGCCTAGTACACTGCCCTGAGGAGCTTGTAGTGTCCTGGGTTTGGAATGATTGACTTCCACTAACCACAATGATCCTGCTTTTGAGAAGTATGACTCCAACCACTGGAAAGTTTGCCTCTTGATGCTTGATGACTTTAGTTTTAGCAGGGTTCCTTGATATCACATTCGGACAAATGCCCGCTTGCTGTCAAGGGCATCTCTCCTCTGGACTTCAGCACATTGGTCCATATTTGGACCAAGGCTGTGATGAGATCTGGAGTGAGTGTTTCTTATAAAACCAAACCTGGGTGTCATCAGGCACTTCTTGATAGCAGTTTATATCAGCACAACATTGTGAGCAAAAGTCAGTGCTGACAAATATGAATTAGATGGACATACATTGGACTTGACATTGAATTACATGATTTCAGATGATCAGTCATTCCAGTCTCATATCTCTCATCTCAGTTTTCTTTCTCTTTCCTCTGCTGCTATTTCTGATTTCATTACCTCCTCCTATTTGTATCTTTTCCATCTATTCACTAGCTTTTACCACCCTCTCTCAGCTGGCACCACCATCAGCTATGTCATTTAATCTCTCCTGGTTTCCACCCGCTCACAGACTTTACATTTTGTCCTTTCCACCCTTCTCTTTCTCCGTATTTCAACATTTTCACATTCTGATGAAAGGTCATTTGAGCTCCACCCTCTCGCAGACTTTACCTTTTGTTGTCTCCACCCTTAATTTTTCTGCAAATTAAAACATACTTCATTACTAAATTTTCCGAATTCTCATAGAAAGTTAACTCCATTTCTCTCTCCACAGAGGCTATCTAACCTGCAGAATATTTCCAGCAATTTTTACTTTGTAGTCTTTCTTTTAGTTCAAAATCTTTATTGTGTTTGATGGTTATATCTGACCTGGAAGTAGTTGATGCTGACATTGGATATTTGAGATATAGATTGTTTTACTGCCTTATATTAACATCAGTTTATGATTTTTAATCATATCCCCAGAGCTTTCTTCATTACACTTGCAACTCCCACATAAAAAAATGACCTGTCCCTCTCTCTACCATTTGGCCTTGAGTATAGTTACAATCTCCAAGCCTTCAGGTCCCTCTGCCAATGTGCTGATGCAACCAAGTAGCACACAAGAAATTGGGGTGATGGTCTTGGCTTTTTAAACTCTATTTACAAATCTTGTGAAAGAGAATATATATGGCCACCTGAGAAAAGCGTTTTGGAACAAAGCTTAACCAAGCTTTGTTAATACATTTGTTACACCTGTTGTAAAATGATATTTATGTACCTTTAACATGTTTCATTATACTGTGATGCCTCACAATGTTATAATTTACAGACATTTCCAAGATTAATTGAAACAAAATGAACTGTTTTCACAGCAGTTTTACTGCTGTTTACTTTCTGCCTGATCAAATAGACAACCAAATTACATTGCTGCTGAAGAATCAGTATTTCTCCTTCAAATAGTAACTGGGGTTTTTATTCCCCAGGTGTTACATTATCCCAAGTTGAAGGTAAATTATGATCATTGTGCAATCTGCTAAATCTCATCTGTCCATTTTCTTTTCTTTCCTTTAACAAGCAGGTACATTAAGTTTAAAAAAGCATAAAAGCCCTTAGCCAGGTTTAAATGGTGCTCACTGTAAAATTTCCCTATGTAACATTTCAACTCAACTAACACAGCCAAAACAAGTTACAAATAACAAGGAGTTGTCAAAATTAAAGAGTATTAAGAGAAACACGGTCTAATTTCTAGTTTGATTTATAGGATATCAAAGATATAATGCATAAATACTACTTGTGACACTTTATTCTCTTTGTGTAACGCAACAATAGCAATTTCAGAGTATGAGGGACTTATGTCTGCACTCATATACGAATATCAAATCAAATTGATTTTATTTCTGATAGTTGCACATCTAGGTTCTGGATTTCTCCATTAACTTCTTTGGAAAATAATGGGGCAGATTGCCCTCTATCCCAAGGTTGCTGGCTGCCTGCCCTGAACCACAATGTTTCTCCTAGCATGGTGCAGAGTAAATTTTCCACCATGAGTCTCGCTCCCAGCACATCAATGTGATTCAGAGCAACACACTCTCAGTCCAAGTGGCCAGCTGCACAGTCAGAACATCTTTGACAGCCATTAAAGCCCTGACCCTGGCTCATGAGATGTCAAAACTGTTACTGTCATTGAAAGTCTGCAAGAGTCTTTGATATTCACAAAAAAATGTAAATCACCCAAGACCTGTTAAAAGATAAAATACCATGCTAAAAAATGAAAATTATTTTTAAAATTACATTTTAAAACCTAAAACACACATTAACTGCTGTTCAATATATTTAAGCTAATTTAATTCAAACAGATAAGAAGCTCTCTTTCTCCTGGCAGCCTATTTATCTCATTCATTTTCATGGGCCCGGTGTGGTTCAGTAGGGTGATTTCCTTCTCTGAGTGCTGGGTAATGTATAGAAGTTGGCTCTGCACTGATGGGCTCCATGAAGCGTCCATCAACAGACAGCACAGATGTCCTGGGGTTGGCTCTCTGCTGAGTAGAAGAATGCTCCATGTTTGGAAGTAGCTGAGTTACAGACTTACTGGTAGATCCTTTTGCAGTTTAGCAGAAGTTAAGCCCCAATGTTTCTTTATAAGTTCCCAGCTGGATGGGGGTGTGTTGTTCAGGTAAAAGTTAATGAAGTAGATCGTGACTTCTTGTGACTTCATGTCATCAATTGAAATCTGCTCTAGAGCGCTCCTAATGAAAATTTCAAACAAGTTAAAACAGGCTGCCAACATACTATTGCCCATTTTATGTTACTGCAAGCCTATATCTACCCAGTTCTTTCAGTTATACTCATTGCATTTATTCTGCTGGATATTTAAAACCCTGTAAATGTAATTAATTATTTCTGCTGAATTGTACACATTTTGTAAAAAATATGTTCTGCTTTGAAATAGCTAATTGTATTTTTGCATTTTTCTGGAATTTGTACTTAAGTTATGCATCATAATTCAAGTTGGAAGAGATAGTTCCACCACACACCCCCACCCCACCTGCAGCTTGTTTTTTTTTACACAACAACCGTGGCAAGGAAATTTGGACCATTTCTCCATCTTCTCATTTGTTGTTCTGTGAAAATCTCCACATTACCAATCCTATCCATTAGATTTTCCTTCAACAGTCCCCAATTAGTCTCACTACCTATTTCCTATCCTGGCTGTGAACCCCCAAATTATATGCAATACATTCCATCTCCAAGCCTTTTACCCCTATAGCTGTTTCCAGTTTTTCAGACTGCCATATATGTCACATCGGTATATTCTTTTCAAATGCTAATTCTGCAGGTAGTAACCATAAACTTCTGCCACACAGGAGACCATTCAATGCATTCTGACATGAAAGATTCCAGCTTTCCTAATCCTTTCACATAACTGACAACCTTTACGCTTGGTTCTATTCTTTTGAGTCTGCAGATAGTTATAAAGCTACTAGCACCTGGAAATGTTTAGGTAATTCCTGTTTATCAACTCTGGTGCCTGTTATGGCACGAATGGTTGGAAAGACAGAAATGATTAGAAACACACAATGTCTGTGTAACTATCATCCACGCCCAACATTTAAGTGGCAAACTTGCTCTGCCTTTATTAGCAGAGTTGTGATAACCTCATAAGTTCTATTTCCTCTTCTCTTTAAATAAACAGTTTTCTGAGTAAACTGATGGCTTGCTGCATTACCACCTGTTTGTTGTAAACAACCTGGTGTGACCTCCAGCACTATGACATCCCACCACCTCATTTGGCCAGCACAATGTTATCAAGGAGGACTGTAATTTTAAACTTTTAAATCCCCTCTGTTCTCCAATTACAATGATGGGTTGATGATAAACAGACCATGGATCATTAAGAATTACTGTCTTGTTACATTTTCTAGTATAAACATCTCATTACAAGGTGGAAAATACCAGCAGATAAAAGAGTTCACAATCTTACATTTATCTAACTTATCTACAGAAAGGTTGGTTGTGAGCTTTCACATTAAGTATCTTTAAATAAATGCAGTCTGTTACCGTTCATTCCTTGTCATTTCAAATGAAATTGTGAAGTTCTCAAAACAATGCCATGAAAGCTTATACACAATAGTGCTTCAAAGTAACACATAATATGGAGGTTGCTGCTGTGAATTTGATTTCTTTAGAGTGGGAACATTAGACATAATTATTTCCATGACTTTGTATGATTTATGATTTGAGTGCTATCCAAGAATATTTGTGGTCTGGAAAGAAAATCTAAAATATTAATTCTGAGTGTTTAAACATCCATTCTCACTAATTTTAAACAATATAATAGGCCCTGAATAGAAGACTACGCTCTGTAAACAATTCCAAGGTATAAGGAAATTTACTTCTACATATTATCGATATCATTAATGTCATGGCCAAATTTCCATCAAAATATCACTGTTCCAGAGCAAATCATTCATGGTATATCTTCCCCTCATAGTTTCAAGACAGCTATTAGAGGCAGTGATCACCACTGGAAATGCAAATCTCTCCACATAAGTGACTAAACATAATGCTAACTCTATTCCATTTGATGTGGTTATCTTCCATGACCGGTATTTATAGTGTACAGTCTTTAAGGTCATTTAACCCTAATCACAACGTGGAACCTGCATGATAGGGCACAGCACTGAGCATCTGCATGTTATTTGATCAGAGTTTTATACCACTTCAGACTACCCTTCAATGTCAGAGTGAAATGGACAGCAATACTGATTTTTTTTAAATTAAAATTGGAAATACAATACTGAAATTAAGTATGCAAGGAACCTCTCAAAACTTTTGTTAAAAATCTTGTATTGTACCAAACAGAAGCTATACTTTGCCTTATGCTAAACTGTGGTAGAGTTTAAATTATAATTGGCTTTAGTAGGCTTGGAAGCTGGGACATGGTAGCATAGCAATTAAGTTACTGGACAAGTATCTAGACACCTGTATTTTACAAGACACCACAGGTATCTAGATCCAGAGACAACAATTTTAATCCCAATTCAGCAGCTGGCAAATTTAAATTCAAGTAATAAAATAATACAACAGATCTAAAATTGAAGAGCTTTAACAGTGTCTTTGACTCTTTCATTAATAATTTATATGTGAATCTGGACCCAATGTGGTTAACTCTTAACTACCCTCTGAACAGGCCTAATCAGCCACCTTGTAGAGAGGACAATGAAGGATAGGCAATAATGGTGGCTTAGCCATTGATGTTCACAACTTGTAACTGATTAAGTAAGAACATAGTAAATAAGAATTCTGACAACTGCCAAAACAGCTTTGTATCAGTGTGAAAGTAGATTGATACACAGAATCTTTTACCACCTGATCAAATGATTTCAAATTATGGTCAAAAGAGTTTTGGTTGAACCCAATACCGAGGCTTAAATTTGAAAGGCCTACCCAATACATATATAAAAGATAGACGATTAGTGCTAAAAGCTGACTTTATTAATATCGGCTGAATGATGATTTGGCACTACTAAAATGCTTGTGTCTAGGTTATAGTGGTTTTTAAATGCAAATTATATGTTTTGATCCAGTGTCTTAAACACAAAGCCATGAAGATCTTAATGAATTAGAGTCACAGAGAGATACAGTGTGGAAACAAGCTCTTTAGCCCACCAAGTCTGCACCATCAACTACCCATTTTCACTAATCCTATATGGATCCCATTTTTTTCTTTTCCTCATATTTTTATCAACTCCTCCAGATGATACCACACACAAGGGGCAATTTACTGTGGCCAATTAACCTGTGAACTGCATGTCTTTTGGATGTGAGAGGAAACCAGAGCACCTAGAGGAAACCCATATGGTCAAAGGGAGAACATGCTAACTCAATGCAGACAGCACCCAAGGTCATGATTGAACCCATGTCTCTGGCTCTACAAAGCAGCAACTCTCCTAGCTGTGCCACTGTGACCCCAAGGGGGAGCAAGTAGCTCTCTGGATGTTACACTGAGAAAAATAACATCTATTATGCATTTTACAAATGGAGAATTTATTTAAAATCTTAACTTTATAATTTTAAATAAAAATAAATAATTTATTTTGCAACACAATATTTCTTATAGCTGTTGTAGACTGAGATACAAATTTTCACACATTAAGTCATTTACACAAATATTGATGCTCATAGTTTTATCAGATTGAATGCAATTTCAAATCCATTCCTGTATTCCAGATGAAAATTGAAACAAGAGCAGTTAATCACCTATTTCAAACAAAAACAGAAAATGCATGAAGCACTCAGCAGGTGAAGCAGCAAATGTGGAATAAGAAACAAAGTCAACATTTTGGGTGAAGGTCCCTTCACCAGAGCTGTAAAAGTGAGAATAAAAGCATGTAAAATTAGGACTGATCTCTACAACTCAACATGCTTGATTTCTCACTTTTCCAGTTCTGGTGAAGGATCCTTGACCTGAAACATCGGCTCTTTCTCTCCCCACTAATGCTGCTTGATCTGCTGAGCACTTCCAGCAGGTTTTGGATTTCCAGCATCTGCATTTTGTTTTGCTCTAATCACCTATTTTATGTTGCTCGAGTTTTCTGATTGCTCAGTTCAATAAAATTCATTTCGTGTCAGAAAGGACTCATGTAAGGGAGAAAAGTGACATGCATGATTTCCAAAAACTAATAAAATGCTTGGCGATGTTCGTTGTTGCAGCTTTTCCAAAGTAGGTAGCTTCAATCAGTTTCGGAACCGAAGGCAACCTGAAATGATAAACAGCAGCTTTATATATTCTTCAAAAGTAAAATGAATTTGTGTTTTCTTAACAATACCTAAGTAAAAGAATCATTAACATTTATAGATGCTTTTTGAGAAGCAAGCGTCCCCTTTACTTCCCAATTGTACTGTATTGTTTCAACATTTGGCAAAGTCTGAAGCTAAAACTAAACATATTCACAAGATATACAGAAATCCCAGTATCTTTTATCTGCCCTTTCTAATAGGTATGTAATCAACTTTGATTTTCATTTACTCAATTTAAATGTGTCCCATACCATACTGACCAAGTTACCTTCATAATCAGCGCACAATTTATAATTTTTAAACAGCATTTCAAGAGTGATTGAAACCTTCAAGGTCATCTCATCATTGAAGCCAAATGCAATAACCAAATATAGATTTCAGCATCATACCTTATGTTTTTCTGATTCCTTGGTCAGCCAAAGAAGGAAGCAATAGTTGAATTGGATCTTTGCGGTTCTTTATCCCTGGAGTTTGAGGCCCTGCATTTTGTTGCGATACAATGAAGCACTGGGATCACTCACAGATCCAGCTGTGTAAGTTTAAGCTTTTTACACAAAATAACAATGTGCAATTTTGCAAAGAGAGCACTATCTTAAACTACATGGTGTAGTTCAGTTCTGTAAACAATATATTAATTGATTGCTAATCAGATTGGAACTCAGTAACATAAATCCTTCATACAAAATATATTTTAAAGACGTTGGTAACCTCAGTTTTGTGTCCTGATGTCATTTGTCCAGTTCCACTTACAGATCTAAATCACTGATTTCTTCTCTGATGTACATGAGGCTATTTTGTTTAATGGGATATCAATCTCTGCAACACTGTAATCTTTACGTCTGTGCTTCCTTTTTTTAAGAGAAATGTAACACACCAAAGCAAATATCAAAATCATAAGGCCAAAGCAAAAACCAGATAATGCTATCAACACAGTCTGGCATGGGAATATGTCAACTTCTGTTTGAAAAGGGTCAGTCCTGGTCTCTGGTAGGCTCTCCTCAATCCTGATGTCAGGCTCTTTCCTCAGCAGGTTTTCTATGTAACTCTCATTGCTCAATGTTTCATTGACAAAGAGATTGACTATAACTGTGGTATGGAGTGGCTCTGGGTATCCATGGTCGCTGACTTTGACCAGCAGTCTATACAGTCCATAATCATTCTTCACCAAAGTCCCATGCAAGGTGATGTTACCCGTTCCCGTGTCAATGACAAAAGTCTCTGGACGGGGTCCTCTGTGGCCAATGATGCTGTAGGCGATGACAGCATTCATTCCTGTGTCTTTATCAACTGCATACACCTCCGTAATGGAAGAGCCAGGGGCTGTGGTTGGGGCAACCAGAAGAAAAGAGAGGTTGGACTGAGGGAACAAGACCAACGGTGGATTATCATTGACATCCGTTAGAAGCACTGTCACCTTGGCTACAGCAGACAGAGCAGGCTCCCCACCATCCGTAGCTTGCACCCAGAGAATGTAGGAGCTCTGTTGTTCCCTGTCCAGCGGCGCTCTGGCCATCAGGTTTCCCTTGCCCGTGTCAATGACAAAATGATCACTGCCGTTGAGTATGGACAGAGCCACCCAGCCGTTATTTCCAGCGTCGGCGTCGATAACGCCAATCACGCCGATCTCACTAAAACTCGGGTAGTCTTCGGGCACGAAGAAGTTGAAGTCTTTGTTAATGAACCTGGGGCTGTTGTCGTTGGTGTCCAGCACGGTGAGGAGGACGGTGGCCGTGGATTCCCGGGGTGGGGTCCCGCCATCGACGGCCCTGACGACGATCCGGTACTTCTCCTGCTCTTCTCGGTCCAGGGGCGCCGACACGGTCAGCACCCCGCTCAGTCTATCCAGGGCGAAGACGGGGAGGACTCCGGCACCCAGGGCGTAGGTGACGCTGCCCATGCCGCCGCTGTCGGCGTCGCTGGCCTTCAGCCGGGCCAGGAAGCTGCCGGCGGGCTGGTTCTCCTCGATGGCCACGTCGAGCACCGGCTGGCTGAAGACGGGCGAGTTGTCGTTTTCGTCGAGCAGCACGATCCTGAGGCGGGTCCTGAGGGCAAGCCCTTCGGCGCTCTCCGCCACCACCGTCACCTCGTACTCGGGCATGAGCTCGTAGTCCAGCGGGCGGGAGGTCTCCAGCAGGTACTCGTCGCGGAAGGCGCGGTAGGGCGCCAGGCGGAAGGGTCCCGGGCCCTGCAGGTAGCAGCGAGGGGACGGCCGGTGCTCGGCGTCCGTCACGGTGACGAAGGCGATGGGGGTGCGGGCGGGCTCGCTCTCCTTCAGGTACACCCCGCCGTCCGACTGCACGGCGATGTAGCGGGGGGTGACCCGCGGCGGCGACGGCAGCAGCGGCAGCACGGCCAGGCGCACGGCGGCGGTGACCGGGCTGCAGCCGGTG
>JARFYF010000007.1:50835753-50846969 GCA_030265395.1 Rhina ancylostomus | reverse complement strand
TGGAAATAGAGGCACTGGTGAGTGTTCTAGGCCATGACATCTACATGGTTGGACCAGGATAGGCTATTGGTGATGTTCACTCCTAGGAACTTGAAGCTCTCAAGCCTCTTGACCTCAGCACCATTGATATAGACAGGTACATGTGCACTTCCCCATTCCTGAAGTCAATGACCAGCTCTTCTGTTTTGCTGACATTGAGGGAAAGGTTGTTGTCATGACACCATTTCGCTAAGATCTCTATCTCCTTCTTGTACTCTGACATTATTATTCAAGATATAGCCCACAACAGTGGTATCATCTGTAAACTTGTAGATGGAGTTAGAGTAGAATCTGGCCATGTAGTCATGAGTATGTAGTGAGTAGAGTAGAGGGCTGAGGATGCAGCCTTGTGGGGCACTGGTGTTGAGAATAATCGTGCCGGAGGTGTTGCTGCCTGTCCTCACTGATTGTGGTCTGTGGGTCAGAAAGTCAAGGATCCAGTAGCAGAGGGAGGTGTTGAGTCCCAGGTCTCAGAGGCTGGTGATGAGTTTGCTTGGAATTATAATAGTGAAGGTGGAGCTAGAGTCAGTAAACAATTGTCTGAGTTGGGTGTCTTTACTATGCAGATGCTCCAGAGATGAATGTAGGACCAGGGAGATGGCATCCTCTATAGACCTGTTTTGTCGGTAGGCAAATTACAGTGGGTCGAGGTTTTCCAGGAATATTGTACCTGAAAATGTGAGGTTCTGTGATGGAGAAAGGAAATGCAAATTATTATTTTTATAGAGTGAGGTTATAAAATGTTGCTTATAAGGGGATCTAGGGTTCCTATTACATGAAACATAAAAAAAGTTAACATGCAGAACAGCAAATATTGAGAAATATTCCTGAAATGTTGGCTCTTCTCACAAGGGATATGAAGTTTGATGCAACTTTACAGAGTTTTGATCACATATTTAAGGTAGGATGTACTTGCATTGGAGGCAGTGTTCACTGATTCCTGAGGTGAAGGGGTTCACATTTGAAGAAAGATTGAGCAGTTTGGGCCTATACTCATCAAAGTGTAGAAGAATGAGGGGTGATCTTATTGAAATGAGTCTGAAGGGCATTGGCCAGGTTGATGCTGAGAGAATTTTCCTCCCAGTGGGTGTATCTAGAACTTCAGAATTGGCTTTCAGAGTAAGTGGCTTCCCAGTTCAAAAGGATGAATTGCTTCTCTGAGGGTTATGTATCTTTGGTATTCTCTGTCCTAGTGAGATGTGGAGACAGAATCATTGGATTATTCAAGGCAGAGATTGAAGGACATTTAAACTCAGGATCTATGGAGAGAGCAGGAAAGTTGTGTTGAGACAACAATTCGATATCAGCCATGATCTTATTGATTGGCAGGGCAGACTTGAGGGAGTCAAATGGTCCTATTGCTTATAGTCTGATATTCTCTCTCCACATTTTGTATTTGTCACCCTGCTCCATCCATACCCACTAATCCTAATGACAGTGAATGTACTTCACAGTATTTCATTGGATGACATGGGATGGCTGAGGCTCTTAATGCAAAATAAATTCTTCTCCTTTTCATCCCTCAAGTCTTCCTCTACCTGAACCTGAAAATGCAATTTCCTGGTTTCCCTTTTCCCCAATCCCCACCCTCTTTCCTGACCACTGCTGACATCTATTCCCAGTTTCACTCTCCTGTTCAGATCACGGGAACATTAAGTAGAGACACTGTGCTCAACCTGCTCTGCCAATCAACATCCACTGATTCCGTACTCCTGACTTCGTGACCCTCTCTGAGCACACAGCCAGGCTCATGTTCCCATGGTGTTTATGCTGGGAGCTGTGGTAACATCATTGAGTAAAGGTTCTCTGCAGTAACAGCAGATGATACCCTGGAATAGGGCAGGAGATAGTGCCCTGCTGCTGCAGCTGGAATTCTAAGAGGCAACAACCTCCTGGTTGGCTTGCGACCAGTGAGAAGTAGGTAGACTGCAGCAACCTGGCCACTGGAAACAGCAGGTTTGGTGAATAAAGAGATATTGTAAATTGAGTGATAATCTGGAATGGTTGTAAGTGGGACCTAGCCTGGGCTAGACTGGTTTTATGGGAAAATCCTGAAATCAAGAGAGACAAGATAAATACTGCCTTTATTAATAAAGCCCAGTTCAAACAGGCACATCATAATCCAAAGAAGTTTATGCATTCTCCTGGTCCAAGACTGATTACAAACATTCATGCATTTTTTTCCATTGTGTCTTTGGAACTAATCTGGGCCTGTGCAAATCCATCTTGAAATTTTGAACTGCTATAGAAAATATAGATAGCAAAGTTTATCATAAAGTATTTCAAATGATTTTGTGGGACCACAGTAATTATATCAAAAGGGTAGACCAGTAAGGTATTAATATTTTTGGATCAATATCCAGAGAATGGGATTTCAAATCCCTGGATTTCTCCATAATGATTAAAAATCAAGAAATGAAAAGCTTGTATTAGTAAAAGTGACCATGAATCTCTTAGCCTGTCATAGAAGAACAACTGGTGCTTATATGTTCTTGAGGGGAAGAAATCTTCTGTCCCCACTTCCTCTTATCTCGATGTAATTGAGTCCCAGTGCTCTTGAATGAGGTCTAGGGTACAGTGTAGAGGTTCGCCACCACCACTCCCTTGAGTCAAATAGGGATCTTTGTTAAATGTCAGCCTTGCTAGTAACACCTCATCCCAAGTATGAATAAATGTAAAAGGTGGTCCGTAAAAGTGGTGTTTAAATACGCAGACCCCTTTCTAAGTACAGGGAACATAATTCATGAATCTATGTGGGGTATGCACATGAATCTCAATTTGACTGCTTTTGGTGAACTACTTCAAAGAGATGCATATTACACACACTTGTGAAATTTTACAATTCCTTACAATGCCCCTGGTGACCTCCCCAATGTGTATGCCCTGTAGAGAAAAGAGTTTTATCGAGTTATTAACTCACATTATTTAGACACTCGGTCATTTACAGCCATAGAGATTCGACATGAAGTGATTGTGATTGTAGAATTTGTCGTGTAGGTAGTGAGGGATGTAGTCAGAGTTTGTAGGTTTCTTCATGGTTGTAAGTGCTACCACGCAGATTAGAAAGAGATAATAAGTGAACTTTGAAGGTA
This sequence comes from Rhina ancylostomus, assembly GCA_030265395.1. NCBI lineage: Eukaryota > Metazoa > Chordata > Chondrichthyes > Rhinopristiformes > Rhinidae > Rhina > Rhina ancylostomus. Next base: position 50,843,838 of record JARFYF010000007.1, on the reverse strand, counting down.
GCTAAGCTCAAAATAACTTTCTTGGACAATAATGTATCAAGGTCCTATAGCATAACATTCAATTTTTAAAGGTACGTTCATGCATAAACACTACAAAATGTTCCCTATTAAAAGCAATTAATCTGTATAAATCATAAATTGTTCAGACACATGGAAACTATTTACCAAGATACATACACATAGTAATAAATTTGACCAATTATAAATCCACTCATATTCCTAGTCTTCTTATCTACCAAGCTTTTCACTATGAGCTGTACTTATCATCACCGAAGTATCTACTTCAGGCACTGGTGATTTCAAGAAATCACCTCTTTATGGAGGTCATGTACACAACTGGTTGGTAACGTAACCATTCCCATGCTTCTCCTGTGCTCCACCCTATTTCTTCTTTCTCTTCCACTCTGCTGCAGATTCATGCCCTGCTTTCCCTTTTGAGGGACATGCTCTGCCTCCACCTGAACACTTCAGGAGATGCTGTGGCTGCAGCACATTGAGAGGACCCATCATCCATTGGCTGCGTTGGGCTTAATGCCCAAATCTAAGTGAAATTTCCAGGCCTTTACTCCACTCGTTCCTCTTTTCATGGCATGGTTTCTCAGTCTGAAGTTTCCTGGGCAGCACTGGCTGGGCATATACAGCAGGCAGTGTAACTGCTCTCTTTATTTTCTCAATATCTGGTTCTTGTTTGCACTTATCATCCTTACAGTATAGACTTCCACCAGGTCCTAGGTCTTCTTGACTGCTTCCATTCTGAAGTCTTGTTTGTCTTTAGACCACTCTCACCCACCCGCAGCAATTCCATTCCTTTTCATAACACGTACTGCATGTGTTCATAATTATGCTCCATTGCAACAGAACTTGCCGCCTTAGGTGTAATAAGAATCCTTGAATTTAGCCCTGTGCTTGCTCCTTCATTTTGAACATCCTATCCACAGTGTGGGCAACCACAGAGCGACCGTCCATTTCTACATCTTGATTCCTTTCCAAGCTGATGTTGCAGCCACCCATTCCTAAATTCAAAAAATACAAAATCCAGAGATTCTAAGGCAGCTCAGGAATTCTAATACCTATGAAGATTCCTTTGAGGCCAGCCAACATTGTTAGTGTGGAAGATTCTTGACAAGCGATGATCCGTGGCTACCCCCAGATTGTCTTCTCTTCCACATGCCCTTATTAACTTCTCTTTCCCTGCTAGTGCAGTTTGAAATGTCTTATTGAGCAGTTTCTTCACCTTTATTGCCTCTGCTTCTGACTGCAGAGACTTCATTGCAATTTTCTACTCCAAAGCACTGCCTTGCTATAGTACCACCTCATCTTGTTGGAAACTCTTTTCTAGAATCTTCCATTTCTCCTTTTGTCCAGCTGATGACTGCTCCAGCATTTCCTGAGGAGGTGGCTGTTGTGGTCATTGTGGGACCTGTAGACCACCACCACAGATGGGGTGGGAGGGGCTTAGGCAGTTCAGGGGTGGAGATTATGGAGTTTGAAATCAGAGGAGGGTAATTGGTTTCAGTGGATTCAGAAGTTCAGGGATTTGGCGATCAAGGGTGGAAGAATTCAGATGGCAGGGTATTTGACAGATATGGATGTACTAAGTTATTCCAGGAGTAACCAACAATATTCACAATGTGGTCTAATTTCCCTGCAGTGCTGACAAAGGAAATTATGTTATTTGATGCACACTAAACACAGAAACTGAGTTGGATACACAAGCACAACTTGCATTGGGAAGTGATTAATCAAATTTCCAGAATAATGCAAAACAATCATTTGTTATCACGTTTCATTCTAGAAAAGTCCATTCTTATTTCTGCAGAGCGCAGAATGAATACTTGGTTTATTTGCTTCACCGCTTTATTTGAAATTCTTTACTCAGTATAATTTCAAAACTTAATGAAGTGGAATGGCATTTTTATTACATAATTAATTTTCTTGATTATTTTCCTTTCAATAATAGGAAGTGAAAAAGAAATTCAGTTTTGTTAGTTACTCCTGGCATCCTGCAGTGATCAGACGAAACTCAAGTTCCTTTGTTCACCAGTTTCCTCAAATATATGCAAGGAAGTCACCCAGATACCGAGTTCCAGGATGCCATGAAATTATAACCCATATAGTGATTATGCCCTTAGCATAATTATATAAAACCTGCATCATCCAATTCTATACTTATACATTTTAGATTAGCATTTTCTTGATTATTGGTATACATTTAACTATCTCCTTTTGATCCTTATGCCTGGTAATAACAAAGCATCTCCAATGATCCAACCAATCAATGCCACATCCTTTCAAACGTCATTTGTACTTACCTGGCTTTCTTTAGCCACCACACTTTGTTTAGTGACCAGATGTGTTTCTCATGTTGGCATCTTTCTCCACATTCCTACAGAAGTTAATTGCGAGGTTACAGAGGTTTACGAATAAGCCTGTTGCCCCCATTGCATATGTCTTAGAAAACTTTGCATTTGGAGCCAATAGGTCCAGTCAACTAACCCAACTACAAAATCAAAACAGGTCTGACAGGAGATTTGTTCTCTAATAACACGTTTTACCACCTGCACCAGCACCCTGAGTGCCATAAAAGATTTTCCTTACAGGTTGTTATGTTTCTTAAACATGTGTATTATATTACTCATGACACAGAAAGAGGTTATGCCAGCCATAGTCCATGGAAAGAGGTTATCCATGGTCCATGCCGGCTCTCTGAGCAGTTCCATTCAATCCCATTCTGTTCTTATCTTCCCGTAGCCTATCCCTCTCATGTTGTTTCAGGCTGTGGATGTTGCTGACAAGGCTGCCAGTTATTTGCCCATCTCAAATTGTTCAATAACTCTTGTTCCTACTAAACATCAGTTTCTTAAAAGTGAATGTTATTCACATCAGATGATTCACTAAATTAATTAAAAACCATTCCATTTGTTTGAGGAGCCATGTAGCATCATAGTTTTTGTGGATGGCAACATATTTGTTATGAAAATGCCACCTGCTCAAGTTAATTCAATTCACTGATTTATTGTACATAATTCATAAAGGATTGCAAGTGTTGCCAGACAGTAATTGGAAATAATTTCTTAAATAAAATCTCAGTCATGGCCACCAGAAGCTTTTGTAAACTTTCTTATTGATGGAATGGAGGTATTAAACCACAATTCAAATAAGCATTACTAAAATGCTGAACTCTATAGCTCAAAACATGCTGACAGATAATAACTAGGTGCTCTCAGGTGTCCTTTGCATTAAGTATAGAGCTTTCAATGATGTATTTAATAATAGGAATACTGGAAGAGGCCATGCAGTCCCTCAAGCCTGTTCCACAATCCAGTTAGATTGTGGCTGGTTTGTATACTTCACTCTGCATTGGTTCCATTTCATAACACCTCTTGTTAGCAAAACCTGTTCTCTGATTTAGAATTGTGATTAACTTAGCATCTACTGCAGCTGCCATCTGCTGTGCAAGGAGTATAACCTAACTTGTCTGCTGAGCGACCTGTCTTTATCTTCATCTCCCCCTCAATCCTTTGCCCTAGCTATAGAATTCTGTCTGTCTGATCAATTCCTTTCAAAACTCTAAAAACCTTGATCAAATCAACTCTTAACTGAATATATTCCAAGTACAAATATGGAAGTGTCTTCTCCTGATTTGACCCTTATGGCTCTGGTAACATTCTGGTGAATCTATACTGCATTCTTTCCATTGTCAATATAGTAAATAGTGGGGTGCCCAGAGCAGTATACAGTAGTTCAAATGTGACCAGGGATTTGTATGGCTGGGCAGAATTTCCTCTTCAGTAAATTACATTTATAATGGTTACGTTTTCATTGGCTATTTTGATGGGTTTTTTGTTCCTGATTATTGAATTTTATTGAATACATTTTTTGAACTTCCATGGTACCTAGTTTATTAGGATTTCGAAAAAAAACTACTTAGATCTATTCTCTTCTGATCCAAAGTGGATGGCATCACACAATTTGAAACTATTCACTGACACTTTGTAATTGTACAGAAGGAAAAGAAAGGCTCACAGAACATGCCAGACAACTTTATGGTCAATGAAAGACTTCAATGACCATAAAACAAATCAGCTAGTTATTATTATAATATAGGAGACACAGCTGCCAATTGGCACACAGCAAATTCCAACAAACGGCAAAGAGAAAATGACCATATAATCTGTTTTAGTGATGCTGGGTTGAGAAATAAATATTGGCCAGATTATAGGGGATAATTTCTTGTTCTGCTTCAAAACAGCATCATGGAATCTTTCACATTCAATTTAGAAAGCAGACTGAATCTCAGTTTTATGCTCTCATCCTGAAGAGGAAACCTCCAAAGCTGCAGGATTCCACTGTTCTCTGATTTCATGCCCAAGTCTGATAGCCTGAGCACAATCCCAAAAGCTGATGACATCTGCAAAAGAAAGTGGTGTTTGAATGTGCATCTACAACAGCCAAGGAAACTTTGTGCGCAGTTCCCTTAAAAAGACAATTGACAGAAGGAGATCGGGGGATCTCACCCCACATGTCCTGTTGTAAATAATGGATTTATTGTTATGTGAAATCAAAGTATATGATTTATTATGAGTTATTATCTTTAAATTTATCACCTGTGACTCCCTGAACCACAGTTGGCAATCTCACTAATGATAATTTTCATTATCATTAGCAAATGTGGATTTTTTGATCTCTGTGTTTCCTGAGTTATTAATAAATATGATTAGTTTATATCCCCACACAAATTCTTATGGGACACTAGCAGTTACTTCTTTCCAAATTGTCACAATTCTTTATCTTCTGTCATCGAACCATTTTCTTTACAATGTCAAATGTTTGCTATCACTTTCTTGTGCTTTGATTTTAGAAAACAGTTATTTATCTGGTTCACTCATCAAATGGCTTCTAGGAGTCAATATAAGCTGCATCTGTAATCAACGATTTGGTTTATTTCCCCCCAGAAAATATCATTTTGGTGTTTACAGATTGCCAGTCCTTTACAACTCCACATTGCTTCTCTGGTCAATTTAGATTTCCCTGTGCTTAGTCATTTGGTTCTTAGTTATGGATTCCAATAATTTTACAATAAAAGGTATTGGATAATGTGTCAAAAATGTCTTGCTTTCCCTTTCTTATATAATGGAGTCATACTTGCAATTTTCTGATCCAAAAGCAATATTCCAAAATTGAGTGTGTTTAAAATATGATGGCAAAAGCATCTGCAACATCCCAACTCTTTCCGAACTATTTCATTAAGGCAAGTAAGATTGAGAGGAATTACTGCTGCTTCGGAGCTCTACTTGGCAATACTTGCAGTGGTGGTGAGGGCACCAAGGTCAGAACTGCTATCAGTATGGAAAAGAGTAAAGGAAGAAATAGCAAGGCATCTGGATAGAAGAGGTTCCATCAAGCAGACGCAACATGGATTCAGGAAGGACAGGTCCTGTTTGACAAACTTACTGGAGTTCTTTGAGGATATAATGAGTGCAGTGGATAAAGGGGAACAGGTGGATGTTGTATCCTTGGATTTCCAGAAGGCATTCGATAAGGTGCCACATAAAAGACTTATTCAGAAGATAAGGATGCATGGAGTTGGGGGTAAGGGATTAGCATGGATAGAGGATTGGTTAACCAATAGAAGGCAGAAAGTTGGGATAAATGGGAACTTCTCTGGTTGGCAATTAGTGGTGAGTGGGGTGCCACAGGGGTCGGTGCTGGGCCTGCAAATGTTCACAATACACATTAATGATTTGGAAGAGGGGACCGAGTGTAGCGTATCTAAGTTTGCTGATGACATTGAATTGAGTGGGAAAGCAAGTTGTGCAGAGGATGCAGAGAGTCTGCATTGAGATACTGATAGGTTAAGTGAGTGGGCAAGGGTCTGGCAGATGAAATACAATGTTGGTAAATGCGTGGTCATCCACTTTGGAAGGGAAAATAAAGGTCAGATTATTATTTAAATGGTGAAAGAATGCAGCATGCTGTTGTGCAGAGGGACTTGGGAATGCTTGTGCATGAATTGCAAAAGGTTGGTTTGCAAGTGCAACAAGTTATCAAGAAGGCAAATGGAATGTTGGCCTTCATTGCTGGAGGGATTCAATTTAAGAGCAGGGAGGTTATGCTGCAACTGTACTGGTGAGGCCACACCTGGAGTACTGCATGCATTTCTGGGGAAGGATATACTTGAACAACTTACTTGAGGAAGTATACACTGGCTCTGGAGGCAGTGCAGAGGAGGTTCACCAGGTTGATTCTGGAGATGAGGGGTTTAGCCTATGAGGAGAGATCGAGTCGCCTGTGACTATACTCGCTGGAATTCAGAAGAAAGAGAGGGGATTTTATAGAAACATACAATTATGAAAGGGATAAAGATAGAGACAGGAGGGTTGTTTCCACTGTAGGTGAGACTAGAACTAGGGGACATAGGCTCAAGATTCAGGGGAATAGATTTAGGACAGAGATGAGGAGAGACTGCTTTTCCCAGATAGCATTAAATCTGTGGAATTCTTTGTTCAGGGAAGCTGTATAGGCTACCTCATTAAGTATATTTAGGACACAGGTAGATAGGATTTTGCATAGTAGGGGAATTAAGGATTATGGGGAAAAGGCAGATAGCTGGTTCTTATGCTCTTATGAGTTTGTAAGTAAAAGCAAGATTAGAAGTTAAGGAGATAGCAATCTTTCCAGAGAGCAGGGTGACTGTGAAAAAGGCTTTGGGATCAAATGTTGTTCACTAAATTCTTCCCAGAAAGATTTGAACATATTTCGGAACTGAAGAGATGACCTTGTACAAAAGTCAGATACCTTGTGATATTAATAAGGGTCGCGGTGGTTCCATGAATTAGATTTTACGGCCTGAGGGGTTTTTTTTGCCTTTCATGAGATTATGTTGTTTTGTAAGGAGTGGGAAATATAAACATTTTGTAATACACACAACATCATATTTGTGTGGAACAGAGTGCATGAACCAAAGGATCTTTTCCTGTCTTTCGTTTTAAGTAATTTTGCGAAATTGTGAAATAGCTTAGCAATTGAGACAGATGTTGTAAATGTCTCTAGTGTAAAGTCTGGATGCTCAATATCTCTCAGTACTTGGCAGCAGAGACTGGGAGGCTGCCAAAGGGAAATATTGTTATTTTTTGCTCTATACCAAACCAAATCAAAAAACTGGCACATTCCCAAAAGATGATGCAAATGAAGGTGGTGTCTGAATGTACAACTACATCAGGCAAGAAAAGTACTCACACAGTTCTATAAGAAGGATAAAAAGTGGCAGAAGGAGATTGGGCAGATCTCACCCAACATGTCAGAGCAGAAAAAATTGGACTGTTGGAAATAAATAGATTCATAAACATGCAAAATCAACTACATTCAAGGTTTTGTTTATTACAAGCTATTCTCTTCAAATACAAAAGGAGTATAAATCTGTCCAAACACATCTTGACAAAGATATGTTTTACACTAAATCACTTGTCAAAATATTGAACTTGATACTGAATCAAATTAGAACACATGAATATTACTGCAGGAGTTTCTCAGAACAAAGTCCTCAGCCCAAGTATATATAGCTGCTTCATCAATGAACTCTCTTTCACCATATGTCACAAGTGGTACTGTTTGCTAAAGATTCCATGGAGATTAGTTCTGTTCCACTTCCTCAGTAAGTGATGGTCCAAGTCACCTTATTTCTCAACTGCTGCTCCCAAGTTGGGAGCAGTTCATTACCCTATATTTGGGATGATTAGCTGGGTCCATGCTCGTAAGGCTGTAATTACCTGATGAAAGCTTAAATGTACAGAGCCCAATTGTCTGGAACATTGCCCGAGAGGTATTATTTTGTGAGTGCAAATATGTCAAACTATTGCTTGACTATTCTGAGTCATGTAGCAGACTGGCTGTGGGACATCTTTTTTAATTTAGACACCAACCTCTCAATATTTTTACTCACAGATTTTACAAGCTAAGCCTTTGTTATTTTTCAAATCCAGTGGTTGATACTGGGTGTCCTGTCTGGATTTATTCTTACTGTGCTTTGATTTAGTGGTTTGATGTAGTGGTTTGATGCAGCTCAAGGCGTTCAATAAAGTGCCA
>JARFYF010000007.1:50824774-50835653 GCA_030265395.1 Rhina ancylostomus | reverse complement strand
AACCTTCTTCATTGTCCACTATACCACCTATTTTAGTGTCATCTGCAAACTTACTAACCATGCCTTGTACATTCTTAACCAAATTGTTGACATAGATGACAAACAACAATGGGCCCAGCACTGACCCCTGAGGCACACCACTAGTCACAGGCCTCCAGTCTGAGACACAACCTTCTGTCATCAGCTTTCTTTCTACCATCAAGCCAGTTGTGTATCCAATTAGCCAGCTCTCCCTGGATTCCATGCAATCTAACCTTACAGAGCAGCCTACCATGTGGAATCTTATCAAAGGCCTTACTAACGTCCATATAAACCACGTCAACCACTCTGCCCTCATCATCTTTATTGGTCACCTCATCAAAAAAGTCAATCAAGTTCGTAAGACATGATCTCCCATGCATAAAGCCATGCTGACTACCCCTAATCACCCCTGTCTTTCCAGATGTACGTATGTCTTATCCCTCAGATTCGTCTCCAGCAACTTACCTTGTTAGACTTACTGGTGTACAGTTCCCAGGTTTTTATTTGCTGCCCTTCTTAAATAAGGGCACAACATGCTGTTATTCTGTTATTGTTTTTACCCTGTATCACCTCAATGCACTTGGTACTACCTCAATGCACTGTGTAATGAATTTGTCTGTGCAAACGGTATGGAAGACAAGTTTTTCATTGTACCTCGGTACAAGTGACAATAATGAACCAATATCATTCACTACCCTCCAGTCTACCGGTACCTCATGCCTGGCTAATGATGATGCAAATATCTCAGCCAGGGCTCCAGCAATTTCTTCTCTAGCCTCCCACAGTGTTCTTGGATATACCTAGTTAGGTCCTAGAGATCTGTCTACCTTCATATCTTTGAAGATATCCAGCACTTCCTCTATTGTAATGCAGACTATCCCCGAGACCTCCCCATCTGCGGGGCCCTATTCTCTCTCTGGTTACTCTTTTTCTCTTAATGTACTCATAAAGAATATATTAATCAGACTCATCTTCTAGAAGCCAGGATCAAGATTTCCCAATTTCTTTTCATTTCGCAGCAGGTCCACATCTACCTCCTGGACTTAATACCGGTCTTATGAGCTCTGAAGTCTGGTCACAAAACTGATGATTACATGAAGACTACATCTTTAAAATGGAAGCATTAAAACTTTTGAGAAGAAGTAACAGAATACTAATAATCAGGACATAATATAATAGGTTATTTTCAATCTATAATCAATAAAGCATATTGAAAGTCATATTCAAGAATTTTGTTTGCTGAGAAGTCAAAATGTTGTTCAAAATGTTGTTCAGTATGAGAGCATATTGTGTCTGCCATAACACAGTGACATGGAAAATACTGAAAGCAGAAATAGGAGATATCTTGCATTATAGTAACAGCAAAAAAGTCACTATTTAAAAAAACACCAAAATATGAACAAATTATAATGAATAAAAGGCATCTGCCATTATGTTTTAATAATTTAACTGTAACTGTTCTTGTATTTACAAAACTATTCAAGTTCCTTCAGCTACAGCCCTGTAGCATTTACAACTCTGATATTCTCTGTGTGACCTTGTTTGTCTTCTATTATTCACCCACTAGGTTTTTGTCCAGGCAGTTTAATGCACTACATGTTGGAACTAGTGCATGTTAATTGGGTAAGTATTAACTTCTGCCCATGCACTTAATTTTGTTCCTTGTTATAAATATTACTTATAAATGCACTGACCCAATATTTTTTATGTTTGTGAACTGCTTCGTAAACTGCAATTAACACAGGACAAATATTCATAGGATTCACTTCATTAACTCTATGCATTAATTTTCCCCCTTTTAGAATTGATATGAAACATCAGGAAGAGGTGAAAGAGATCCAATGTTAAGCTGACTAAAAGAGAAGTCCTTTAGTGAAATTGCAGTGATAGGCATTGTATCAAGTCTGTCTTTGCTAGAAACTTTGAAACAAGAAGTGAGCATGATTGTGAATTTCCTTTGTTCCACTGGCACTTTGATACACACATAACGGAAACCCAAATAAAATCACTCTTCTCACAAATCTCCTTCTTGAAACCATTTTAGTAAAGTACCAGCTCATCTTCAATCTTCCTTGACTAGTTTCCATTCAAAAAGAGCAGGAAGGATGGTGTAATAAGATTTGCTGATTCACTTTAACCCCATTTCAAAGTTTCAATTTCATTCCCAAAGGATCTTCTGCTACTCTCCATGCATTCTGGGCAATAGTCCTCCCTCAAATGGCATGATCTAATTGGATGGCACACAAACAAAAGCTTTTCACTCTATCTCGGTACATGTGACAATAATGAACCAATACCGAAACAACACCACAACATAGAGTCAGTAGTTGTCCACCTCAGGATGACTGTTGCTGGAAAAGTGTCTGCCCAGAACTTCATCCTTCCGCTGTAGTGGTACAAGGGCACTGCACTCCACCTCTGACTTCAATGGAATGAAGTTTGGAGCAGAGGTCAACAGGCTGGTGGGAACGTGTAGCATATTTAGTACTGCTGACTGTAGATGAATATCTAGGCAAGCATTTATTGCCAATTCTATTTTTCCTGAGAGATATAGATAAGTTAATTGAGAGGACAAGGGTCTGGCAAATGGACTATAATGCTGGTAAATGTGAGGTCATCCACTTTGGAAGGGAAAATCGAAGATCAGATTATTATTTAAATGGTGAAAGATTGCAGCATGCTGTTGTGCAGAGGGACTTGGCGGTGCTTGTGCATGAATCACAAAAGGTTTGTTTGCAGGTGCAACAGGTTATCAAGAAGGCAAATGAAATGTTGGATTTCATTGCTAAAGGGATTGAATTTAAGAGCAGGGAGGTTATGCTGACAGGGTACTAGTGGGGCTGCAGCTGGAGTACTGCGTGCAGTTCTGGTCTCCTTACTTGAGGAAGGATATACTGGCTTTGGAGATGGTGCAGAGGAGGTTCACCAGGTTGATTCTAGAGATGAGGGGGTTAACCTATGAGGAGAGATTGAGTCGCCTGGGACTATACTCGCTGGAATTCAGAAGAATGAAAGGGGATCTTACAGAAACATATAAAATTATGAAAGGGATAGATAAGATAGAGGCAGCAAGGTTGTTTCCACTGGTAGGTGAGACTAGAACTAGGGGACACAATCTCAAGATTCGGGGGAATAGGTTTAGGACGGCGATGAGGAGAAACTGCTTTTCCCAGAGAGTACTGAATCTGTGGAATTCTCTGCCCGTGGAAGCAGTAGAGGCTACCTCATTAAATATATTTATGAAGAGTTAGATAGATTTCTGCATAGTAGGGGAATTAAGGGTTATGGGGAAAAGGTAGGTAGGGGGATCTGAGTCCACGGCCAGATCAGCCTTGATGTTACTGAATAGCAGAGCAGGCTTGACGGGCCAGATGTTCTACCACTGCTCCTCTTTCTTATGTTCTACTAGCTTTAGCCATTTCTGAGAGTGTTAGCAGTCAACATTGTGGGTCTAGAGTCATTAATAGGCCAGACTCAATGAGGTTTCACTTCACTGAGGAAGTCAGTCAACAAAATAAATGTTCTCTGTAAATCTGTAGATGAAATGTGAGTTCTGATGAAGAAGCTTCGACCTGAAATGTTAACTATTTCTCTTTCGACAGATGCTGCCTGACCTGCTGAGTGTTTGCATCATTTTCTGTTCTTATTTCAGATCTCCAACATCTACAGTCTCTTGATGTTCAAGCTTTGTCTGTAGTTAGTTGGGCAATTTCATGGTCACTATTATTAATAGTAGTGGTTTGTTCCAGTTTGCTTATTATTTAACTAACTGAATTTAAAATCTCTACCTGCTGTTGGGATTTGAATTGAAGTTTGTGAATCATTGGTTCAGACTTATGGATTAGCTACTCTGTAACATAACTGCTATCCTATTGATCTGATACTGATACCAACTATCTGACCAATCTCATAATATATAAATGCCTGCAATAATTATTGGGATACCATAGTTTGCAACCAAATTATTGATAGGGATGAGAGTAGCTAAATGAGTAGATTAGTGAGAGAGGTTGGGAGTAGGGAGATTAGTGAGAGAGATTGGGAGTAGGCAAATTGGAATTGGGAGCAGACAAGTTGTTGGGTGAGAGGGTTCAGAGGACTAGGAGATTGCCTGAACAGAGAAGGAAGGTGGATAAGGACCATCAGGTTGTTGGGGGTAGGCGGAATAGTTGTGGGTTGGGAGGGTGTACAGTAGATCAGAGAATCAAAGAGGTAGACTGGAGCTGGAGGCAAGCGTGGTTGGTGAATGGTGTATTAGAGATGTCTGATATCAATGAGTCTGTGACAATGGATAGAGAGCAGATAATTAGGTTTGGTATTGACATTATTCCAAAAACTTAACATAGACATAAACAAAAACATAGACATGGTCCTAAAACTTGATTTTTCTTTGTAACAAATATCAAGAACATGCATTGATTAAAGAGGAATTGAGACCTCATGCAGCAGGTGGAAAGTGATTGTTTAAAGCATTGTTGTTTATATTGATGAATATCTTTGAGCTCACATATTGTTTGAAAAATGCGTGAAATTTTCACTATGTGCATGATGGCTTTGTGAAGTACTGCACTGTCATCGTAAGCTCTCAAAATCCGATGGAAAAGCTGCAGTAGAATGGAGAAGGATACTAAGACAGGAGACAGAACAAGTCCAGGTTGCAACACTTCTTACTGTCATAAGAATAAAAGTTTGTTCCACTTGAATAGACTGTGGCAACGTTGGGAATTAATGCAAAATAGTACCTGTGCTGAGGAAATTCTTTCAGTACTGCCATCTGCAAGAAAACATTCAATTTAAGAAGTGTAATTTTAACAGGACAGAGCAAGAAACTGGTGAGCCATATGGCCAATGTAGATCAGTGCCACAAAAGTTCCCTAAAAGATGTGAATTTCATGCACCTACACCATAAAAGACACTGGCATGTTTGGAGTTGCAGAATGAAAGGTGTGAGAAAGATTGATTTAAGGAACTGTCCTTGGAGTAAACAGATAAGCTTTGTCTTGTGTCAGACAGCATGGAAGCTCAACCTAAAATCATTGATGAGTCAACAGAACAGAACGTGAGTGGAGTATGTACACCCAGAGAAATCTCCAGCGGTGATGGAATAAAACTTTCAGCTAGGGCCAGAGAATGCCCAAGCACATGCAAGTGTTGATACCTGGAGGAAAGATCAGTAGCACAGGAGAAAATGGTGTTCTTCTTTTAGGGAAAGATGTAACAAGAGCAAGGAGCAAATAAGTGCTCTGGGGAAGAATAATGAGCACAATGACAGTAATATCAATTGATAAGGAATGAGGAGCAACAGTTTTTGTTGTCAATGTGGTCACTGCTTTTGGGAATGATGATGGGGATGTTACATTTAATTAAGCAACCATCTGAAATTTCAAATAGACATCGAAGCCCAAAGGAATTCAACTTGCAAAGGAGAAACCATTTCAGTTTGCAAATATAACTCACCATTGAAAAACAAAGGACTGCATATGCTGGAATCTAGATGAAGAATTTAGTCCTGAAGAAAGGTTCTAACCTGAAAAGTTGACTACCTACTTTTCTCCATGAATGCTGCCTGGCCTGCTGAGCTCCTCAGCATCATCGTGTTTTTCATTTAACTCACCATTGAACTTGTCTTCCTGTTAGAGGATAGACAATGATTGGCTAGCACGACTATAAAACATTTTTTTGGCCAGAAAGACATATTTGAGCATGAATATTATAAGGTAAAATGATAACTATGCAAGGAGTGTTTAAAGCAGAAATATCCTCAGGTGTTTAATAATAGCATTAGATAACTTATAGTAGAGTATCAAATGAGTAGATCCAGCAAACATATTGGTTGTTGGGTGCCAGTGGTTTTAAGGAATAAGCTGAAATAAACACTAGATAGTCTGGTCAGACAGGACATCCTTGTTCCAGTAACAACACCGATACCTTGAATCAGTTCAATGGTAGCAATATCTAGTTAGCTTATGTTTATGTTTGGGTCCTAAAGAATAAATTGCAGCTATGTATCTTTTGTCAATGATAGAAGGTATATCAAATGCCTACATGGTGCTAACCTTTTCACGATCCTTGGTGTTTGAACTGGGTTTTGGCACATGAGCTTGAAAGAACAATCTTCATATTTCTACACTTTCCACACCGCTTTGGAAGGTATTGCAGGAAGTGGATGCCACTTCAGATTAGCTGTACTCCAGCAGCTTTCCAAATGTTTGAGTTTGTGGAAGGACTTGGCAGAATAGAAGCCATTTTAGATGATCATGTGTCTGCAGATTTTGGAGAAATGATGGAAGAAGCGATTCAAGATCATGATAAAAATCACAGTGCATTTCTTCCATGATGCGGTCAGCATGGGGTAATGCTAAATAAGGATAACATAAAACATCAGAGGCAAGGAATTATTTTGTTGGACATATTGCTCCAGCCCAAGGATGTTGTGTAGATCCAGCCAAAGTTAAAGCAGTTTGAAGATGCCAACACTTACAGATTTGGCAGAGATCCTGTCTTTGTTGGAACCTGCTCAACATCTCCCCTGTCTTTTGGAGATGGTAAAACTGCTCAGAAATTTAACAAGAAAAGATATTTGGTGTCTCTTTAGAAAATCGCAGGAGGCAGTGCTACACAAAATTCAAATGGTGATTGCTTGCACACCAGTCGTAGGTATTATAATTGCAAAGAAGAGATAAACCCACAATGTGCTATGTCTCTGATTCTCTCTCGCTATGGATATGGAGCAACAATGATGCAGAACAGACAAGAAAAGGCATTAATAGGAGCAGAGATGTGCACAAATTGAGAATGAGCTCTTGGCATTTCATTTTCCTGTGAGAAATTTGAGCCCTATCCCTATGGACTAGTTCTGGTGAATGCTGAAACAATTCAAACTGATGGAAATGATTGTAAACCTCTAATTAATACACTGAAGTAACTTCTACAAATTGAGTTGAGGTAATAAGAGTTTTCCTTTTAAAGTAGCATACAAACAAGGGGAAAAGATGGCATTGGCTGATATATGAAGCAGAGCATATCTGTCTGAGGTTAGCGCCAGTGAGTTTATATGTGACCTCGAAGAAATTGATCTCTGTGAAATACTTCTAAGTGGAGATGCATGTTGGGGACTGTTTAATCATGTGCCTATTGATGTTTCAATTCAGAAGTCAATATGAGCTATTCTTCTGCAAGGATGTCTTGTGTCAAGTCAGAGGCAGCTGAATATCTCCATTTCATCTACAGGTCAAAGAAATCTAATATTCAAAGGACAACGTGTGGTAACAGCTGTGTGAATAAAGAGCTAATGGCCAGTTAATCATTCAACATGCATCAGCAGAGATGGTTGTATTTGTAGAGCCTGGGCTTTTCTCCACTGGTTTACAATGACATCTGAGCTTAAGTATTAATATTGTAAAGTGTGATATTTAATTGGCACATCAAAGTTTGCAAAGTGAAGAATTTTTAATGCAGCTGAACATTGTGGCAGGGTTCTGGTGAAGGCTGGTGGTGATCTTCATGAATTACATGATTATGTTCTACTTGTATGTGATGACAATAGTAACTTTATTGCAGTGGCCAGACTTCTTCAGCTACTGCTAAGTGTTTTAAGAACTTCAGATAATATTCACTAGATTTGGAAAATCGGGCATCTTTGTTACTGATAATGGATCAGAATTTACACTTGCAGAATTAACAGAGTCTAGCAAGGTAAAGAGCTTTCCACACCATCTTTATTTCAGGATCCACAATCAAAATGATAAAGCTACAAATGCTGTCAAAACTTTTCACAAAATGTAAGAAGGCTTACAAATCAGAATTTTTAGTGTTAAATTGGTGCAAAACACCAAGTGAAGGGATAGGGATACAACGTTCTACTACACGATAACAACCTGAGTATATTACAGAGGAAGATACCTGTGCACTGATCAGCATGAAGAAAAGTCTAGAGTTTTGTTGCAACAAGAACACTAAACTAAACTACTTCAAGAAATAATGCTGATGATACCATAAGATGAGATTCCCCTGACAGGAGTACCAAGAAAGTAGGAACTTGTAAACATACTGTATGGAAGGTATAAGTAGCTACAATGTACAAGCCAGAAACAAATCACATTGCAGGAAGTCGTGTCGGTTAAATTTTATTTATTTTATTTTATTCATTTACAGCGTGGTAGCAGGCCCTTCCGGCCCAATGAGTCTGCGCAGCCCATTTTAAACCCCAAATTAACCTACCCATACGTCTTTAGATTGTGGCAGGAAACCGAAGCACCCGGAGGAAACCCATGCAGACACGGGAGAACGTACAAATTCCTTACAGAGAGCTATGGGAATTGAACCCTGATCGCTGGCACTGTAATGACGGTGCACTAACTACTACGTTACCATGCTGCCCAACTGTTGATGAACTGTTTTTAAAAGAAATGCCTGAGATTGAGCGCTGTAAGAAATTCAGGCCTTTGGTGCTTCTCTGAACTGTTAGTAATCTCCAACAAATAATACAATAAGTAGAATGGTTGCAACTGTTTCAGGGAGCTCTTGAATATGTCCCTTGTTAGGTAGCAAACAATAACAAAGAAGGCTTCCGTCATCTAGATCATTGACATATAATGTGAAAAGTAGCGGACCCAACACCAACCCCTATGGAACCCCACTAGTCACTGGCAGCCAACCAGACAAGGCCCCCTTTATTCCCACTCTTTGCCTTCTGCCAGTCAGCCAATCTTCTATCCATGCTGGTACCTTTCCTGTAACACTATGGGCTCCTATCTTGTTTAGCTGCCCCTTGTGTGACACCTTGTCAAAGGCCTTCTGAAAATCCAAGTAAACCACATCCACTGACTCTCTTTTGTCCATCCTGCCTGTTACTTCCTCAAAGAATTCCAACAGATCTGTCAGGCAAGATTTTCCCTCAAGAAAACCATGCTGACTTCAGCCTATTTTATCATGAGTTTCCAAGTGCCCCAAAACCTTATCTATCCTTAATAATGGGCTCTAACATCTTACCAACCACTGAAGTTGGATAACCAACTGATAATTTCCTGTCTTTTGCCTCCCTCCCTTCTTAAAGAATGGAGTTACATTTGTGATTTTCAGAGATTTAAAGGGAATCTGAGTGGCAAATTCTTCACACAGAGAGTGGTCAGTATATGGAACGAGCTGCCAGAGGAAGTGGTTGAGACAAGTACAATAATAATATTTAAAAGACAGTTGGGTAAGTACTTGGATAGGAAAGGTTTGGAAGGATGTGGGCCAAACACAGGCAAATGGGGCGTTTGGCTGGGCACCTTGGTCAGAATGGATAAGTTGGGCTGAAGGGCCTGTTTCTGTGCTGTATGACTCTATGTATTGGAAGGGACTATGATCCAATGATCCTATGATCCAATCTCCATCAGTAAATCACACACTGCCCCAAATGTCTCAGTGTTACCTAGGCACAATGGGCTAAGCTGTGTGTAGTAGCTTATTACACCATCTCGGATCAGGGACATACACATCAGTTCGCCCTTGTCTGTTTCAGTGCGGTGGTAAATTTGTCAATGTTGTCTCCATAAAGTCATCCTGAATATTTTTTACAAATCTAAGTTTAAGGATGTGGGGAAGGGAAGCAGGAATCACAAATAAAAACTGAAGCACACGGCAGGTCGAAAACCTGGGGAGGAACAGAGTGGGTCAGGTTCAGGTTGATCACCTTTCAGCTGATTGGGAAATAATACAGGTATTTAAGTTGTAGAAAAAGAGGAGAGCAGCAAAGAAATCCACGGGGAGGAACAAAGAAGGATGTGGAAGCTTTGGAGAGGGTACAGAAGAGGTTCACCAGTGTGCTGCCCGAATTAGAGGGTTTGAGCTATAAGGAGAGGTTGCACAAAGTTGGGTGGTTTTCTCTGGGGCATTAGAGGCTAAGGGGAGACCTGATAGGGATTTATAACATTATGAAAGGCATACATCGGGTAGACAGTTGGAATCTTTTCCCAAGGTAGAAATGTCCAGTACTAGAAGGCATCGTTGTCAGGTGAGAGGGGAAAAGTTTAAAGGAGAGGTGTGGGGCAAGTACTTTACACAGAGTGGTGGGTGCCTGGAACAGGCTGCCTGGGCTGGTGGTGGCAGATACGATCATGGCGCTTATGAAGCTTTAAGACACTCAGATGAATGTGCAGGGAATGGAGGGATGTGGCTCGTGCAGGCAGAAGGGATTTAGTTTAATTCAGCATTGTGTTCAGCACAGACATTGTGGGCTGAAGGGCCTGTTCCTGTGCTGTGCTGTTCTATGTACCATCTGCCTTGTTCTCAACCATTTCCACTGGAGGGACCTGTTGAAGAGACTTGAGGGCAGTTGAAGATTCCCGTGTGTTGATCCTCACCACTGGTCGTCTCCTCCATCCCTTCCACTGGCTGTGCCAGGACACTGATGATGTTACACAGCAGGTCCTGTGACCAATACCGGTGCCATCACTAGAGTATATGCATGGGCAGTCACATGTTCTATAACGAACAACTCCTCTGCAACAAACCCCAGGATTCAACCTTGCAAAAGTGCTAAAGGTTCCATGTCAAACCTTTCCATGATATGCCCATGTGTCCATACTGTTATACTGCAAGCGCTGAGACCTCAAACAGAAAAACTTGCTTTATTGAAGTTCCATATTTTCTTATAAAATAGGAGGCCATTCAGCCCATGGAGTCTGTGCCAGCTCACAGAACATTTCCATTCCCCCCTCTAATTTCTGCTGTAATCCATTCTCCCCACATTCCCATCAATTCCCCCACAGATCCTACCCCTCACCTACCCAGAGACCGGTGCAGAGGAGATTTACCAGGATGCTGCCTGGATTGGAGAGCATGTCTTATGAGGATAGGTTGAGTGAGCTGGGGC
>JARFYF010000007.1:50805010-50815927 GCA_030265395.1 Rhina ancylostomus | reverse complement strand
TTACCACAAAGGGGTTTGATTTAAAGGAAAATGGGTCGGACACTTTGAAATTTCAGCTTTCGGTTCTCTACCACTCAGAACCAAAATGTGAACCTATTTCTGTACTGACTCAAGATCACAGTAAAAAACATAATTCACCTCCCCGAAAGATCATTAAAACTAATCCAATGATGGACTAATCAATAGCAACCAACCATGAGAAAACTTGACATCCTATTTCATTGAATATCCTGCAAAACAGATGAAATGACACTGCACCCCAGAACATAAGTTACAATGGTAGACATCTATAGTAATCAGGGCTTCAATGAATCCAGACACAGATAAAGAAAAGTATCTATTTCCTTCACTCTCTGAATATAAATATCACTCCTGCTGTAATAATTACATAAAGAACATGATACTCTATAATCAGAGAACACAGAACTGTAATCACTATTGAAATTCATACAGCAATGCTTCTGTTAATGCTGATGTTTTGGGGCTGGGTTGATGGAGATAATAGAGTGGATAAGACAGTGGTCATCCAGCTGCCATTGGTACGTGTCACAACACAAATGATGCAGATGTCTTTTACAGTTCCTCACTCAGTCAGTGATGTAACCTGACAGGTACCTGAGTTTGGACTGGAATGATGCCATGAGGTCTTCTATTCTGGCAAAGCCAAATGTTGGTTATGACAAGAATGTGCTTCACGTGCCTTCTCAGGAGAAGGATCCCATTAGAATTACAATGCCTTACTCTTTCTTCCTCAATCGAGCTTCGCCAGAGTGTTGCCAACCTAGTTTTGAAGTCAGGGATCAGTTTGTTTTGCTTTGGAATGCAGACCATGATTTTTTCAAAGTCAGAGGAGAAGTCCTCCTTAGCCTAGCTGAAGCTTCTTAAGTTGAGGCATATTCACTGATAACCAAGTTAGTTCTGCGTTATAGTGAAGAGTCATAAGGCATTCATTGATTCCACAGGGGGAGTCACTGAGATGCCAGATCAGCTCATCCTTGGTGGTGAAGATCATTTTGTGAACACAACATTCCTCTTCTAATTTGCTCCTTCAGAAGGTTGTGTACTCAGGGTGGAAATATCAGTGACAGAGTAACTGAATTCCCAAGCTATGATAGCAGAATGGTGCTCAGATCTGTCACTGCAGGGATTGTCCCTGGGGGTCCCAATGTTGAAAGTCCCAAGCTTCATCCATGGAATGTAGAACATAGAACAGTACAGCACAAGAACAGGCCCTTCAGCTCATGATGGTGTGCCAAACTAACTAAGCTAATGATGCCCAATTAAACTAATGTCTTCTGCTTACAGATGGTCCATATCTCCATTTTCTGCTATTTCATACACCTATCCACTGTAAAAGATGATAAGAGGCATGGGTAAAGTGGACAATCAGAGACATTTTCCCAGAGCGAAAATGGCTCACACGAGGGGACATAATTTTAAGGAGATTGGAGGAAGGTATAAGGGGGATGTCGGGGGAAGTTTTTTTTTGCACAGAGTTTGGTGGGTTCACAGAACACACTGCTGGCAGAGGTCGTGGAGGCAGATACATTAGGGACATTTAAGAGACTCTTAGATAGCAACATGAATGATAGAAAAATGGAGGGTTATGTGGGAGGGAAGGGTTAGAAAGGTCTTTGAGCAGGATATAATGTCGGCACAACATTGTGGGCCGAAGGGCCTGTACTGTGCTGTAATGTTCTATGTTCTAAATTCTGTACCAACTACATGCATGTAAAATCCACAAAATATGGCTTATTCCAAGGAATGAATGATTAACAAGATTGTCATTTTAATTTGGAAAAGAATTCTGTTGTAGGTAGCCTGATTATTGCTCATCTACATGAGCTCATTTGGTCTATGTTGTATCCAAGAGCCTGTTAAACACTTCTGATATATCTGCCTCCACCACCACCCCTGGCAGCACATTCCAGGCATCCACCATTCTCTGTGTAAAAAACTTGCCCCGCTCATCTCCTTTGAACTTGCCCTCTCTCACTTTAAATGCATGTCTGTCAATTCCCAAAACAGCATGCTAGATGTCCTGAAGTTCCCCATAACTGAGACCTGCAAAGAGACTTCTGGATTCTACACCATGAAGAACCAGGACCGGTTTGAGACGGACCAGGAGACTGACGAGCTAATTAACCACTAACCTAAGGCATTCCTGGATTGCAAGCTCCACCATTCTGGAAGAGAAAAGAAGCTGCTCCACAGACAGCTGGAGGTCGATATCCACCTGAAAACCAGTGACTCAAAGAATAGATTGTGGGCAGAGAGAGCACAGTAGGCTCAGCAAGATCATCCATAGTCCAAACACTCAAGCTTCCCACCCTCAGACTAAGCGGTTATATGTACACATGGTCCTCAGAATGCATCAGGCTCTGCTGAGTAAGTGGACTTTGGCAATGGAGAGATGCCAGTGATTTGGTCTCCACATTGGCTTTTGGTTTGACAATATGACCTCAGTACAAGTCAGGTTTGTGGATGTTGAATCTTTTCTGACATCCTTATAGCTTATAAATTTATTAATAAAGGTGAAGCACAGCAGGGCAGCTGGGCTGAGTGGAATGTAAAACATGCACCACCTGGGTGTTTCCAGTGTTCCAGAAATCCCATGTTTAGGAAGTGTCTCCAACTGCAGCATCTTGAACCCCACATTTTGGAGTCAAAGTAGCAGCTGGAGTCATTGTGGTGCATCTGAAAGGCCGAGAGCTTTGTGATAGCACCCTTAGGTAGGTGGTCACACTGCAACTTAAGTGTGAGCAGGTAGAGGGCCACCAGACAGACTAGGAAGAGTAGGTAAGTAGTGCAGGAGTCCACTGAGTCAATCACACTCTCTAACACAGTTTCCCTTCTGGATAATGTTGGATGTGATGGTTCCTCGCAGTAGTGCAGTGAGAACCTGGAGCATGGTACTGTGAGTAGCTCAACTGCACAAGACAGGAGGAAGAAGAATGAAAGAGCAATAGTGATGTGGGATTCAATAGTTAGATGTACAGACAGGCATTTCCATGGCCAAATATGTGACTTCAGGATAGTAGTTTGCCTCCCTTGAGCCAGGGTCAAGGGTGTCACAGAATGGCCTCAGAGCATTCTGAAAGGAGAGAGCAAACAGCTAGAGGTCATGGTCCATATCAGTACCAGCGACATGGGTAGAGAAATGCATGAGTGCCTACAAACAGAATTTAGAGAGCAAGGAAAGAGGTTAAAAAGCAGGACCTCAAAGGTAATAATCTCAGAATTATTCCTAGTACCACATGCTAATAAGTGCAAAAAAAGGAGGATAGAGAGCAGATGAATGCATGGCTGCAGAAATGGTGCAGGAGAAAATGCTTTAGATTTCTGAAACAATGGAACTGTTTCTGGGGAATATGGGGATTGTATTATTCAGATGGGGTGCACCTCAGCAGAGCAAGGAGCAATATCCTTGCAGGGAGATTTGCCAGTGCTATTGGGGAGGGTTTATTCTAGTAGCAAGGGGATGGGAATCTCAAAGGGAATTCAGGAGGGAGGAAACAAAACTGAAAGAGGAGGTTTGAAATGAAGTTGGCAAAATAGACAATAAAAAAAAATCAAACAGCCAAAGTGGTGAAAGTATAGAAGAATGTTAAACTAACATAATTAAAGGCATTGTAACTGTGTGCTCACAGCATTTTCAACAAGATTAGTGGCCCAAATAGAGATAAATGAGCATGATCTAATTGCCATTCCAGATAAGTTGCTTCAGGGAGACCAAAGCTGGGACTAAATATTTCAGGACATTCAATATTTAGGAAGGACAGGGAAAACCAATTAGGGATTAGTGTAGCATTATTAATAAGGGAGGAGATCAGCACAGTGGTGAGAAATGATCTTGACTCAACAAATCATGATGTACAGCCAGAATCAATCTGGGTCAAGCTGAGAAATGTCAAAGGGGAGAAAATATTGTTAAGGGTTACTTGTAGGCCACTAACGAGCAGTTGTAATATTGGGCATGGCATATATCAGGAAATTATTTGTGCATGTAACAGGAGCAATACAAATAATCATGGAAAACATTAACCTACTTATAGATTGGACAAATCAAATTAGCTTTAATAAAGCAGAAGATGAATTCATGAGTTTAGACAAGGTTGTTTTTCTGGATCAATATGTCAAGGATCCAACTAGGGAAAAGGCTATTTTGGACCTTGTTTTGTGCAATGAGAAAGGGTTAATTGATAATCTTATTGTCAAGGGCCCTTGGGGGAAGAGTAACCATAAGTGATGATGGTGGATTGGCAATGGTTAGCAATAAATGCATAAGAAATAATGCATCAGTTGCAAAAAATAGATATTCCATTAAGCACAAAAATCCAGCAGGAAATGTTATTTATCCATGGCTGAAAAGAGAAATTGAAGATGGTGTTAAATCCTAAGAAGAGGCAATATAAGGTTCCCAGAAGTTGCAGTAGGCCTGAGGCTTAGGAATCTTTTGGAACTCAAAGAGTGGCAAGGAAAGGAAACTAAAGAAAGACAAGATAGAATATGAGAGACAGGCTGGAAGAGCTTCTGTAGGCACATAAAAAGGAAGAGATTAACAAGATGAAATGTGGGCCCCTCACAGACTGAGTTGGGTGAATTTATAATGGTGAATAAGAAAATGGCAGAGGAATTAAACAATTACTGTTTGCCTGACTTCATGGAAGAAGATGCAGAAAACCTGCCAGATTTCTAAGAGATCTGAACTTAGATCTGAACATTTAGTGAGAATGAGGAACTGAAGGAACATATTATTAGAGATAAAAAAACTAGAGAGTTGGTGAGCTTGAAAGCTGACAGGTCCCAAGGACCCAATTATTTATATCCCGAAGACATTGTTTTAGAGATACTGAATGCTGTGATTTCATCTTCTAATGTTCTATAGACTCTGGGATTGGAGCATAGCAAATATAATCCCATTATTTAAGAAGAAGAGAGAAAACAGGTACTGCAGACATTAAGCCTAAAATCAGTGGGAAAATGCTAAGAATCTATCATAAAGGATGGGAATAAGAGATCATTTTGAAGAAAAATTAAGGATTGAGCAAAGCCAATGCCAGTTAATAAAAGGAAAATCATACTTAACTAATCTGCTAGAATTCTTTGAAGATGTGGCAAGAAGAATAGATGAGAAACAACCAGTGGATGTGGTTTGTTTTGGATTCTCAGAAGGTATTCCAAAGGATCCCACACAAGACAGTGGTCAAAAAAGTTAGAGCACGCGGAACTGGAGAGAATTGGCTATTAGGCAGAAAGCAAAGAGTAGGAATAAAAGAATCCTTCTCCGGAAGGCAGGTAGTGACTAACGGGGCACCGATTGTGAAAAGCTGGAGCCCAATCAGGCTGAAGGGACCAGATGCCATGTTTCCAAGGTTGCTGAGGATACTAACCTCGCCGGAATTGTGAGTACAGAGAAAGATGTAAAGAGGCTTCAAAGGAAATGGACGAGCTGAGTTAATGGGTGAGAACACAGAAAATGGAAATATAATGTGGAAAAATATGAGGTCATTCACTTTGGTACAGAAAAGTGATTTGCTCAATGGTGAGAGGTTGGGTAGTATTGATGCTCAAGGGTGTGCTCATGCACAAGCTGTTGAAAGCAGACTAGCAAGTGCTGCAAGCAATGAGGAGAGAAAATGGTATGTTGCCCTTTATTAGAAAATAATTTGAATATGAGATATTGAAGTATTATTGCAATTGTTTAAGATCTTGGTGAGATTGCATCAGAAGGGATGTACTTTCTATAGAGGGGGTATAACAAAGCTTCACTGGACTAGTTCCAGTGTGGCAGGATTTCTGCATGAGGAAAGAATGAGTAGGTTGGGACTTTATTTTCTAGCATTTAAAAAAATGAATGACCAAAAACATACAAAATTCTTAAAGGGCTTGGCATGCTAGATGAAGGGAAAATGTTTGCTTTAAACACAGTGACAGAATAGGGGGTAGGCTGTTTCGGATTGGGATGAGGAGAAATGTGTTTGTGAATCTTTGGAATTCTCTACAACAGGAGGCCTGTGGAGGTTCATTCATTATGTTCATTCAGAATAGAAACTGATAGTTTTCTGGACACTGAGGGAATCGAGGAATACAGAGATAGTTCTGAACAATGGCGTCAAGGTGGAAGATTAGTTTTGATCCTAATGGATGTTGGATATTTATTGCAGATCAAAATTATGGAGAATTGTGATTGACCAGAAACTGTTTTCCATAGCAGGAGAATCAGTAAATAGAGGGCATAGATATTTTAAGAGTAACGGGAATAATACATACACACACAGTTGATAAAATCACAACAGGGGTAAAATACCCATGCACACAATGAACAGGGTACAGACAATCAAGGAAAAACAATACGATACCCACCACCCCTTGACTCAGTGCAGGCATGGCTCTATGCTACCAGGGATACTAACTGAGATGCTCCCACCCCTTAAACAATGCACACCTCACCAATGATTTCTCAGTGCCATTTCACAGTGCTCAACCTGGAGCAAAGCAGGGTGAATCTCTCAGACACAAAAAGGCTAAGCCAAGTACATGTGGCACTCTTTATAGTGCTGGAGGGCTGGCGGTGGAGGGGGGGGGGGTCCAGCCCAGGTAATTTAAAAAGACCAATGGCTAGGGGTGTGCTGATGGGTGGGGTGGGACCAAACCTTGATTGACAGTGGTGTGTCTTCTGACTAGGTAGGGGCAGTGTTGTCACGTGATAGCCACGACCTTTCACAATACACCCATCTACCACTTCAGTCAGAATCCAATTTATATATCAATATATTTTATGTAAAACAGTATATTAATGGGAAAATAATGTTCTTGCAGTTATTCACATTACTTGCTCCACTAATCTAATACAAATCACAATCAAAGATTGCAAAGGAAGAGTTGAACACTGTAGCACTCTTTCAGTTTTGACCCCAACCTTGGATGCTAATTGATTTTATAGCCACTCTGCAACATTACATCAAGAATGAGGAATGTTTTTATATTTCTCCATTCTGAGTTCCATTGTTGATCCTAAATATTACCACCAATACTCTTCTCCCTGCTGCAGTGGTTTCAGACGGGAGTCTTACTCAGTGCCATCCAGAGAAATCAGGAGAGGGAGGAGAGAATTAAGGAGAACTTGTACCATTAAAATTTCATCTCAGCAAAAGGAAGCCGGATCATTTCTAACCTGTTCAGGTAATTGCACTAACTGAGCATTATGCTTCTGTCTCCCCTGAGAAGAAGGCAAAAGGACTAATTATGTTTGTCACACAAGTAACAATTAACTTTGTAATTAGACAATGAAGAAGCAATTAAACAATTCAGATATATAACTACACTACTTGGTGGAATGTTCACTTTCTATAAGCATTTTGATTATCGGGAGTACATTCTATCATAGAGAAAAAAAACAGTCAAATGGAGAAACTTGGTCCCTAATAGCATTCAGGCTATGGGGAGGAAAGCTTGCAAACTTCATGATAGAATGAAAAAAAAGAGAAAATACGAGAAGCAGTCAGAAGATTAGGCAGCATTTGTGAAAAGAGAAACAGCATCACTGTTTCAGGTCATAGAACCTTCATCTGATCTGGGGAAGAGAGATAATGAGTTAATTTTAATTTGGAGAGAGCTTGGTGGAGGTAGGACAGGGAATATCTCTGATGGGGCGAGGGCAGGGTTGCCATGGGGATAAATTGTAGACATTATCTGATCAATGGATTAATGGGAGCAGTTAAATAGGGAATGTACAAAAGCTATGAGATGACAGTAGGTAGAAAGTGAGAACACAAACAAAGGCACATAAAAGTTTCAAAATGCAAAGCTGTGTGACTTGCCTTGCAGATCAGGCTATCCTAATGAAGGGAAGAAAACTGAGCCAATACTATAGATGGATAACATAAAGTAGAAGGTTCCTATACTTTGGGGAAAACAAATATAGATTGGATGACTACATTGTGGAACACCTGCATTCACTCTGCAGTGGCAACTCAGAGCTCCCTGTGGCCCCCCACTTTAATTCTCCTTCATATTCCCACTCTGACCTATCTGCCTGTAGCCTGCTTCACTGTTATAACAAGGCCCAATCTAAGCTTAAGAAACAACACCTCATCTTCTGTCTGGACATGTTGTAACTTTTAGGATTCAATGTCAAATCATACAACCTTAGGTGATTTGTTTTCTCCCTCTGTATTACAATTAGGCATTTCTGCTATCAGTCTTTCATTTGTGATGATGGCTCAGATAACAATCATCCATACTGACCTGGGTGGACTCACAAGGATCACCTGCACACTGACAATGAATAAAACACTTCTGTAGCAAAACAGTTGCCTCATGACATTTTCTCATTCTTCCGCAGTATATTGGATGTCAAAGAATCTGTAGAAACTCAAGCTTTAGACTATCAGGGAAATCAAAACATTTCCTATTGTTATTGAAAGTCGAGGAATTTTGGCCAAATTAACTATAAGAAAAGTAGAGACAGGGAAATTAGAAAAGGAGGGAAGAACAAAACAGACTCCTTGTGCTAGCGTGTTGGGAAGGAGAGATTTAATGACTGTGGACAAAAGGAGATTGAATGAGTCAGCAGTATCACTACAAGTACCATGAACAGTGGTATCATTACTGGGAGAAGCATCATGAGGAGTATCACAACCAGCAGTTCTTTTCCCCAAACAAATGATTCAGAATCTTGTGACAATCTAATAGTTTCATGATTTTGTTTATATATGTTGGTTCCCTAGTTTTTCAAATAATTCAAATTCTCAAACTGCAATTAAGATTTGAACTCATATTGTCTGGGTTATCAGACCAAGCATCTGGATTATTTTCATTTTCTATTATTGGGACAATATCCCATAACCAAATATAAAAAACAATTTTAAAGAGAGAAGATCTATTGAATGGTATTCAGTGATTGGCTTGTATTGTATCAATTCATCAAAATTCCAGGTAGTAACTCCATTCCTTTAAGAAATTAAGAAATTTAAGAAAGTCCCAGGACTAGAGAACATAATTATAAGGTGATTGGAGGGGATGTCAGGGGTAAGTTTTTTTTGGGTGTGTGGAACACACTCCCGGCAGAGGTTGTGGGGGCAGATACATTAAGGACATTTAAGAAACTCTCTTAGATAGACACATGAATGATAGAGAAATGGGGGGGGGGGAGGCACTCTGTGGGAGGGAAGGGTTAGATAGATCTTACAGCAGGATAAAATGTTGGCACAACATTGTGGGCTGAAGGGCCTGTACTGTGCTGTAGTGTTCTCTGTTCTATATTCTAAATTCTGTAACAACTGCATGCATGTAAAATCCACAAAATATGGCTTATCCCAAGGAATGAATGATTAACAAGATTGTCATTTTAATTTGGGACAGAATTCTGTTGCAGGTGGCCTGATTATTGCTCATCTATGAGCTCATTTGGTCTTTTTTTTGCTGTACAATGTCCTCAATCAAAGGAACCTGCACAAAAGAATAAGGAAATTCAAGTGCAAATTATATTCATTATAAACTGTTTCTTCAGCCTTGTGTCCTTACTGTTAATGATACAGCTGGTAATCATGCTACTGGTAGTGATACTGCTGTTAGTGTTACTTCTCATAGTAATACTGCTCATAGTGATCCTCCTGGTAATAATACCAGCGTTAGTGGTACTTCTTATAGTGATACTACTGACTTGTTCAATCCCTCTGTCTTTAATCTCTCCTTCCCTATACACCAGACAGAGATTCTGTTTTGCTTTTCCCTCCTTTTCTAATTTCCCTGTTCTGCTCTTGCTTACAACCTGACACATTTTCCCACCTGATGAATGCTCACCAACCTGACTTGTTGGGCCAACTTAATTCATCAAAAAATGCATAAGATTGGGTCAGATGAGTTGAGGTAATTCAAAAATCTTGGTTCTGGTCACAGCTCTTCTTTTAATGCTTATTTAGAGCTTTAGTAGAAAAGTGATGGGGTGGAGCAGGAAGGCTGTTCATGTGCTTTGGAATTCATCTGCCTTCCTGGTTCATCCCTGGCTGGCTAGTGTTCACAGTTCTTGGGAAACTAAACAGCTAAAGTGAAAGAAAGATAGTTCCATGGAAAGGGAAAATTACTTCCCAGGACCACACGTGGACCCAATCCTCTCCACTATTGTCAGTCTGTTTATATGTGACTCTGGGCTGTGGTTTTCTTCAGAGAATTCCCCATCCAGCAGGGGGCTAAATCTGTCAGTTCAGCCTCCTCCCAGTTGCAAGACCAGCAGTTTTGAAACTCCTCATTGTTTTAATCAAACCTTACCCAAAACTTAACCATATCCTGTCAACCTCTAGGCCGTTAACTCTGCTTCTCTCCAGATACATTGTCTGACCTATTCAATATTTACAGCAACCACTATTTTTTTTAGACTTGGACCTTTTGGGATTGCACCAATTAACAATCCTCACAAATCTGTGACTATAATCAACAGATTGCAATCAGTAAGAATAGGCAGCAATACCTCCGGCACGATTATTCTGAACACTGGTGCCCCACAAGCCTGTGTCCTCAGCCCCCTACTCTACCCCCTATACATTCATGACTGTGTGGTCAGATTCTGCTCTAATGCCATCTATATGTTTGCAGATGATGCCACCATAGTGGACTCTATCTCAAATAACGATGAGTCAGAATACGGGAAGGAGATAGAGAGATTAGTGACATGATATCATGACAATAACCTTTCCCTTAATGTCAGCAAAACAAAAGAGCTGGTCACTGACTTCAGGAAGGGGGACAATGAACATACACCTGTCTACCTCAATAGTGCTGAAGTCGAGAGGGTTGAGAGCTTCAAGTTCCTAGGAGTGAACATCAACAGTAGCCTGTCCTGGCCCAACCACTTAGACACTATGGCCAAGAAAGCTCACCAGTGCCTCTACTTCCTCAGGAGGTGAAAGAAGGTTG
>JARFYF010000007.1:50747838-50760719 GCA_030265395.1 Rhina ancylostomus | reverse complement strand
GGAAAAAACTTCAAAATACCTGGGGCTTACCATTATATGTTCAGAGATCAGAAGAGGCATTTATTCCATTTGCTCCAAAACTAATACTATCCCAGCTAAAACCACAGCCTGCATTTTCATTCGTTACTGTCCCAAATGAGCTGGCATTTCTTCATGATGATCATAAGAAAGTATTGGAGATCAATATAAAGAAAAAGATCATAAACTTCAGGTGGGGTCTTCCCAAACTTATCCAATCATCTTTGAATAGCTTTATAGCTACTTCCTCAGATTTGTGTAGTCTGACCAACACGGGCAATAATGAAATTGAATGTGGGCTGACCAACACGGGCAATAATGAAATTGAATGTGGGAAATTAACTACATTACAAGATAAAAATTGTGACAGAAGCAAGAATACTGAAAATATAGATGATAATCTTTTTTGTACTAGTCTCAATCCAGACTGGAAACACATAGTAAACACCTGTGTAATAAAGATGTGTCTGCAAATAAAGATTGGGAACTTTCCTGAAGTGGTAGCTAAGTTCTATGAAAACACCTATCCTTTGCGGTCAAACAAGCCTTTGCCAAAGCTTATTGTGGTTGGCAGAGGGTTTAAAAAAACAAGACCGCATTATTTACCTTTTATTGAGCAGGATGCTCTTGATCGCTTAGAGTTGAATTTAAAGCACAAAAAAATTATCCATCTCTGGAAAGTTCAAACTTTATATGATGAATCAAAAGAAATAATGAATCCTGAAGGACCACCTGTGCCTCCAACAATCAAAGGAAGTGGTGCTCTAATACACCCAGTGCAGCTGGAAACAAGTTTCATTGAAGATGAAGTTAAAACCAAACTAGAATGGCACATTACACAGAAAAAACTTCAGCTTTGCTTTGGATTGCCATTATTTATTCAGAAATCACAAGAAGCATTTATTCCACTTGCTCCAAAGCTAATTCCATCACAGTTAAAAGTACAACATGATTTTATTTATGATTTTGTTTCACCTGAACTGCCCTTTCTAAGCTCTGAACAGAGAAAAGCTCTTGAGTTGATGACAAGGAAGAGAATCATAAATTACAAATGGGGGTTGCCCAAAGCTGTTCAACATTCTTTGAATAATTTTATGCCTCCGCTTTCTCTGCAGTCAGAAATGATGGAAAGAAATGAGCTATCTTTCTGTAGTACTCAAGCAAAAAATAAAAGAGCATATGTTCCTATGAGTACATGTTTACAGTCTAAAAGTGCAAAGGTGTCATCAAGTCAAAATCCAGAAAGTAGTAGAATCCTGAAACCTAACAACATGGCAGAGAGGGGTATTTCTGCCAAACTCCAGCCAGAATGTAAGGATAAGCTGGAATTATGTTTAATAAAACAATGTCTTGACATAAAATTCTGTTTTTTGCCAGATATAGTGTATAAGACATATGAAGCAGACTTTCCTCCAATTTCCAAAAGGCCACTTCCTAAGCAAATTGAACCTGGCAAAGGATTTAAAAAGTCAAGATCATTGTACATACCTTTTATTGAACAGAATGCCGTTTATTGCTTGGAGCTGAACTTAAAACAAAAATATATTATGCATCTCTGGGGAACTACAACACTTTTTGAAGAATCAGTCACATTGATGATTCCTAAACAACCATCTGACGCTCCAACAATCAAAGCAAGTGGGGCTCAAATTGAACATGTGGGCATGGAAACAACTTTCATTGACAGTGAAATTAAAGAGAGACTAGAATGGCACATTGTGCAGAAGAAACTTCAACACAACTGGGGCCTTCCACTTCATATTCAAATATCACAAGAAGCACTTATACCACCAGCACCAAAAGTAATAGCATCCCAGCTAAAACCCCAACTTGATTTTTATGTAGTTGTTGCCCCAGCCGAATTGACCTTCCTTCCTGATGGACACCAGAAAATACTCGAATTGAATATGAAGAAACGGATTATAAATTCCAAATGGGGTCTTCCTAAGGCAGTCCAGTTATCTGTTAGGCTTTTTATACCTCCTGCTCCTCAACTGAGTGATGTCATAATACAGCCACAAAAACAACCAATGTCTGTTAGCATTATGCCTCCTCCTGCACGTAGTGTTCTCTGGATGAAACGTGAAAAGCCGCTCTTACCAACGTTACACGAAAGTGTAGAAGAGTATTGTGAAGCCTCTTTTGCTAACTTTAATGTTATATGTAGAGATGTTATCAATCTCTGCTTAATAAAGCAATGCTTAGAAGTTAAAATGGGCCATCTACCTAATCTGGTAAAGGACGCCTACAGGGTTATGTATGCTCAGAGATTAGAGAAAACTTTCACAAAGACGATTTTACCAGGCCAAGGATTTAAAAAGCAGAGGGCATCATATATGCCTTTTATTGTACAGGAGACAATTGATCGTTTGGAGTTGAATTTAAAGCACAAACAAATTATTCATCTCTGGGGATTACTAAATCTCCATGAAGAATCATTGGAAATGATAATTCCTAAAGCACCACCATTACCTCCAATAATCAAAGCTAGTGGAGACCAAATAGAACCTGTGGGTGTGGAAACGACTTTCATTGGAAGTAAAACAAGAGAGAGGCTAGAATGGCAAATAACACAGAAAAAACTTCAGTACAATTGGGGCTTACCAACACTTATTCAGAGCTCATTAGATGCATTCATTCCACTTGCTCCAAAACTGATTTTATGGCAGTTAAGTTCCAAGCCTGACTTTACAGTAGTTGTTCTTCATTCTGAAATTGAATTTCTTAGTGATGACGTCAAGCGTATACTGGAACGAAATATAAAGAAAAGGATCATAAATCACAAATGGGGTCTTCCCAAAGTTATCAACTCATCACTAATTCAATTTATGCCTCCTATTCCAGTTGACAAAAGCTTCATTCTACCATCTAACGATACTAATGAATCCAACATAACATATGATAACCTAGGTAAGAGTTATGAAATATTTTCTCAGAGTACAAACTTGCGGCTCAAAGGGGGAAAATTAATCCCGCAATGTGAAAAAGTTGAGATGACCGTGCATAAAGAAAAAGAAATATCTTTCAATTTACACCTCAGACCAGAGTGCAAATATCTGAATATAAGCTTGATAAAGCAGTGCCTGGAAACTAAAATGGATTGCATTCCTAAACTAGTAAAGGATTTGTACAAAATTACCTATCCTCCAGTGTCAAAGAAACAGTTACCAAAGGTTATTGTTCCTGGCATGGGATTTAAAAGAAGAAGAATCAATTATATTCATTTTGTTGAGCAAGATGCTGTTCATCGAATAGAGATGAACTTGAAGCACCGACAGATTTTATGTCTCTGGGGACTTGAAACATTATATGAAAAGTCAATGGAAATTATGATTCCCAAAGGACCACCAATGCCTCCACTGGTTAAGACTGGCAGGGCTGGAATAAAGTCTGTAGGGGAAGCAACATCCTCTTTTTCTGATGAAGTTACAAAGTTAGTAGAATGGCATATTTTGCAGAAAAAACTTCAACATACTTGGGGTTCCCCATCATATTTTCAAAAGTCAGTAGAGGGATTTATTCCTCCTGCTCCAAAACTGATATTAACCCAACTTAATCCTCAGCCCAATTTTAAAATAGAAATTGCACCAGTTGAGCTAACATTTATAAGTACTGAACATAAAAAGGCACTGGAAATGAATATAGAAAGGAGGATTATAAACCATAAATGGGGCCTTCCCAAGGTTATTGAGTCATCCTTAAATGAATTCATGGCACCACCTCTTCTGATAAATGATTTAGTAACACAGCTTAAAATTAAGGAAGAATATGGAACCAAAGGCCTATCAAAGAATTATAAAATGGCTTCTGCTCAGTGCGCATCTCATCTTAGCAAAGTAGAGAAAAGTACTTTAGATTGTGAATGGTTCGAGGAAAGTGTTGGATTGAAAACTGTTATGATGAAACTTTCATCAGAAA
The DNA here is from genome assembly GCA_030265395.1 of Rhina ancylostomus. Taxonomy (NCBI): domain Eukaryota; kingdom Metazoa; phylum Chordata; class Chondrichthyes; order Rhinopristiformes; family Rhinidae; genus Rhina; species Rhina ancylostomus. The sequence continues at coordinate 50,756,783 of JARFYF010000007.1, read as the reverse complement.
GCAAAAATAAGCTAAACATGTGCTTAATGAAACAAAGTTTATCTAATAAATTAGATTGTGTACCTGATTTAGTAACAGAGCTGTACCAACAAACTTACTTTACAGTACTGAAGAAGCCATTAGCAAAACCCATAACAGCTGGCAAAGGATTTAAAAGACCAAGATCATCATACATTCTGTTTGCTGAAAAGGATGTTATTAATTGCTTAGATATGAATTTAAAGTATAAGCAGCTTAATAATCTTCGGGGTATAGCTACTCCATTTGACATGTCAATAGAAAAGATGATTCCTGAAGGGCCACCTTTGCTTCCAGCAATAAAAGCAACTAGAGCTAACATAGAGCACGTGGGTATGGAACTAACATTCCTGTCTGCTGAAACCATTGACATCTTGGAACGGCATATTGAAACAAAAAAATTACAGCATCATTTAGGTATGCCATTACACATCCAAAGGTCCATAGACACAGTCATTCCACCTTCTCCAAAACTAGTTTTATCCCAATTTAATCCATATCCCAATTTTGATATTGCCCTTTCTGCAAATGACCTAACATTGGTAAATGAGGAACTTAAGGAAACATTGGGAACAAATACCAATAATCAGATCATAAATCACAGTGGGGATTCTCATACATCTTTGAATAATTTTATACTTCCTGCTCCACCCATAAAAAAAGACATGCAACTGTCAGGGACTGGTGAAAGAAACACAGCGGAATTAAAAAGATGTGAATTGAGCAAAACTGATATCATTGTACCCACTGACCATAAGTCAATGACAAGGACAAATTGTAAAGATTTTGATGAAAGCAGCAATGATAATTACATGGAAGAATCTTTTATCTGTCCAAATCTGGAATCTAAAGATAAAGAGGATGGAGGTGTGGCAGAGCAATCTTTAGAAATGCAGTCGTTGGACAAATGTATCTACTCAAACGCAAGTAAGCATTTTCTGAATCCGAATACGCCAGAAACAAGATCCAAAAAACAAAACAAAATACAAAACGAAACAAAACAAGACAAAATACAAAAAGGCAATTGCTATAATGATTATCTTGACATTGATTCCATAGCTTCACCTAGTTACAAGCCAAAGTCAATGAAAACCAATGGTCCTTCAACTTGGATATCAAACCAGAAATTGGCTGATTTAACATATAAGCCAATGACTTCTGAAAGACTGTCTTTAAGTCCTGCACTAATAGGAGACCTGACCTCATCCCCCTTGACTGTACAAAAGGACTTGAACTTTCATCTGAAACAAAATAGGGATTCTGTTACATTGCCACCTCCTGGTCCTTATGTAGATTGTGAAGAAATGTTATCAAAAAATGCAAGCAACATCGGGAACGATGAGTCCTGTTCAGAACAATTGACCAAGGAAGCAAAAATCCATATTCAGCAAGCTGAAAAACCTGCATCTGTTAAAATAATTACAAGTGCTATTAAAAATCAGAATGAAGAAGAAAACATGCAAGTTGATTTATCAGAAATGATCTATTCACAGCCACCACCTGCAGCACTTCATGATTCCTTGCGGGAAAGTAAGATCATTGCTTCTCAAATTCCTCATCATGGTAATTACTTCAGTGTGTCTGATGAAGAACTTCACGGTGTTTATTATGAAAACTTAAACACATCATATCACACTTCCAAATCCCATATTGTGAAGAAAAAGTGCAGGAAAACTTCTCAAAATTGCTATTCAAATGAAACCAAACCAGATAAGACTTTGGTAAAGCCAAAGCCTAAGCCTAAATTTTCCAGGCAAGGTTGTCGGAGACGAAAAACATTTAAACAAGAAGAAGATGGGAGAAATTCTGAGTTAGGCAACCAAAACACTCTTTTTGTTGGTCCATCTGAAGAACTGCAAAAGACAGCTATAATGACCTGTGGTTCAGGCACAAGTACTGCCAAATGAGGATTCTCCATTTGCAACAAATGAAGACTTTGAAGGTATTGGAAAGTTTTTTTTCTGTTAGGTGGTTAAGTCGTGTAAATAGGGTAATTGTTACAAAAATATTTTATTCTGTGTTGCTATTCCTAAAAGAGCAATTTAAGGTAATTGGTGGTAAGCATAATCATAAAAAACTAAACAGGTTAGTAAAAATAGCAAACAGCTGGAGTGTTAGCTCCTTCAGTTCAGGAGTAGAAATTATGCCTCTAGAAAACTATCTTCCATTGTAATTCTGAATTTATAAAGTTCAACCAAAAGTACCACGGAGAATGTGTAACTCTTCAGTTAATGGTAGCCTTCCCAACTGTGGTTCAGAACATTATGTGTCCAAATGTAATTTTAGGATTTGAGCACATTATTTGTACAGGCAATTTCAGAACATAAGAAATAGAATCCGGCTTTGGGCATACAGGCTCTCATGCCTGTTCTTCCTTTCATTAATATCATGGCTGATCTTTCACCTTTGTTGCACATTCTTACATTAATCCTCAATACTATATCCTGATTCTCTTTATCTTAAAATCTGTCAAATTCAGTCTAGAATACTCAACAGTTGAGCTTCCACAGCACTATGGATGCAGCATTCCAAATATTTACTGTCCTCTAAGTGAAGAAATTTCTTTGCAACTCAGTCCTGAATTGCCAGCTCTTTATTTTGAGACAGTGATTTTTGGTTGTAGGCAACCCAGCATCCTAATAAATGCAATAAAATAATTAGAATTGAAAGTATATCTCAAGGACCTGACAACCTCCATTCTATGATTTTGAAAGAGGTGACTCTGCATTGGTTGTCACCTGCATTGGGATTCTAAGATATCCCAATAAAGAAGGAGGCAGAGAGAAAACAGGGAACCACAGAGCAGTTACCCAAGGCACTCTCTTGAAAACGCTGCCATCTACTATTAAGTAAGTGGTAATAGGACACTTGGAAAATAATAATGGGACTGGATGCAGTCAACATAGATTTATGAAAGGGAAATCATGTTCATAGTTTTCTGAGGTAATAAATAGCAGAACAAATAAGGGGGAATCCAATGAATGTGTATTTGAACTTTCAGAATTCCTTCAATATGGAGTCATTCATACAGAAGATTGTCATACAGAAGATTATCAAACTAGATCACAGCACATGGAATTGGGGGTTGTATAATGAGCATAAATTGATGGTTCATTTTCAGACTGGGGGGCTTTGACCAGTGGGGTACCCCTGGCTGATCATAATCTATATGATTTGTATGAGGGAGCCCATGTATAATATATCCAAGTGTGCTGATGATATAAAACTGGGTGGCACTGTGCTTTGTAAAGAGGAACCAAAAAGATTTCAGAACACTACAGACAAGCAAATGAATGGTGAGAGATTGGCAGTTCAGAAATACCTCAGTGTCCTTGTACAGCAATCACTGTAAGTTGATATAGAGGTTCAGCAAGCAATTAAGAATGCAAACAGTATATTGCCTTTATTACAAGAGAATTTGAGTGCAAGAGTGAAAAATCTCACTGTAGTATACCAGTTCTTAGGCAGTCCCTCAGAGTCAAGAATGACTTGTATCCACTCCAGTTCTGATTCCAGTGTATGACTTCTTTTAACATGGAGTGGCTGTTGCACACCAGGCACCACATGATCTTGACAGAACAAGATCTTGGTCCAGTGGCAAGGAAGTCCAAGATGATTGGAGATCAGGCTTTGCTGTTCAGACTTAGCGCACTCATGCAAATTGACATAAACATGCATCATACGTAGGTCCAGGATTTAATTGCAAAAATATGTTGCTATCAGTGATCAATTGTGCTGTTAAATTCCTTACACATGGAACTAAACTGGTGAGAGTTTCATCTTTCAAGGACAAGTTCCACTATATAAACAATCATAAATTATGTTTTGTTGAATGAAGCAACTAAATTTTACAATGTACTAAATGTATATCATGAACTGTATTTTACATTTGTCAAATTTCTCTATCAGATGATACAAATATAAAAATTAAAATTTTAGGAAGGTTTATAATAATTCACATTCTATCTCAAACACATATGTATGTCCTAATTTTTTTTACTTTCTGTAAAATTATAACATAAAAATTTTTGTAACTTCAAAAGTAGCTTTGGTAGAAATAACCACTGCACAGTTCTTGTGGAGATGAAGTCCTGTCCACACACATTCTCCATAATGTTGCGTTCCACTACAAGCCTACTAAATGGGATAGATTCAAAACAGATCCATGAGGCACTGCAGACAACCGCAGCAGCAGAAATGTACACTGGCATTATTTATAACTTTGTGGTGCAAGATTTTCTTCACCCTATCATTACTATCAAGCCAAGGGATCAACACTGGTGCAATGAAGAGTGCAGAAGGGCATACTGGGAACAGCAGCAGGCATATCTAACAATAATTAGGTTTCAGCCTAGTGAAGATGCAATACAAAACTGTGCTGAACAACAAGAAAGGTATGCAATAAATAAAGTTAAGCGATCAGATCAAAGCTGCAGTCCCACCACATCAAGTTGTGGATGCTGATGGACAATTAAACTGACAACAGGAGAATGCAACTTTAAAAGCATCCCATGCTCATTGGTGGTGAATGCTTTATTCATTCAGAAGTACTGTTTAGATGATGCATCTTGGCTTCTTCCTGAGAAACATCACAGCATCTAGTGTCCAGCTAATTTGCTGGAGGTGAGAGCACTGATACAGCAAAGGCTGTGGGATCAACAGCATCCCAGCTCTAGTACTGAAAATGTTCATGTCAAGTTGAGTTTGTTGTCATGTGCACAAGTATGGTGAGGTACAGTACAAATGAAAAACTCATTTGCAGCAGCATCATCATAGGTAACTAGGTACAGACTACAAGTAGAATGTAAATTATACATTAATTATACATACAGTGGAAAAAAAGACTGCAAAAACAAGACCTTAGTGCAAACAAAAACCAAGACATAACTGAAGACAAGTCCATGGTAGTACATGAGGTAGTCCATAGTGTTCCATTGCTGAGCTAGGGTTAGGGTTGTGCAAGTAGGTTCAAGAACCTGTTATTCATAGGAAAGCAGCTGCTCCTGGACCTGGTGGTGTGGGACTTCAGGCTTCTGTACCTCCTGCCTGACAGTAGCAGTGAGATGGCATGACCTGGATGATGGGGATCCTTGATGAAAGATGTTGCCTTTTAGAGGCAGCATCTTCTGAGATGCTGTCAATGGTGTGGAGGGCTGTGCCCATGATGGACTGGTTGTGTCCACAACTCTCTGCAGCCTCTTGTGTTCCTGTGCATTAGAATTGCTGTACCAGGCTGTGATGCAATCAATTAGTATACTTTCAACAGTGCATCTCTAGAACCTTGTCAGAGTATTTGGTGACAAGTCAAATCTCCTTAAGCTTCTAAAAAAAGTAGAGGTGCTGACACACCTCCTTTGTGATCTCATCTATGTACTGGGCCCAGGAAAGGTCATCTGAGATGTTAATGCCCAAGAATTTGATGCTGCTTACTCTCTCCACCTCTGACCCACAACAAAAGCTGATATGTGGTCTCCCAACTTCCCCTTTCACTGTCCACTTTGGTCTTTGAGGGGGACTGTTGTCTCTCTGGTTACTATTTTTCCCTTAATATACTTAAAAATCTCTTTGGGTTCTCCGTAATCGTCTCTGCCAAAGCTATCTCATGCCTCCTTTTTACTTTTCTGATTTCCTTCTTGAGTACATTCCTGCATCCCCTATACTCCTCCTGGGATTCACTTGATCCAAGTGGTCTGTCTGACCCATCCCTCCTTTATCCTGGCCAGGACCTCAATATCTCTCATTATCCAGGGTTCCCTACTGCTACCAGCCTTGCCCTTCACTCTAACAGGAACATGCAGAACTTGAGCTCTCACTATCTCACCTTTAAAAGCCTTCCACATACCAGAGGTCCTTTTGCCCTCAAACAACCTACTCCAGACAACTTTTGCAAGCTCCTGTCTCATTCCATCAAAATTTTCCTTGCCCTAACTTAGAACTTGAACCTCTGGGCCAGTTCTGTCCCTTTCCATAACTATGTTAAAACTAATAGAACTATGGTAAGTGGTCCCAAAGAGCTCCTCCACTGTCACTTGGCCCACCCTATTACCCAACAGCTGGTCGACGTTTGCCCTCTCCGTAGTAGGGTCTTCTACATGTTGCCTGAGGAAACTTTACTGAACACACTTAACACATTCTACCCCATCTAAGCCCTGTACAGTTGGTTGGATATGCCAAAGTACGGGCAAGGGATGGAGCAGTAGGCATCCCTGACGTGGTATAACAGTGTGTTTGTTTGGTCCTCCAATTTTGAAGGTGACAATGCTGATGGTAGTTAGAGATTTCTTCAAGCTTACCCGGTTGAAGTCCCTAGCAATGAAGAGTAAGGCATTGGGTAATGCTGTTTCACGTTTGTTGATCACAACGCTCAATTCCCCAAGTGCTAGCTTGGCATCTGCCTGAGGTGGAATGGAGATTGCAGTCAGGGTGTTGGCAGAGAGCTCCCTCAGCAGTAGAATGGTTGGCACTTAACCACCAGGTGTTACAAGACAGGGGAGCATGAATAGGCAAGACCTATATGTCTGAGCACCACAATGAGTTTGTCATGAAGCAGAGGCTGCCACCCCCTTCTTTTCCTGATGCCACTATCCAGACCTTAAGGTGGATGGAGAAACCTTTGGGCTGGAGCACAGGGTCCAGAGAGCCATGTCCCTGTGAAACAGAGTACACAACAGTCCCTCATATATCTCTGATACAGCAGTCTTGCTCCTCAGTCTTTCATCATGTTCTTGGCCTAAAGTATGCTAGGGAGGGAGGGACTCATGCCCTGATGCTTCAGTCCTACCTGAAGTCCTCCCCGGCGACCCTTCCAGGTGCTGTACTTCTGGAAGGTTGGGGCTGCCGAGTCAATCAGGTCCATCGGGCAATCATCTTAAATGACTTAAACATCCTTTTGTTACTCTGGTATTTCAGGCTGCAGATTCGAGCTTTAAAAGTTCAGAACATGAATATAAAAGTGTTCTGCTGCCTGCATAATGTTGCCTCTCTCTGGCGTCATTTTCATGAATCAGCACTTCAGAGCTAGCTGCACCTCTACCTAAGCTCTTTTAGTAGTTATTATACTACCATCTACCCAAGAATTTGGAAAATTGCTCAGTAAAATTGTCTTGTTCACAAAAAAAAGACAAATCCAATGCAGCTAATTGCCCCATCAGATTATGCATCAGCAAAGCAATGGTATTTCTTGTCAACATTGCCATCATGCAGTATGCATACACCTGTAACCTGCTCACTCAGGTCTTGTTTGGGTTTCTACATGAACTCTTGGCCCTAGACCTCAGCACAACCTTGTTCCAAATGTGAATGAAAGAACTGAATTCTAGCAGTGAGTGGAGATTAAATGCCCTTGATATCATGGCAGTATTTGACTGGCATCTAGCAAAACTGAACTCAGTGGCATCAAAGGGAAAATATTTGATTAATTGGAATCATCCCTCACACAAAGGAAGGTGGTTGTGGTTGACAGATTTCAGTCATCCCAGCCCAAGGACATGGCTGTAGGAGTATCTCAGGGCACAAGCCAAAGCCCAACCATCTTAAGCAGTTCCATCAATGGCCTTCCCTCCATTATACAGTCAGAAGTGGAGATGTTTACTGATAATTGCGCAATGTTTAATTCTATTTGCAAGCAGCTTGTGCCTACATGCAGCAAGACCTGGACAACATTCAGGTATGAATTGATAGTGCCACGGAAAATGACAGGCAAAAACCAAGTACATCAAGAGAGAGTCTGACCAGCTACTCTTGACATTCAATAGCATGACTAATGCCAACACCTCCAGCACCAACATCCCGGGGATCATCATTAACCAAAATCTCAACTGGACCTACCACATAAATACTGTAACTGCAAGCTCATGTTATATTCCAGTTGTGCTCTGAGACTGTATTTTCTGTAGCAAGTGACTCGCTTCGTGACACTCCAGGACCTTTCCACCATCTGCAAGGCAAAGGTCAGGAGCGTGATATAACACTGTTGTCCGGATAAGTGCAAGAAGGTTGACACTCCATCAGTCACCCTAAATATTCTTTTCCTCCACCACCACTGCACAATGTCTGCAGTGTACCATCAACAAAGTGCACTGTAGTTACTTGCAAAGATTATTCTGGGAGTGTTTTCCAAGCCACTTTTACCACCAAGAAAGTCAAGGAGAGCAGGTGCTTAGCCACACCGCTACCTGCAGATTTCTTTTTTGACTTGTAAATACCGTTCTTTCATTGATGCTGGGTCTATATCTTGGAAGTCCTTACCGAATAGAACTCTGGGAGTATCTTTAACAAAAGGACTGTAGCAATTGAAGAACGCAACTCACTACCAAAGCAATTAAGAATGGGTAATAAATGCTGTACTTGCCGACGATGTTCACTTTCTGAAAAGGACTTAAAGGAAAATCAGCTACATCTTGCCAAGGTCACCTGCAGAATTCATAATCATTTTGATCATGTTCAGATTCATAATCCTGACTTTTATACCCATTGCTCCTCCCAATCAAGGCTTGCATGCCATACACCTTCTTTAGTACCCTATCCACTTGTGTTGTCATTTTTAGGGAGTGATGGACTTGTACCCCAAGTCCTCCTGTACATTAGTTCTCTTAAGGGTCCTACCATATATTGTTTACTTTCCTCTTGCATTTGACTTTGGAAAATGCAACACCTCACACTTGACTGTATTAAACTCCATCTGCCATTTCTCTGCCTGAATTTCCAGATGATCTATATCCTGCTGTATTCTTTCTTACCTTCCTCAGTATCCATAACTCCACCAATTTTCACATCATCTGCAAATCTACTAGTGAGATCATCTATCTATTCATCTAGATCATTTATTTATTTTTATTTATATATATATATATATTGTAGCGACTAGCTACACTGAATAAAGACACAAGACACTTGTTTGGAGTCCAAGAGTCGAATGAACGACTGGG
>JARFYF010000007.1:50716228-50727540 GCA_030265395.1 Rhina ancylostomus | reverse complement strand
GATGGCAGCTGCTCCAGTAAAACCAGCAGTCATAAGTTCTCTGACCAGCAGTGGCACACTTCCTCTGTCTGCTCGGTTCATGCTGATGCAGATTTTATGCTACTGGATGAGAGAGGAATGTGTGTTAGTGGGCATTTTGCAACATATTTAGGTGCCTGATGGTTAATATTTGACGCTTGTGAGTTAGCTGTGAGCTATGGGTGTGAGGCTGTAACTTTGGTAAATTTATGAGACTGAGGTATTGCTTGTGACGGTTGCATTATTTGAATGTTAGCTCCCAACCCTGTCGAATGAAGATTGTTGGTAAATGAGTGATGGAGAATGTAGCACATTACACAGTGGCTGAGTTCTTGATGCAGCAGTTGTGATATAGCATTTGAAGATGCAGTCATTAACTTTGACTTGTGTGAAGTCATTAAACTTCTTGTGGCATTGTATCCATGTTCTTGGGGCCTGTAAGATAATCTTATCTGACGTCTTGCATGCATTTCAATTGTCATCTCTCCCATTACTGTTAACTAAAAGCATGGAAGGTTTCCTGCCTTCCTATATCAGAGGGTCCTTCTCTTCCTTTCCACCTTGTTCATCAACATTCTCAGAGTCATGTTAGAAAATCAGACTTGCTGTTCTTATTCATGTTCTTTCATCAACCTTTTCTGCAATTTTTATCATTGATTTTAGTAACTGTGCACCTCTCTTTCGAGAGATGTAGACTGGCTCTCATCAGCTTGGGTCATTCATAAAATTTGCGGTATATCTATCAGCACTGAAATAATCACAACAAGGTTGCGGTATGAGCTGTGAATTACTTGTGCATTTAATCTTGGGATGCATTTTCAATTTAGCTCACCTGTGTTTTACCATTAGTCTTTCTGCATGGCTAGTACCAATGAATTTTCAAAGCAGATTTCATTATGCCTGAGAATAGATACAGTAATCAGTAACATGGCTTTTGAGAGCAATTACTTTTCTCAGGATTACCATTAGTTGTGGTGTTGGTAAAATGAATATCAACTTTCTTTACAGGTCACAAGCGATGGAAAGCCAAAAATAGTTGACATTATAGATACTACAGGGAGTGGAGATGTGAACACATCCACCATAATAGAGCAGAAAGATGGGAAAATTACTGGCTTTTCAGGAAGAACCCTTAAGGTATATTTGGAAATGTATTTGGAAAAGTTTGTAATTTGTGTGCCATTTTTATTTTAATTTACCATAAAAGTTGTGGACAGTTTTATTTTGATGTTATTTTTCTGGCATAAATCACATGGTTGGCCAAAACAACATATAAGATCACAGAATTTTAACTGTAAAGTGTGTCCAGCAAAAAAAAATGCATGCACTGGTTTAAAGAAAATATTGCTAGAAATTGGCACCATCCATAAAACTGTCCACATTCTAAAACTGAATTAATGACTATTTGCTAATAACACCCACTATTTGGCCATTGAGATGGCTTTTATATTTTTTTGTAAGAACAGTAATGTTATAAAGGCATTCAAATATTATTTTTGTAGTTGTTAAGAAACTGTCTGCAGTGCCATAATGTAATTGGCAGAATTTTCTGTAAACTGAGGTCTTTCAGTTAATTAAAATTTGTTACCCACAGACGAGAAAGTGTAATTAAAGAAAATGTTCTTTTTTTTGTGATAAATGCCTTTTCAACTCTATTCATAAATGCACCAGATATTCTTAAAATATATTAAAATATCTTCTTAAAATATATTGAACATTTTTTAAGGCACATATTTTTAAATTACTTTGTAGTGCAGATTTTAAGTTGCACTGAAAAGTTCAATACAGTAAAACTCTCAAACTGGTGCTATTGCACTTGACTTGATGATTATGGCCATATTGGAAACTCTTTGCTTACTTGTGTCTGTATTTGTTTCTTTAATTTTTTGGGGGTTCAGATGCCCAGAGCCATAAGAACTTTTTTTTTGCGATTCACATCCTCATTCCATTGATTATATTCTTGTTTTTGTAATAGACACTAAACTTATTTAATCATTGTACTTATAGGTTATAAATATTCTATACAGTACAAATTAAATAATGCTTTACTAAACTTTTTATTGTTAATATACACTGGAAGTTCCAGTAAAGTTGCACAAAAGCTTGCTATGTGCATAATATCTATTCATTTCAAAAAAAGTTATTTATCTGAAAATTCTTTATAAAATTGATTTTATGTTTGCATCATACTTCTGAAGATCTTGTTAATAATTCTAGTCAGGATTTGTTTCCATGATTTATCTGCCTATTTTTTTCCTCCTCAAAACTGAGGGTTCTCTAACGTTAATAAGGAAAATGTTGCAGCCAATTTGCACAATCAGTTTTACTGGTTTTGGATATGATATAGATATTGGCCAGGTCACTGCAGGAACCTCTCTGGTAGAATTCAATGAGTGTCTTGAACACCAAAAAGTATTACACATAATCAGTAAGTAGCTGTGCATTAGAGTAATGACCTAAGTATGTGTTCAACTTTATGGAGTGACCCACAATCTTGCAACTTAGAAATTAGAGGGCTATACTGTGCTATGAGTAGATGTAGCACCCATACTTTTATGTTGGTCTTATAGGAGTATTGTGGTATGTCATTTAATAGCTTCTATTTTAGTAGATTACTTTGACAGCAGAATCTTTTTTTTAGTACAGCGGAACTGAAATTTCAGTGCCCAAAATAAGGGTTTCAACAAAATTGCATGTTTTACAATGACACCAAATTGTCTTTAATGAAGCCCTTGGCTTCATTGAGTAGATGAGTAGAATTTCAACTTTGTGCAGTGTATCCAGTTTCTGGTGTATTCATTTGGCTGCTCTGATGATTTATTTTTGTTGAAGTGATTTTACAAAAATAAACTGACAAATCTCAGTAGCTTTACTAAAGTAGCATATATAAAGAATATTTTTAAGTAATAGTGTGCATGTTAAAGGTGGTCTAAAATACCATTGTTTGTATTACTCACCTAGTTTAATAGATATATTACTATATAAATTTAAAATCTATTAATTTTGTTAGATGGAGATTGGGACCAGGGAGAGGGTTGAGAAGAAATTTTGCACTAATGTTTAGTTTTTAACTATCACTTCATCTCCTGTCAATAGAAAAGATAATTGCAAGCTAATGGTTGGGGGTTGTACAACCATTGTACATACAAGGTTGGGGGTGGGGGGGTGAAATAAATCAGACAGACTTGGGTAGTGAACAAGACAAATTAAGACCATTCACGTTCAGGTTAATGTCAGTTTAATTTTCAAAAAAAAATGCATCCAATGAATTTTGAAGTCAACATAATATCTCATCTGGGTTTAGCTGACTATTGGGAAAGATCAATGCTCTTTCCCCTGGTAAATTAGAATCTCTGTAGAAAGGAATAGACAAGTGGAATGCCAGAGTTCTCTTAGATAAGCAGGAAACTATTCAATATTTGTCACCTTCACTCTAGAATACAGGTCATACCAACTTCAGTCATTGAGTTACAATGGGCTGATCAATCTTGTTTAATAGATGAGCTTCAAAGCATTGTTAATTCTAAAGTATACATGAGGGTGAACCTCGTATCAAATGTGTGGAAAGCAAAGGTCTATTATCAACCTGTCACAGCTGCACAACTCTGTCCCTAGACAAACGAAGTCCATGATGATACTCCAGTCAATATGTAACTAATGTTAGAATTCTCTCCCTTATACCATTTACGTGGAAGGCAAAAGTCCTTCACTAACCTGTCACAGTCATCTAGCTGGACAAATAAGGTTGATGATCACATCCTGATCAACGTGAAACAAATATGAGAGTTCTTCTTAGCTCCCAGGCCAGCATCCGCTCAAGGCTCCAGCATCAAGGCTCTGATCACACTCCTCTATTTTCAATGGGCTGGTCATATTGTTCACATGACAGACTTCCAAAGTGAACACTTCCATGTGAATTCATCATGGTAATTTCCTGGACGATACTGAAAATGCTTCATGGATATCCTCAGGGCCTCCTTGAATGTATGTAACATCCATACTGTGGATCCCTGGTTTAGAACCACTTGAGCTGGCAGGGAAGCATCCAAGAAGATTCCAAGCACTTTAAGTCACTTCATTCGTTGCACATGGAGGCCAAGTGCAAACAGCGGAAGGGAAGTGGAATAACCATGCCAATCTATCCACTTGCCCCACATGTTGCAGAGTTCATCTCATGGATCTATCACTTTTCTGCTTTTCTTCCATTAATTTCTTGCATATCTGGCCTGTCTTAACTATTTCTACCTTTCCTATGAAGATTGGTAGGAAATATAACGTTGGGCAGTTGTGAAAGGAACTATCAATGACTGTAGCCTGCACAGAGGTTGAGAATCACAGAAGAATTGGGGCCCTGGGCTGTTCTATTTTCTCATCGCATTTCATGTCTTCACCGTCACTTGTATTTTCCATGCCCTTCAATCTATCTCTTTGCTTCCATTACTGCCTTTTATTTGTGAATCACTTATTTTACCCCTTTTGAACTTAACTCGTTTTTTCTCTCTTTGCTCCTTTCTGACAATTTTAAAAATTCAATTTGTTAATCATAATTCAATTTCAAGAAATTAATATGAGAATAAGAAAATAAATTTTCTTCTTAGGCACCCCTTCAGGGTTGAGGATGACTTACTTTCCACTACAATGCTTTGGGTCTGTTAAGATTCTCTGATCCACTTAACTGGCCTTTTTTTTACCCTACCAGAGATGTTACCCCATTGATTGGATTGTGCTTCCTGAGAATGTTCAATGTGCCTAGTACATCAAGATGCAATAATATTATTCAGTCTGTTCATATATGCTTTTTTTCTTTTAATACTGTATTTTCTACTTAATAACTTTAAGTGATTTCTGAAAAAAGAACAAATTTTAAAATCTTTTGTGGTAAAATATTTAAGAAATTTTAAGAATAATGCACAAAATAAACAATAAAAAATGTTCTAATTAAGCTTGCTTCTGTGCAAGTGATAACATTTCCCTATATTGTTTTAATCATATTCAGATATACTTCATTGGATTTTAGTGTGCAATGTATAAAAGGCAATATTAAAAGGAAGGCAGATAAGCAGATTCTTTTCTCGTTCCTACTATATGTATAGCTGATGGTTTTAGTGTATTGCATATTAAATAATATTCATGTTTTATGTACAATAAAAGCACAACTTTTTGTTTTAAAGATTCCTGAAAATTGGATAAACCCATCAGGAAAATATCATGTTGGTCTCAAAAATGGATATGAATTTTTCCCCAAAGCACTTAAGGAAAGAATACAGGTAAGGCAATGGTGTGCATTATTAGAACATAGAACAATACAGCACAGTACAGGCCCTTCGGCCCATGATGTTGTGGTGACATTTTATCCTACTCTAAGGTTTATCTAACCCATCCCTCCCACATTGCCTTCCATTTTTCCATCATTCATGTGCCTGTCTAAGAGTTTCTTAAATGTCCATAGTGTATCTGCCTCCACACCTCTGCCAGCAGTGCGTTCCATGCACCCACCACTCTCTGTGTAAAAAAAATACGAACACTTTACCTCTGATATGCCCCCATACCTTCCTCCAATCACCCTAAAATTATGCCCCTTCGCGTTAGCCATTTTTCCCCTGGGAAAAAGTCTCTGACTGTCCACTTGATCTATGCCTCTTATCATCTTGTATATCTCTATCAAGTCACCTCTCATCCTCCTCCTCTCCAAAGAGAAAAGCCGAAGCTCGTTGAACCTATCCTCATAAGACATGCTCTCCAATCCAGGCAGCAGCCTGGTAAATCTCCTTTGCTTAAGTCATTTGATTTGTTTCTAATAAGTTATTTACAGGAAGTCCCCAACTTACGAACTGACCTTTGTAGTTGGTTCGTAAGTGGGCCCGGCCCCCGATCCTACCACAGTGGCAGTGCACCTTCTTTGGCCCAACACCAGGCCAAGTGCACGTGTGTGGCCAGGGAGCCTCAGGCCAAGTGCGCATGCACAGCTGTGATTCCTGGGCCAAGTGCGCATGCGTGGACGCTGTTCTGAGTTACATACAAAATCAGGTTATGAACTGTTTCAAAAACTGAACTCGTTTGTATCCCGGGGACTTCCTGTATTCTGATTCATTTAGTGAAAGATGAAGGATAATTGAAAAGAATGTACAGTAAACGTTCATTTATCTGGTATTCATGCATCCAAAATTGACAATCATCTGGCAAAAATTTCCATAAATATGAATCAATTTCATAAGTTTTCTTCAAAAACATAATTTTGAATATGGTGCGCAGGTTTTGTGTGCTGTCTCCTATCAGACTGCAGCAGAGCAGCCCACCCTCAGTCCCTCACATGTTTTAAAAGTGGCAGCTTGTACCAGTTGAGTTTCAGAAACTGTATTGCTTTTCTCCCATTTATCCACCATGCTGGATAAGAATTTTATTTTGAGTGCTATGAAAAATGTGTTAGAAGACCTTAAGTTTATTTATGTTTATACAAAAGCGCAGTGTAGTTGTAGGCTTATTAGCAACCACATCCTCTTAGAACTTCATGTGATGGTGCATACATTATTCCATTATTCATTTGATTTACTGTTACTTTATTTTACAGTAATGCTGTTTAGCCTTAAAATATAGAATTGCTGTGTAAAATAGTTATTTAAAAGGGTAAGGAGATGACATATCTTGACAATTTATTTAAAGGCTTACATAGAATACTAGTGTATGATGTAAAGTCATATTTGTTTATTGAACAATTGAACAATTCTCACGCAACAGGCATATTCATGTGACCAGCATCCCCCGTTCCTCATGGACGGTGGATGGCTGAGTATATACTGTATTGTCATTTTGCTTTGCAGAAAGAAAAACGTGAGAAACTCTGGGATCCAGTTCATCGCATTTGTTTGGCAGAAGCTTGCAGAAAACTTGATGAGTTTGACAGTACTCATACGAATTTGTCACAAGTTAGTATTATTTTAAGAATCAATGTATAGTATCTGTGAGTAATGCTTCAATTAAAATTGTTAAATCAAAATTAATTGTTCAAATGAATTTGTTAAATTAAAACCCTCATTGTCACTCATGTAAAACTGACAGTTAACAATGAATTACTTAAATGATTTAAAATTGAGTGCTGGTTTTCTAATTGAGGCTGAAACATAAACAAATATGCATTGATATCTGATTTTAGTAATATACTGAGTACTAAATAACCAGTCGACCCTTATGCATTAACATTATAGTTCATGTCATTCTCAGAATACTTAAGCCACAAAGTTAGTCTTCACAGCACGAATTGTTCACTAGTGCAACAATAGTGAATTCGTACCTGAGAAGTGACCAGTGAGTGGCATGCACGTGCAGTTGTCCACCATATTGGCATGGCAAAGTATACAGAGCAAGCATGTCATGAATAGTTGTGCAATACTGATATGGCAACGGAGCTGCTTAAATAGAGTTCAACATTTTAGCTGATGGCCTCTCTTAACCTTGCACAGCCGAACACAAGTTGAGCAGCAAGATGAGCTGTCCCTAGTCCTCAGCCTGCCCATCTGAATTATGTTTAAAGAAAATTACCGACCATTTGGAACTTTGTTGCTAATCAATTTTTCTGTTGGCTGTTGTGACAACTCAAATGTTTGGTGCTTTTAAGAATTCTTTCAGTTTGCACACAACATCCTGTAACGATGTGCTGTTGGACTAGATTTCAAGTTTCTCCATAAACCAATTGCTTCCAGCTGTGCATGCATGAGTAGATATTTCTTTCAGAGTATAGTAGAGCTGGGAAAATAGCAGAGGCAACCAGGGCAGGATCATTGGACGATGGGGGGTGGGGAAAATAGACACTTTGCAGGAGCCCCAAATCAAGCCTGGTCTTCAGGGATCAACTTTCCTAACTGAAACCTAGCAAAGAGCAGTGTGAGATGTTTGTCTCAGTCAGGGCATCCTCACTGAAATATGCCACCTGCTGCAGCCAGATTTCTCAGAACAGGGTAAAGGCCACCATGTATTTGACAAGGTAACTGTGAACAAGTTGAATGGATTATGTTACTTCCAGGGTAGAGCTGGTGAAATTACCTACTTATGGTTTGACATTGATTTACTGTGCAAGTGTGATCAGTGATGCATTCAATTCCAAGAGAGCTGAGTATATTTCATTCTCTCTTGCTAGGGAACGATAGGTGGAATAAGTCCTACCCTTTTGAAGATTGCATTATTGACAGCATATGCAGCAATTTACAGATGCCATATTAAATATCCTGCAACCATCTATCTGTTGTATGAGCATACACTGCACATCATATAGGTAATGTCCAGTTAATAGTCATGTTATTACCCTCACGCTAAGACTGGTGTGCCATTTGGTTACCATGATAAGCCTAAAGGAAGATACTGGTTTATAAAGAAAAGCCATTGAGGCATAGTTCTGAACTCCTTTATGCAATGCATGCATATGTGGGAAACCTGGGCAGGTTACCAAGACTTGTGTGGTTGTGGCCTGTAAGTCAGTAAACCAAACTTGATTGTCAAATTTATTTTGAAGTTGATTATGGTACATTCGATTGTTTTGTCATCTATATCATTTGCTTAAAAAATCCAAGGTCACTTGTACTGTTTTCTAAGCAGTTTAACTGCCCAATTTACATTTCAAAATGTTTGTGAACTGATGCCTGATGGAAACAATGAATGCAATAGCAGCATTGTCATTTTTTATGAAGGTGGAAAAGATGGAGCGAGAAGAACTCCAAACTCAAATAGAAATATTGAATTCTATGGAGAAAAAATACAGTGATCTGGGTCCTTCTTACGACTGCCTGGTATGGCATGATGGTGAAACATGGAGGTAACTCGTGAAGTGATTTGTAATTTAAAAGAATGCATATCAGTATTAGAAGTGTATATTCTCAATGTGTTTTGGATGCTAAGAACATTTTTAAGCGGTTAAATGATCTTTGTGATATGAAACCTTTTCAGTAGCTCTTAATTTTGTAGTTGGAAGATGCTACATTGATGTTTTAAATATCTCCATGCAGCATTGTAGTAACTTGACAAATCAAAGGAATTAATATTGGATTTTAGATTTTTTTAAATTGTTCCTGTTACTTTCAAATATTTCTCCATGATTTGTATTTTATTTTACAGAGCCTGTGTAGATACAAGTGAATGTGGGGATCTCAGCAGTTGCACTGTATTGAGAAACTACAATGAAGCCCAGGAATATGCATCATTAGGGTTATCTGAGATGCTCAATTACTCAGTCAATATTTATGATGAAGGCAATATTCTCTGTATTGTGACAAGTGGAGGTAAGACTTGATTTCATCAGCACTTGCACATGTTCTGCTAGGATAAATGGAGGATTTGCAAGTGGGAACATAGCATTGAAGAAACAAGAGCAGTGGCTGTCTGGATTTGTCAACTGTTACGTTTATGAATTTTTGGCACTCTGATATCAAACATTCATTCAACCCATGAGGGAGACACTGTAGCAATGATTAATCTTTTCCATACCCTGTCATTTGGTTTTGAAATTGTCCTTCAACTTGAAAAGACGTTAAATTGTGACTAAATTTATTCGGCAATTAATGGCTTTAAACAAGTAAATGGAGTTCTCCAGTAACTTCGACATATATTGTTGGTACAGTCTTGCCAATGCAGTGTGGAATTTGGTCGTTTTCCTGACATGTTAGGATCTTTTGCACAAACACGATTCTATTAGCACTATTTATTGATTTTTATTTAATCTGGTAAGATCACCAGGTCCCTTCCAATGTTGTCATTAGTTATTTTAATGTCATTCATGACATACACATGTCCCATTTTTCCTTCTGATTTACAGTACATCAGTTTGTATGAAATCCTTTCTATTTTGTGCTATCACTCAACATGTTTTATCCAAAGTATTCTGGCTGCTGCTTCCAAATGCATACTGAGATCCCACATATTGGATATGTGTGTGAACCCCTCACAATTACCCAGCATTAAAATAATGGGGAAGATTACCACCTCTTACAGCTAGCTTGTGTAATTGATTCAGTGTACCATCGGTAGACTGTGCCATTGAAGTCTCAGCTGTAGCAGTTATTGAAGAGATGCTGTATCTCTATTGTTGGCATTTTCCTCAACAGGGGCCCATGGGACACATGTAGCTAGCATAGCTGCAGGTTTCTTTCCAGATGATCCTGAACGGAATGGTATAGCACCTGGGGCTCAAATTCTTGCTGTGAAGATTGGTGACACAAGACTTAGTACCATGGAAACTGGTACAGGGTTGATCAGAGCTGTGAGTGTTTTTTCTCTAGATTAATCTTTGTTATCAACAGTAAAGTTTCAGTATTAAAACAAAATGTTTCCTTGATTTTTTTTTCCCATTGGATTTTCTTCCTATTCTTATCTGATTCCATATTTTGAAATAGAGGAGATAAAATCTTCCAGGTATGCATATGCTATTCCAGAACCAACTTAATTATTGCATGAAATTGAACATTTTATTTTTGTTAAATTAACGTCCTTCCAAAAAAATGTAAGTTGAATAACCCTAACTGAAAACTTCAAGTACATTGCTGGAGGGAGTTCCTTGGGGAAACCCAGATGCCTTTCTGCCTAGAGGAATAATAAATGGGGAATCATTCAGGATTATTTTAATGTGCCTCTAAACACCAGTCAAAAAAGTTGATCTTATATTTTTATTTCTGAAACTCTAGATTAATTAGTAAAGCTACTCTCA
The DNA here is from genome assembly GCA_030265395.1 of Rhina ancylostomus. NCBI lineage: Eukaryota > Metazoa > Chordata > Chondrichthyes > Rhinopristiformes > Rhinidae > Rhina > Rhina ancylostomus. The sequence goes on along the minus strand of JARFYF010000007.1, from coordinate 50,716,835 downwards.
GCATCCAAACAGCTGAAGTAATTGCCCTGCCGTCATGCTCTGAGTGTTCAGCTATTTGGAACATTTGTATATTGTGAGGCAGGTTTGAGAAGCACATTGGTTATTTTTCCTCCAATCTGATAGGGTACACATCTTATGGTTCTCTGATTCCAGTTGCAAGTGATCTGAAATGTGTCACTGAAACAGCATATACTGAAGATAAATAATAGAAACCATAGAGGAGTGTGTCTTATCTGAAAATCAGCACTATGCTAAGATATCAGTTTGCATTATGTAAAGTATTTTGGAATAAATTTTATTATTATAGCATGATTTGTTAAAATGACCAATTATATTTTCTGTAGAAATTGAGGACTTAATTTGATATCCTTTTAGAACATTTAATTGGACTTTTTAAAATGTCTTTCAAAGTGGCAGGGACAACATTTATTCTTGATCCTGTTTGGAAAAAGATGGAAGATTTGAAAAAAGTTGGCTTTCGTATGTTTTTTTTCATAATGCCCAATTTCCATAAGATAAATGAAACTTTATTTCTGGTTATCACAGATGATAGAAGCAATAAAATATAAATGTGATCTTGTAAACTACAGCTACGGTGAGGCTACAC
>JARFYF010000007.1:50557274-50572821 GCA_030265395.1 Rhina ancylostomus | reverse complement strand
GTAAGGCTTTGGCTTAACAGGCTTCAGCGAGAACAGGCAAGAGGCAAGAGGCAAGGTAAGTGGGTAAGTTGACTTCTTTTTCCTTGTTACAATCTTTGTAGAATTAGGTGGCATGCCTGCAAGGTTAATGCTTTGTTCACAGTGTCAGATGTGGGAATCCTGGGAGACTTCCAGCCTCCCCAGTGGCCATATCTGTGCCAGGTGCACCAAGACGCAGCTTCTTAGAGACCATGTTAGGGAACTGGATCTGCAGCTTGATGACCTATGGCTTGTTAGGAAAAGTGAGGAGGTGGTAGACAGGAGCTACAGGGAGGTAGTCATCCCTAGGCTACAGGAGTCAATTAACTGGGTGACTGTCAGGAGAGGGAAGGGAAATGCCCGGACAGTGGAGAGCACCCCTGTGACCGTCCCCCTCAGCAATCAGTATATCATTTTGGATGCTGTTGAGGAGGGTGACCTGACAGTAGATGGCCATGATGACCAGGTTTCTGGCGCTGAGCCTGGCTCTGTTGTGCAGAAGGGAAGGAGGGAGAAGAGGAATGTAATAGTCACAGGAGATTCCGTAGTGAGGGGAATGGACAGGAGATTCTGTGGGCCTGATAGAAACACCCACATGGCGTGTTGCCTCCCAGATGCCAGGGTACGTAGAGCTGTTGTGCCAAAGCACCCTGCAGGGTCCCTCGTGCGGCCTCTGCAGAGGTGCCTTGTGCATGCCTCTGCCAATGAACACGTACTCACAGCCCTGGAAGTCCTTGGGGATGAAGGATGGTGTTGAGCCATGTCTGGAGGTGGGGACTGGTGCCAGGGTCCCTACCTTGTCCCGCAGCCTCATCAACACCTCCGCTGGCATCCCTGCTGGATCTTGGGTCTCTGGAATAAACTGACCCGGGACCGTTAGGGGAGTGCTGTAGACCAACTCTGCCAAGGAGGTGCCTAGGTCTTCCTTGGGGGCCGTGAGAATCCCCAGTAAAACCCAGGGGAGCTCATCTGTCCAGTTGGGCCCCTTGAGGCGCACCATCAGTGTTGACTTGAGGTGCCTGTGGAACCGCTCGACCAAGCCGTTGGACTGGGGGTGGTACGCCGTGGTGTGGTGTAACTGGGTGCCTAAAAGTTGCACCAGCGCTGTCCACAAACTCAACGTAAACTGTGCCCCTCTGTCAGAGGGGATGTCTGTCGGGAGCCCGAACCTGGTGATCCAATTCGCAATGAGCATCCTAGTGCAGGACTCGATGGATGTGTCTACCAACAGCACAGCGTCCGGCCACCTGGTGAACCTGTTGACCATAGTGAAGATATACCTGGTGCCCCGGGAGACCGGCAGGGGGCCAACGATGACCACGTGGATGTGCCGGAACCTCCCGAGCGGGGGCTGGAACTGCTGGAGGGGGGCCTTCACGTGCCGCTGGACTTTGGAGGGTTGGCAGTGTATGCAGGTCCTGGCCCAGTGCTCAACCTGCTTCCGCAAGCCGTGCCAGACAAATTTGTCTGCTACTAGTTTGATGGACATCCAAATGGACAGGTGGGCCAGGCCACGTAGCATGTTGAACACCCGTCACCTCCACACTGCTGGCACCACGGGGCGGGGTCTGCCAGTAGATGTGTCGCACAGAAGGCAGACCGCCGTTGAGCCGACGGGGACATCCTCCAACCGGAGCCCCGAAACAGCTGTGCGGTAGGCCAGGATCTCAGCATCTGCCTGTGCCAGCGCCGTGCAGTCAATGCACAGTGGGGACACAGTGGCACTGAGTGGATGTGGGAGCAGGACAGCGTGTCAGCTACCACGTTGTTCTTTCCTGCAATGTGGCAGACGTCCATGGTAAGCTCTGAGATGAAGGAGAGGTGCCTTTGTTGCCAGGCCAACCAAGGGTCCGTTACCTTCATGAAAGCGATGGTGAGGGGCTTGTGATCCATATATATGATGAAGTCCCTTCCCTCGAGGAAATACCAGAAATGTCGGATCACCAGGTAGAGTGCTAGCAACTCCCTGTCGAAAGCGCTGTACTTAACCTCCAGTGGTTGCAGGTGACGGCTGAAAAAGGCGAGCAGTCGCCACTGGCCCTTGACGAGCTGCTCCAGGACACCGCCGACCACCGTGTCAGAGGCGTTGACTGTGAGCGCCGTGGGCACGTCGACTCTCGGGTGTACCAGAAGGGTCACCTTTGCCAAAGCCTCTTTGGTCCGCTCGAAAAGCCTCCGTGGACTCTGCGTCCCATGCCACCTCTTTGGCCTTCCCGGCCATCAGAGCAAACAGGGGCCTCATGATGCGTGCCACTGCTGGCACAAACTGATGGTAGAAATTCACCATCCTCACAAACTCTTGCAGGCCCTTGACCGTGCTGTGTTTGGGGAACTGGTGGATAGCCTGGACTTTGTCCGGTAGTGGGGCCTACGAAGTCGATCTCCTGCAGCCTGAACTGGCATTTCGCCGGGTCGCTCAGGCATTGGCAGAGCTGGCATAGATGTGCCATGTGCTTTTGGCGTGACCAGTTATCCACCAGGATGTTGCCCAGGTAGATAAAGGTGAAATACAGGCCTCACCCTACCGAATCCATAAGTCTCTGGAAAGTGTGGGCGGCGTTCTTGAGGCCGAGGACATCTGGAGGAATTCGAATAACCCGAAGGTTTGAGGGCTGTCTTGAGCACATCCTCGGGATGTACAGGGATCTGATGGTACCCCCGGACGAGATTGATTTTTGGGAAGATGGTCACCCCGTGCAGATTCGCCGTGAAGTCCTGGATGTGAGGCACCAGGTATTGATCAGCAGTCGTGGCGTCATTGAGCCTCCTGTAGTGCCTGCAGGGCCTCCAACCCCTGGCAGCCTTGGGCACCATGTGCAGTGGCGATGCCCATGGGCTGTCCGAGCGCCGGATGATCCCCATCTCCTCCATTTTCCGAAACTCCTCTTTGGCGAGGTGGAGCTTGTCGGGTGGGAGCCTACAGGCTCGGGCATGCAGCAGTGACCCCTGCGTGGGAATGTGGTGTTGCACATTGTGCTTGGGGCAGGTGGTGGAGAACTGTGGGGTGATAATGGAGGGGAAATCTGCCAGTACCCTGGCGAACTCATCACCCGAGAGTGTGACGGAGTCCAGGTGGAGGGCCGGGACGTGGGCGTCCCTGAGCTGGAATGTCTGGAAAGTCTCCGCGTGGACTAAATGTCGGCCCTTCAGGTCGACCAGAAGGCAGTTGGCCTGTAGGAAATCCACCCCTAGTAACGGCCATGATACCACTGCTACCGTGAAGGTCCAGGTGAAGGAGCTGGGTCTGAAACGCAGCGGGATGGTATGCATGCCATATGTCCAGATGGTCGTGCTGCTCGCGGTGGTGAGGTCAAGGCCTGGGGCCACATTGCGGGTGTCCATGTTGGAGGGGGGCAGGATGCTGATTTCGGCCCCGGTGGTCCCAGAGGAAAAGGAGGCTGTTGCGATGGCCAGCCACCGAAGCCATTAATGATGGCCGGCCCCGGCATTTCCCTGGTAAGAACATAGTGGATGGCAGTGGCGCACGTTCAACCCCTACCTCTGATGATAGAAACACTATTGGTCTGAGCCTTCCTCCTTGTCCCTTGTGGGTCCTGGTGGCTTCGGTTGTGGGGCCTTGGGCTTGGGCTGAGCAGTCGTGGTTAAGCAAATGAAAGCCGCTCCCCGCTGCTTACTCTGCCACAAGATGTCCGCGCGGGCTGTGGGTTTGTGGGGGGGGGGGGGTTGCTGAAAGCCTCACCCACGAGGAGGGAGCGAAGGTCCTCCGGCAGTTGCTCGATGAACAACTGTTCAAACAAAAAGCATGGCTTGTGACCATCCATGAGCGCCAGCATGTCATTCATCAACTTGGCTGGCTTGTGGTCGCCCAGGCCATCCATGTGGAGGAGCCTCGTGGACCGTTCTCGGTTGGAGAGCCCGAAGGTGCAGATCAAGAGCACCTTAATTTTAATGTACCTGTCCTCTGCTAGTGGTTGGTGCAGGAAGTCGATGATCCAGCCTGCCGTGTCCTGGTCGAGCGCGCTGACCACGTAGTGGTACCATGTGGCGTCGGCTGTAATGTCTCTGATGCTGAACTGGGCCTCTGCCTGCTCTAACCATACATGGGGCTGAGCGGCTCAGAAAGTCGGGAGCTTGAGCGAGACTACGTTGTGCGAGTTGCTGGAACTCATGTCACGGATCCCAGATGCCATCTGGAAGTGTCGGGGTCACCAATTGTAGCTGTATGTGGCACGTTTCCAAAAGAAAAACTCGGAGATGTGGAGGCTGGATCAAAGCACACTTTACTGAATGAAACAAAAAGCGCGCATGCGCAAAAATACCCAAGGACCCTTTTGGCAGATGTGATATTAGGTCCCCGCCGGAAGGCCTGCCCTGCGGGCCGATCGCATCGCGCCCCCGCACATCTGACCGCGGCTGCTGATGGCAGTTCGACACGCGTGAGTACGGGTCACTACAATACTATGATTATAAATATAAACAGAAACTATTAATCTTTATTAGTACTTAAGTAAATATTCTTTAAACATTATATTGCATACATGTTTATAATTCAATAGATAACAATTTCATATTGGAAATAATTACTTCATTATTAAATGAAAATGTATGACTGGCCTTTGCTACATACCAACATATTTACTGGTGTAATCTTCCTATAGAGGATGCTGAATACTCTCTCCAGCAGAAGATACTCAAACCCTATACTATCCATTGCTTCATTCAGGCTCCATATGGCAGGCATGTTTGACTGACTAATTATGAAGCTATTTTTACCAACCAATAATCCTATTTAAATGTTAACTTCTAGAAAAATTATTTAGGTGTTAATGTGCTGCAGGAAGAATTGGAGAAAAAACTTATTTTGTTTGGAATTTTGTTATTTTTCTTCATTTTGCAAAAGATCACTTTCATAAACAATAGAGATATATAATTTAGAAAACATCTAAAAGGAAATGTAGAGTGCAGAGTTGTAAACTTCAAAGGAAACATTGACAGTTGGTTAACATTTATCTTTTTGTAGAAAGTAGAACAAAATGTGTCAGTGTTGTGGGACAGTTGTCTGCCTGCTTGCCATGCTTGAATGCTCAGAAATTGAGTAGTGAATGTTAGTCCAGTGCAATATAATAAATAAAGGCACTTTGCGATTGTGAGCCATGCAAGAGACATATCAACTGACAGACTCTGATCCTAAATTAATCTCTTAATGTCAGAAATCTTATCTACAGACTTTTTAAATATTAGACCTTTAGATGTGTTTGCTCATAGCTACACTTACCCTAGAAGGCTTCTTAGCTGGGAAACACTTGGCAAGACTAACTGCAAACTTTGCTGGAAGCAAATCACATATCATTTTGTAAGTTTGATTTCAGGGAGTTAAATTTAACCTTACACCATAAGGATAACTATTGCTTTGGAGGTATGAGCAGTTAGCTCTCATGTTTCCTTTCCAATCCCTGCTTTTTTCGTGTTGCTTTATACAGTTTTATCTGTAAACTTGGGAGATCATATATAATTACTGTGTCAAATATATGTTGAAATCTTTGCACAAAGGTGTTGTCCTCATCAAGCCTAAACTTCATTGTCCACAAAATGATGGTGTCATCGTGACATAAATGATCAAAAGTCATTAGAAGTTCATTCAGGTATGGGTGACTGTATACAACATCAGCTGCCATTACATAATCATAATGATACATACTTCTGGGGAAAGTTTTGTCCAGATCTATTCCCCATTTAAGTTCTCTGACCTGTGGCAGATATTTGCTTCTCGATTTTGTATTTTGAGATATATTGTATTGTAAGTTGTCCAGTAAATGAGGCAGGTCTGTTGCTGTCACATTGGAGCCTGGAAAGGTCAAGAATGAACATATAGCAAGCAGGCAAATAGCAAGATCAACAATAAAGTGAAAGGATCTATTGAGTACAATTTGTAAAGTTTGTTATTAATATTATGCATGGAGGCACATTGCTGGTATTAAAATTCACCGTTTGCCAAAATGGTACATTTTGAATGGGGCCATTTACCCATCAGCATATTCGGGGGGAGCACCAGTCACACAGATCTTCCTGGGAAATTGTAGACATGTTCTCTGTGCTTTAGGCTCAAATGTTAACAAACAAAACTGGTGTGTACTAATGCTATTAAAGCTACCCATTATTTGCACATTTGTTAAACTGCCTCCATTTTCTTAAACTATAATATCATTAAGTGCTTCTATATATAAGGGGTACTTGTATTTAATTTATCAAACAAGATATTTGTGCCACTGGGTGCTGTTTTCCCAAGTAAATACAATAGAACAGGATTTACATAATACAATAATACCAACGGTAGGTTAACTCAGCTGTTACAGAACTCTCAATACATGAGTTTGCTGCAAAATTAGTTATATTTGTTTCCTTTACTTCTGTAAACACAACATACAGAACAATGTTGTTTGAGGTGCTCTGTTCCACGTTCTTTACAAGCTCCACCAAGCTGGAAGTACCTTGTTGAAAATTCTTTTATCATTTCTATTAATACCAGTCTGTAAACAGAACCCTTGCAACCTATCTTTTGTTTTGTTCTTGTTTGTCACTTCATTTGTATACTCTCTAGTGTCACATCCCTTGGGTTGCTTTCTCTGGAGTGACAGAGGCTGAGGGGAGACCTGATAGAAGTTTGTAAGATTATGAGAGGCATAGATAGGGTAGACAGCTGGCATCCTTTTCCCAGAGTTAAAATGTCTAATATTAGAGGGCATGCATTTAAGGTGAGAGGGGGTAAGTTTTAAGGAGATGTGATGCAAGTTTTTTTTTGACGCAGAGACTGCTGGTTGTCTGGAATGCGCTGCCAGAGGTGGTGGTGGAGGCAAATACGATAGAGGCATTTAAGAGGCACATGAATACGTAGAGAATGGAGAGATATGGATCTTGGGTAGGCAGAAGGGACTAGTTTAGTTAGCTGTTTATTTACTAGTTTAATTTGTTTGGCACAACATCGTGGGCCAAAGGGTCGGTTCCTGTGCTGTACTGTTCTGTGTTCCATGTTCTATGTATTCCAGCTTCTGTCCCTTATTCCACAAACTTTAGCTTATTGCCTGTTTGCTGCATTCACTGTTATCAGAATATCCTTCAGCCATTATGGTTTTCCCATCTGTAACATGTCACCAGAATATATTTGATTGACGCCCCCTTCACCGAGCTCAGTATCTGTCTGAAGCACTAAACATGCTTTAGCAACATATCCCTCAGTCTCCACTGAGAAGAACATCAGCAACAACATTATGGAAACGCCATCATCTCCAAGCCCTTCTTCAAATATCACACAATTCTGGTTCAGAATACTACTACGATTCCCTCATTCATGATGGGTCAAAATCTTTGTCTCCAGAAAGTATGCAGAAGCTTTATAGTCATCATAGTACTGGACAGCAACAAAGAAATAGTTAGTTCAAGAATCAATATGACAAGTTGTAAAACTGAATTCAGCAGATGTGGCAATTTGTGTTCTGACATTAGACAAAGTGACTGTGACTGTTCTCAGGGCAACAATGGCTTGACAATACAAGCCAATGAAGTCCACATCCCAAAAAAGATGCATGCAAAGACCCTGGCTAACCTTTGTGGTGAGATTATATTATTTCAAAAAGGACTGTGGTTGTCTTCTCAGGCCAAATAGGGATGGACAATAAATCCAATCCTGCCACTTACTTCACTTATCTCTTGAGAGAAAGTGAAGATAGTTGTCTCTAAACCATTTTGCTTTTTTCCTTCACTTATACCTTCAAACCCTTCCATATAATAATATTACCTTCTTTAATCATTATAGATTTCCTTGCCAAACTGATTCTCCACCTTAACAATTTTATCTTGAAAAATTGGCTTTTACTTACCAAGTATAGAAGCAACAATTGATACCAGTCCTGTTCCTGATCCTATTTCAATTACATTTTTATCAATTATCTCTCGTTGGCAGTGTTCCAGGTAATAGCACAACACCATGGCCTGTGTGATTCATCAGACAAAGTATGTTAGCTTCTTTGGTGCAGGTTAACATATCTTTTTCCAAGGATGGCAGTGGTTATTTCTAATGATTTTACAAGTTAACAAAGGTCCAGAAACTATTGAGAAAATGTTAGCTCTGAAATGGGTTTTGCTGACTCCTGTGAACAACATTTGTTTAACAAGTGCTTAATATATATAAATGACTTAGACAAACTGTAGGTGGGCTGATTAGTAAGCTTGCAGATGACACAAAAATTGGCGGAGTTATGGATAGTGAGGAAGGTTGTCAAAGGATACAGCAGGACATAGACCAATTGAAAATGTGGGCAAAGAAATAGCATGATGGAGTTAATCTGGACAAATGTAAGGCGGTGCACTTAAGGTCAAATGTTAGAGGAGAGTATATAGTAAATGGCAGCACCCCAGGAGCATTGATGTACAGAGGGATCTTGGGTGCAAGTCCATAAGTCTTTGAAAGTGGCAAAACAAGTAGATAGGGTGGTAAAGAAAGCATATGGTGTAGCAGCTGCTACCGCGATGCGAGAGTAAGCACACGAGTCTGTCAGATGTGGAACAAGACTGATTTATTTTCACGCCTTGTGCCAGCCTTTTAAGAGGCATGATTCCCGCCCTCCAAAACCAGAAATGACATATGTGCTACATCATCAACTTATTGTGCGCACGGGTTCTCCACATCTCTCAGGGAAGACGAAGGCCCGGCACCATCTTGGGCCCCGACATTCCAACGAAGCGTGCCCCGACTGTCGAGCTGGTTCGCCTGTGCAGATGGTGAATGGCTACACAACAACCCCCCCCAGAACCGGCAATACGGTCCCCAAAGTTCGTGGGCTGTGCTAGCTGTTGCTTAGGTGGTCGGCTCTGTGTGGCAGTGTTGGGAGCTCGACCAGTTGTTGTAGGTCCAGATGGGCCAGTTTGAGGCGGTCCATCGTGAAGACTTTTTCCTTGCCTCCAATGTCCAAAATAAAGGTGGATCCATTATTTCTGACAACCCGGAACAGCCCCTTGTATGGTCATTGCAACGGTGCCTGGGGTGTGCCCCTGGGAAGAAAATGAACTTAGTCTCATAGTTCCTTGAGTTCACAGGATGGGGACTGGACATGTTGTGAAGTGGGAATCAGTGCCAAGCTGCTGAGCCTCTCGCACAGTCTTCCTAGGACTGCGATGGGTTGTTCCTCTTGCCCCCTAAGGGCAGGTATGAACTCCCCTGGAATGACCAGGGGTGCCCCATACACAAGTTCAGTGGACGAAGCGTGGAGATCTTCCTTGGGGGCAATGCGTATGCCAAGCAGGACCCAAGGAAGTTCGTCAACCCAGTTAGGACCTTTCAGGTGTGCCATCAGGGCTGATTTCAGATGGCGATGGAAGCGTTCTACCAACCCATTTGGCTGAGGGTGGTAGGCCGTGGTGCTGTGCAGCTGCGTTCCCAGCATGTTCGCTAATGTAGACCCTAGGCTGGAGGTAAACTGAGCGCCTCTGTCCAAAGTGATGTGGGCTGGAACACCAAAATGCAAAACCCAAGTTGTGAGCAGCGCCCGGGCACAGGAATCGGTCGTGATGTCCAAGAGAAAGGTTGCCTCTGGCACTTGGCCGGGTTGATAGTGAGGCCGAAATCACTGAGGCGGGAGTACAGTTGGCGGAGGTGGGAAAGGTGTCCTTGGCGGTTACGGCTGGCGATGAGTATGTCATTTAAATAAATGAACACGAAGTCCAGGTCGCGGCCTACCGCATCCATCAGCCGCTGGATGGTCCGCGCGGCATTCTTAAGGCCGAATGGCATTCGAAGGAATTCGAAGAGGCCGAACGGACTGATGAGTGCAGTTTTGGGAACGTCATCAGGGTGGACCGGGATTTGGTGGTATCCCCAGATGAGGTCCACCTTGGAGAAGATGTGGGCACTGTGTAGGTTTTCCACGAAGTCCTGGATATGGGGGACGGGGTAGCGGTCTGGGGTGGTGGCGTCGTTCAGCCTGTGGGAGTTGCTGCAGGGGCTCCACCTGCCAGTGGCTTTGGGGACCATGTGCAGGGGGGAGGCCCAGGGGCTGTCTGACCTGCAAACGATCCCCAGCTCCTCCTTGCGGCAGAACTCCTCCTTCACCAGGCGGAGCTTGTCTGGAGGTAGTTGTCATGCTTGGGCGTGAAGGGGTGGCCCTGTCATAGCGATGGGGTGCCACACTCCATATTTGGGCATCAAATTCATGAACTGAGGTGTCAGAACTGACAGGAACTCTGCAAGGAGCTTGGTGAACTCGTTGCCCGACAGGGAAATAGAGTCCTGGCGCGGAGCTAGTAGGCTGGCTTCTCCCAAAGAGTAGGCTTGGAAGGTTCTGGAGTGCACTAGCCGTTTCCCTTGCAGGTCGACTATCAGGCTGTGGGCCCAGAGGAAATCGGTTCCCAGGAATGGCTGGATGATGGCAGCAAGGGTAAAGTTCCAGGTAAAATGGCTGTCGTTGAATTGTAATTGGACTGTACGAGTACCGAAAGTTCATATCATTGTGCTGTTTGCAGCTTGAGGGTGGGTCCCTGTTGCCTGCCACAAGTGTTGCGGGTGGTCGGGGGTAAAACACTGACCTCTGCTCCAGTATCGACGAGGAAACGATGCCCGGACTGCCTGTCCCAAATGAATAGGAGGCTGTGTTGGTGGCCAGCCACCGTAACCATCAGCAGCGGCTGGCCCTGGCGTTTCCCTGAAACTTGCAGTGTGGGCAGCATCAAAGGGCCTCTGCACCCCACCTCTGATGGTAAAAACACAGCTGATCATCATTGTCATCGTCTGTGTTGCTGGGCTGCTGGGACTGGTCTAGGTGGGTGTTGGGCACACGGTGGGGCGATTTGGCTTACAGATGAACCGTTCTCGCGTTTGGCCTTCCACAGGACATCTGCCCGGGCGGCTACCTCACGCAGGTTGCTGAAGGCGGCGTCGACCAACAGCAGGTGGATGTCATCGGGCAGCTGTTCGAGGAAGGCCTGTTCAAACATCAGGCAGGGCTTGTGTCCTCAGCCAGGGCCAACATCTTGTTCATCAGGGCCGATGGGGATCTGTCCCCCAGGCCGTCGAGATGCAGCAGGCGGGTGGTGCACTCCCGACGGGAGAGGCCTAAGGTCTGAATGAGAAGGTCCTTGAAAGCCGGGTCCTTGCCTTCCTGTGGAGGAGACTGGATGAAGTGTCCGACCTGGGCGGCTGTCTCCTGGTCCAGGGAGCTGACCACATGGTAGTACTTTGTGGAGTCGGAGGTGATCTATTGAAGTTGGAATTGGGCTTCGGCCTGGTCGAACCACACATGGGGCTGAAGCGCCCAAAAGGTGGGCAGCTTGAGTGCCACTGCATTGACTGCTGCGTTGTCAGTCATTGTGCAGGTCCAAAATCCGTTTGGACCGTTGGGGTCACCAATGTAGCAGGGGAAATTTGAAATGAGAAATATAAGGCAAGTTTTCTTTACACACAGTAGGTGCCTGGAATTCACTGCCAGGGGAAGTGGTGGAAGCAGATATGATAGCAACATTTAAGAGGCATTTAGAAAGGCACATGAACAGGCAGGGATTAGAGGGATGTAGACTATGTGCAGACAGATGGGATTAGTTTGGAGTGGCATCATGAGACATTGTGGGCTGAATGGTCTATTTCTGTGCTGTACTGTTCTATGTTCTATATTGTGTCTAATGTTTTTCTGTTAATGTTTTATCAGATACATACAACTAATTAAAATAGCGGACAAAGATTGTATATCTGGCCACCAATATCAGCAAAATAATTTAAAGCAATATTAGTTTTACAACCGAAAATATGCCTACCGAAGGCCACACATATGCACCATAGCAGTCAGTGGTCTCTGTAATTTTGATTTCACATCCAGCAAACTGAAAGCTCTCCCAGGATGTGCTTTTGAAAACATTTGGCACAAATCGTCTTTTCATGATTTCTGATGATATACCTTCATCTTCAGGCTTTTCTAAAGAAAAAAAGATTTTAAACTTTACACAGGTAACAGCCATGCTCTGGATTGTAGCTGATATTTCATTCTCATCGCCTTGTCACACCAAGAGACATTAGGGGCTTTATGAACACCTGTGGAAAAACCCACTATAATTTAAAAAATGATAATTTTATTTTGTTTAATTTTGCATATCTACTTATAAAAGCCATTTATCAAAGGCTTATTTTTGTCACATTTACTTCCCACTATCATCCTTCTGCTTTGCATATGGTATCAAGCCAAACAATGCAGAAGTTAAAATAGCATCCAGAACTGAACAGGAAGGTAACATTTAAATATCAACGTACAAACTACTGGCGATAAAAGACATACATTAAAACATCCAAGATATTCATTTCTTCCTTGTTTAATCTCAGAAAGACCATCTTTGAACTATTTCTTCTTCCTAATAATAACCTTGTGTCTTAATATAGAACAAAGAATAGTTTCAGAGTATAAAATTAGTAATGAAACAACACTCCAAACATAAGATCGTTATGACTGAGTGGATGACCCACTACATTTATAACACAGGCTATTCCGTAATGACATCTTTAATTCAGAAATTATCATCAGTAACAAAGAACTAGAGATCTTTACATTACTTTTCACTTTAAACCCCACACCTTTTGATAATCATACCTTCCTTAACGCCCATCTTTTCTGATTTGTTCATTGCCACGAATTCTAAATTTCTATATATTAAAAAAAATGAAAATTTGAACACCTGGATGAAATTGTCATATAATATTAAGTATATAAAAATGCAAGATGAGTAAATGTGTACATCTCTTGGTAGGGGGTTAGAATTTTCCCAAAGATAAATTTGTAAAACATCATTTTTCTATTAAGACCTTAGTATAGATTTAGCAAAAAGTGTTGTGTAGAGGACATGTGCCAGTTACTTGCTGCAAGGAATGACAACTCCATGAATTGTGAATTCCCTGTTATTACTGGGCAATCTGCCTAGTTTCCCAAAGACAGGCTCTCATATTTCACCTTGTGTGAGGTTGCTGCATTGCTTCCCTGTTAAGTTCACTGCAGAAAGTTAGGTCCAGTAATTAACTGATATAATATTTGTTAAACATGTCTCTGACAAGGCAAGCCATGAGTTGTCAACCTCCAGCAAACCCTGGCCTGCCAGTTGAGGTGTCATTTCCCTATCCAGTGGATGCAATTGTCTCAGTTGCAAGCCATTTTAGTTCCCCTGCCCATTCCCACACTAACCTGTCTGTCTTCAGCCTCCTCCACTGCAAGGGTGAGGTCAAAAACAAACTGCAGGAACAGCACTTTGTATTCCACCTGGTTAGCCTACAACCTGATGGCATGAACATTCAATTCTCCAACCTCAGGTAACTTGCTCCCCCTTGCTCTCTCCTCCTGATCTATCCGAGTCCCCCTCTGCCAACCCGACCCCTCTAGCCACCTATCAGCAAATCTCTCTCTCCTCACCCCACCTACTCTACCTGCTTATCATCCACATATTCTGCCCACTATTCCCAACTGCCCACCCAACTTCCTTCACTCAATTCCATGCTTCACCTTCCTTTCCTATCAGATTCCATCAGCTGCAGCCCTTTAATGCCTCCACTTATCACCTCCCAGCCTCTGTTGCTATTTCCACCTTTCCCTCCAACCTCTCCCCCCCCCAAACCGACACTATCTGCCAATCACCCCTGCTCACCAGGATCCACCTATCTTGTTCCACCTCTCCCCCTCACCCCTTAATACTGGTCATCTCCCCTCTATCTTTCAGTTCAGATGAAGGACCTTGACCCAAAACATCGACTGTCCATTTGCTAATGCTGCCTGACCCGTTGAGTTCCTCCAGCAGTTTCTTTTTTTGCTCCAGATTCCAGCATCTGCAGTCTCTTGTGTCGCCAAATTATCTTCAGTTATGTTTTGAATAAGATGCTTGATTTAACACAATAAAGGTAACAATGGCCTTGCAAAGGAGGTGAAGTCTTGCTGGTGAATGATACAGTTGGTCACTTGTGTCAAAGGCAGCAGACCGATTGAGCAGGATGAAGCTCAGTGATAGACCATGTTCATGGTTACATCTTTTGTGGCATTGATAATAATCGACTGGGTGCTTGGCAAAGGTGGAACATGATTGGAAAGGTTGAAGCATGGTTGTAGGGGAACGGTGGGCATGGCTGAAACTTGGTGAGGCACAGGAGGTTGAATCGACACAGCTCATTCAGGGCAGTTAGAGAAAGCCAGAGAGAGCTACATTTGACCATGATACCAAATTCCTCACAGGGAATTGTTTGACTTTCATGCAACAGGCTGTCTGAAATCCAACCCTGCTACTATGTGAAGGCACTGAGTAAAATTACTGACACTAATTCAGCTGTTGGACTCAAAAGTAATTTAATCTTAAGTAAAATTTGCTACTGCAAAAATGTGTGACCATGGTGACACAAGAGACTGCAGATACTGGAATTTGCAGCAAAAAAAAAACAAACTGCTGGAGCTACTCAGTGGGTCAAGCAGCATCTGTGGGGGAGGAAAGGAATTGTCAACATTTTGGGTCAAGACCCTGCATCAGGACTGAGAGTGGAGAGGGAAGAAAGCTGGTACAAAGAGGAGAGGGGGTGGGGTGAAACTGGCTAGTAGCTGATAGGTGGACCGAGGAGGTAGCTGAAGGGTGACGGGTTGATGGAGCCTGGTGGAAACAGATATGGAGTTAAAAAACAGCTGGAGCCAGATTAGGGGAGGATGATGGTGGAGACAGCTGTGGAGGGTGGTGAGTGGGGACACAAAGGCTACTAGTGCTGGTAGCAAAACAACCCTCCCACCCACCCACCACCCCTGCCTCTTCTCCATGGTGTGCAAAATTTTCCTAACCACATACATTGCAACCTCAATGTAACACAGGTGTTGGGGGAATAACACCCTTGTTATGAGATTACAAGTTGATCATTACAAGTTGACAGTCTAATTTCTATATTGGAGAATATTATAATACCAGTAATATATCTGAAAACATGTTATAATGAGACATATTATATCAAGGTTACTGTTTATCCAGCTCCCTCTTGAATACCACAGTGGAACCTGTCTCCGCAAGTAAATGCATTTTAAATTCCAACCATACACTGGGTTAAAAATTGCTTACCTCATGCCAATCTTAATTCCCAATCACATTTATTTTGTGCCCATGACCTCTAGTCCTTGACCCCACCAACAATGGGGATAACTTCCCATTATCCACTTTGTCCAAACTACCTATCACTTTAAATACATATACTGTATATCAAAGCTCCCCTCATGCTTCCCTTCTTCTAATACATCATCCTGACCGTTCCAATCTATCTTTACTACTGTAGTGCCCTATCCCAGGAACCATTCCCATAAAACTTTTCTGGACCCTTTCTTCACACCCAGAATTCAACACAGTACTACATTTGAGGCTGGACTAGGGCATTATACAGGTTCAGAATGAATTTCTTGCTTTTATAGTCAGTGCCCCTATTGACAAAGCTCAGAAATGTGTTTGCCTATTAACCACTTTCTCAATTTGCCCAGCCAATTTCAATGACCTACACACTAATACCCTCAGATCCTTTGTTCTATATTATCTTACC
>JARFYF010000007.1:50451645-50463562 GCA_030265395.1 Rhina ancylostomus | reverse complement strand
GTTCAATTCCCACCGCTGTCTGTAAGGAGTTTGTATGTTCTCCCCGTGTCTGTGTGGGTTCCTCCAGGTGCTCTGGTTTCCTCCCACGTTTCAAAGACGTGCAGGTTAGGAGTTGAGGGCATGCTACGTTGGCGCCGGAAGCTTGGAGACACTTGAGGGCTGCCCCCAGCATGTTCTTGGTAATACAAGAAGACGCATATCACTGTGTATTTCGATGTACGTGTGACTAATAAATAAATGTCTTATCTCATCTAATAGAGAAATGCTGACATTTAGTATTGGAAATAAATGTAAATATTAGGACCAGTAGTTATTTTATTGGTCTAGTATGCCACAGTTCTGGACCAACTATTCTGAAAATACCAACCTGGAATTTCCTGAGTGGGACCCGCCACCCACTTTCACGAAATGTATTCCCAATTGTCCCAAACTTAGGTGCTCTGGATCCACATGGTAGATTTTGGCTGTCTGAGACTATCCTGAAGTTAAGCAATGAGGCCTTGAGCCCCTGACAGTACAAATGCTCACTACAAGGGTCCCTTGGAAACCTTTGACAAATGCTCCGCCCCTTCCCCAAAATTGTCAGAAGTGTTGGAAATGAATGCAATGGTCAACTGCATTAAAGACTGCAGAAGGTCAAAAAGGACTAGGATTAGTGTACCCTGTCACAATCATGTGGGATATCATTAATAATTTTGATAAGAACCATTTCAGAACCGCAACAGGTTAGGAACTTGTTTGAGGGATTCAAATAAATAATGACACATAGGCACAAATTTGGAGTGCTGCAAAACATTCAGTTTTGAGGGGAAAACAGGGTTAGAGATGGGGCAGCAGTTGCAAGCACAATGGGGTAAAAGACTTTACTTTGAGATGGGTAAAGATGTCAGATTTGAATTTTCACAGGGGGAGGAGAGACGAGACCATTATAAACAATTTCCATTAATGTGGGGAATCTACACGAAAGTTGGATGAACAATTGTTTAAGATTAAAGCTGCACAGAATGGATTGCAAAGACAACAAACAATTTGAGAATCTCTAAAAGAAATGCAAGGAAATCTAGAAATTTCTGCAAGTGATTTACTACACCACAAGTGTCAATCATGCTGCCAAACATGTTTTCTAATATACTGCTTTCAGACCAATGTTCTTCTCATCTACCACTAACAGAAAAAAAATCCACCTGTGAAAAACAGTGAAAATTCCAACTTGAAGGTAGTACCATAATAGTTATTTAGCATCAGAATTACTGAAAAGGAGAAATACAGTCATTAATTGCAAATATTAGATATAAATGTATCAGGTCTGTATAGTGTTAAGTGTTATTGCAAGTCTTTATATTCATTCTTCTGGCCCCACTCACAACTGGAGAGTAAAACACACAAACAGCTAGGGATACAAGGAGATGAAAGATCTGAACCAGGGATGCTCTGCATTGGGACAAATGCAAGATAAGGTGATGAATAAAAATATAGGGTTGGAGAATTAAGAGAATTTTAAAAAATTAAATGTTAATAAAAATGCACAAAGCTCTTATTATATTAGTTGCTAAAGTCCAAAATAGATACATTTTAGATGATGCAAGCCAGAGTGAATGACCTATTATGCTTGGGTTTACATTACAATAACTTTTTTCTATCTTTTACTCCGACATTGAGACTTACTTTAAACGCAAGATATAGTCACATTGGCAGACACAGGAATAAAATTTTGCCCAGGATAAGGCAAAGAAGGAAGAGCACAAAATCAGAGCAAAGTGAGCAGACAAAAGAAAAAACAAATTAAAAGTAATCCTTTATTTTAGATGTTATTGCAAAAACTTAGTACGCTCTCACGGATTCAAACGCGCAAGCAAGGTTGGTCATTAATGTATTTGTTGAGAAAGTGCTCATTAACTGTTTAACTGAACTTTGCTTGCCTGTAAAATCACTACTCTGTAGTGCAGGGAGTTCTTATAGTGCTCTTACCAACATTGTTCCCTACACCAACACCAAAATTAGTAAATACAATATATAGCCATTAGCTCATTTGTGGGATCTTGTGCACAAATAACTCCTGCATTGGCCTACGTAACACTAAATACACTTTAAAAAAATTGCCAGAAGATGCAGTAAACCATATAAATGCAATTTATTTCCTGTCTGCAACAAAAATCACAAAAGCACAGAAGGCATAGATGATCATTTTACTGCAGCAGTCATGCTCACAAAATATGTGTCTAAAAATACACCACACTGTTTAAAGATCATTTTGTCAGGAAATAAACTGATGTTATTCTAGTGACTTGCACTAAAAGTTAGAAACTGTGGCCTATTTTCCAAATGGGAGTGCGATGAAGAACAGTTTTAATATTACTGCAAATTAACATAAAATTCAAATGGAAGTAATGTGCTTCGATACGCTGGAAGCATTTTTTAAGCTATTTAAAATTACAGAATATACAGACTACAGCACAGGAAATGCCCTTCAGCCCACAATGTACATGCTGACCACAATGCCAATCCAAATTAACCACATTTCCCTGCATACGGTCCATATCCTTCTATTTTCTGCCTGTTCACGTGTCTGTCTAAATGCCTCTTCAATGCTTCTATTGCATCTGCATCCACCACTTCCCTTGGCAGTACATTCCAGGCTCCTGCCACTGTGTATAAAAAAAAGTTGCCTCATAAACACCCTTTAAGTTCCCCCCTCTCACCTTAAACTTGTGCCCTCTCATATTTGACATTTCCACCTTGGGGAAAAATGTGAAAGTGTCAAATATCTGACTATCTATCCTATCTATGCCTTGCATAATTTTATATCCTTTTGTCAGGTCACCCCTCAGCCACTGACACTCCAGAGAAAACAATCCAATTTTGTCCAACTTCTCCTTATAGCCAATACTCTTTAATCCAGGCATCTTCCCAGTGAACCTCTTCTGCACCCTCTCCAAAACCTCCATATCCTTTCTGTAATGCAGTGACCAGAACTTCACACCATACTCCAAATACAATTGCAAGACAGCTTCCTGATTTTTATACTCAGCACTCCAAATGATGTAAAGCAAAGAAAAAAACAGCAAATGCTAGAAATATATAACAAAAAGAAAAGGCTGGAAATACTCAACAGGCCAGGCAACATCTGTAGAAAGGAAAAAGCAGGGTTTATGTTTCAGATTGATGGCCTTTCATTAAAATTCGGGAAAGTTATAAACCAAATATGCTTTAAGCGACAGAAAAGGTTTCATTGTGGTAAAATATCCTAAAGCTGCAAGAATTTTAGGTAAATACAAGCCTCACATTTCAAAAGTAATCAAATATGCAGAGCCCCAGCTAAAATGCAAATTATGTTTGCAAGTCATTTGAAAGCAAATTTACTGTAAACATCGATAAAAACACTGACCACCTCCGAAGATCCAAAACCTTGCGCTGCTTCATTTCTTCCAGAACTGTATACGGAGAAGAATCATTTTTTTTGTTGTGTTTCTCCAGCGGTTTAATCTTTTTTGTACTTTGCTTTTTCAAGCTACCTGTAAATAAATATATATATATATATATATATATATATATATACATACACAAAAAAAAACTTATGTCATAAATCCATTGGAGATTATAGAACCATCAGAGCCACACTCACCCCAGCCCCTATCACCCAGTTTCCTTCCCCTCCTCCACCCTCTCCAGCTGCCCATCACCCACACATTCTTCCTATTGGTTCCCTTCCCACACCATTTCCATCTGCTCTCCCGCACTCCAGACCTCCCTCCCTTTATTCCATGCTCCACCTTCCTCTCCTATCAGATTCCATCATCTTCAGCCCTTTATGCTTCCACTTATTACCTCCCAACTCCTGGCTATTTCCATTCTTCTCTCCCCCATCTGCCCATCACCCTTCCCCACCTATCACTTGCCAGCTCTTTCTCCACCCCTTTCCTCCACCTTTTCATACTGACCATCTCCCCTCTATCTTTCAGTCTACACAAAGGGTCTTGACCCGAAATGTCAACTGTCCATTTCCCTCCATAAGTGCTGCCTGACCCTCTGAGTTTTCCCCATCTTTTTGTGTGTTGCTCTGGTGTAGACAAATATAATTTCTGGTGTAGGCATACAGTATTTCCACATTTTCTTACAACAGCAGAGGAGGCTATTCAGGATCTCAGAATGTCCCGATCATTTATTTATTTCCCTGTAATCTATTCTCTCTTGCATGCATAACAAATCCCCAATTCTCCTGCCACTGATACCAGAAGTAATTTACAGTAGCTAGTAATTGTGGTTGTTAACCTAATGGCACATTTTTCACATGTAGGAGGAAACCAGAGCATGCAGAGACACCTGTGGTCATAGGGAAAATGTGCAAACTCCACACAGGCAGCACCCAAAGTCAGGATCTAACTGCTGTGTCATTGTGCCACTCTAAATGATTTTATAATAAAAGGTTGCATTCATAATTTACTAGTCCCTCAGCTGAAGCATTTAAATTTAAAAGAAATTACTTTGAAACACCTACAGCTTTGCTGAGATAAGTTAAAAGCTGGAAGGTGTTTCCAAGATGGGTGGAGAAAGAAAGGAACTCCAATTATTTGATAGGTAATTAGTTATGAAGCTATCTTTACCAGTGTTTAGCAGTAGTCAACCTGGATTTTAACAAGGGTTTTGATTAGATCTCAGATGGTAAGATGGTCAAAAAGTAAAGGTCAATGGAATCCAAGGAAAAGCAGCAAATTGGATCCAAAATTAACTCTGTAGCAGGAATATTGAGAACTGCTACCAGGTCTAGTAATAGTATGGTTTGTGGCATAGGGTAAAATTTTCAATGCAAAGCCATGGCATTTCTATATCAAACAGCAATCCTCTAATCTTACTTCAGGAAGTTCATGTATTTTAACAAAGTAGTGTTGAATGCTGGACAATTTTATGAAGTGAACCTATGCCCCTAAAGCTGAGCTTGTTTGGACTAAAATAAAATTTGCTGTGTTGACCTATAATAGAATTAAACCGAACAACCCAGTAACAAATAGCAACACCATGTTATACATCTTGACTTTTATAAACTTCAAAAACCACATAAAATACATAAACTATGCTTTAGCACAGAATCAGAATATTCAGTTGTTTAAATAAGGTAAATAAAAAGTGAAAACTGCAAAGACGAATAAAATTCAAATGAAAGTAGTACAATTATAGGAAAAAGCACTGCAGATGTTGTTAGTTTTTATTGTGCTACTTGTCCTAGTTCAGTGTTACTAATCACTCCTATAAACAATTCTACATTGCATGCAAACAAGAGGGTGCCTTTATTTGCCCAGCATCTCATTAAATACAGCGAGACCTGATGTGCCGAAGGTGCTTTTACCTCTGTAATCCACATTGCAACAATGCTGCATGTGCCACTATTTACGTGCCTCATTTCGAGGACAGTGGCTCATTTAACATTAAAACAAATGAAAAATAATCAGCATTAACATACCTACTGTAATTATAGGCCATATTATTTTTCTCAAAATATCAAAACAAGGAAACTTCTGTTAAATAAGCATCAACAAATTAATCCTTGAAAGTAATGTGCTCTTTTCTACATGGTGATGTTGAATTGGAGAACTTTTGAATAGCTATTAGCCTGTCACCAGGAAATCAGCCTTGCCTACAGATCATTCAAAACTGTTTTAAGATGTACTGGAACAAAACTATCCATCATTCATCCAGTTCTTTAATTATTTAAAACAATCTTTCATTCATCCAGCTTTAGTTGCTTAATGTTTATTCAAATACTCAGAAAGATGGTGGTGGATGTGGTGCCAATAAAATGGGCTGCCATGGCCTGATTATGCCAAGCCTCAATCTTGATGACCTTCTTTATTAATTATCTTTAATATCTTTGTCAGGATGTCCAATATTCTTAAGATGACTCATTGCATAATTGCTCAACATTTCTACCACTTAGTAAAATATCCCGTGGATCCAGAGACATCAAAATAAATCATTGTAGAGCTAGTATTCATCACCTCCAATTATCTAGCACACTGGCTTATGCTTAAGTTCATAGAGCTCTTATTTATTCAAGATGGGGAAAATATCCTGTGAGAAATTGTGGTAATTTTTTGTAATATGCTTTGATGTGTCTCATTCTATTGCCACTGGATATTGAACACGTAGTAAGTATTTAAATTATCAAATGTTAATTAATTTAAAATGGAACATGCATTAAAATGTCAATTTAGCAGCCATTGATACTTCAGAAGATCTTGCATTCCAGTATACAAAATTCATGAATTTGCCTTGTAGCTAGTCTGGTTTTGCAGTAAAAGTAATCACAAGGATTTCAATAAAGCAGATGGATGGAAACTAAAGTTTGGCAAAGTCATGCTTTTTATAGTATCACTTTTCTCTCCAATTAAGTATCATGGAATAGTCCTCAGCAATCTTATATCTTTGGTCAATCACTTGAGTTGAATTGCTGACTTATTTCCAAAAATTAAAATGTAATCCAAGGATTTCCAAATCTTGTGCATTCCTACTGTAGCATTTTAATTACATACATGAAAGAGAGATCACGGGGTGTGGTTTTACAAAGAAATAAGATATCATTTTGTTGGTTTATAATTTACACTGTGAAAGAGATGATATGACACTCAGCTGGCTTGAATAAATTAGTAATAAATAGCTGATGAAGTGAATAATAGTTGGAATTCACTCATGATTAAACATCTTTCTCCTTAGAAACAGAAGATGATGAAAAGAAAAGCAACTGTAATGCATATATAAGCAAACTGGACAGCGGATACTTTGAAACTGGTCAACCTGTTAAAGGCAATGTCGAATATAGTACAATTTCCCCCACCTCTTCTTTCTAACAATAAAATGACAAATTAGCAACTGCTCTGCCCGTGACCGCAAGAATCTGCAGAGAGTTGTGGACACAGCTCAGCACATCACAGAAACCAGCCTCCCCTCCATGGACTCATGGAATACAAAAAGTCTACACTTTTTGCTGCCTCAGTAAAGCAGTCAACAGTGTCAAAGACCCCACTCACCCGGGAGATTCTCTCTTCTACCCCCTCCCATCAGGCAGAAGATATAAAAGCCTGAAAGCATGTACCACCAGGCTCAAGGACAGCTTCTATCTCACAGTTATACGACTATTGAACAGTTCCCTCATATGATAAGATGATCTCTTGACTGCAATCTACCTCATTATGACCTTGCGCCTTATTGTCTACCTGCACTTTCTCTGTAACTGTTACACTTCATTCTGCGTTGCTATTGTTTTACCTCATACCACCTCAATGCACTGTTGTAATGAATTGTATGCAAGACAAGTTTTTCACTGTAACTCGGTACATGTGACAAGAATAAACCAATTAAAATTATGGCAAGATAAAAACAAACACAAATATCTCAGATGACTTGACATGAAACAAATACACAATGAGGAAAAATCTAGAAAAGGAATTATAATGCAAAATATGACAATCATACAATGAAAAAGAAATATCACTTTGGAAATAGTTTGATATTTTCCAATTCATTAAAAAGGACTCCCAAAATTAACAGTTACGGCTTTAAAATGGCTGCAACGATGTGCGGTATCATTGGTTAAAAATCCTTCTCAACATAGTATGGTAGTTAATTAGTTATTATTTTGTGGCATTTTCTCACCTGTTCTACTTTTCAATTTAGATGTTACTACATTAAAATCTGATGTATCTATCTCCCAGGCAAGCAGCTGTTTCCCATGGCTGACAGGCATAGCAACCTTTTCTGCATTACCTCTATGGGTTACATCTGGAGGATCAACTTGAAGTTGCACATAACTAGAATTATGTCCTGGAGCATCAACTGAAGAAGTTCCATCCTGAACAGCAGTAGGTTCACTAGAGGTGCATGGTGTACTGGCAATAATGGAGGCTTTGTTCAGCAAACCATAATCCGAACAGACATTGTAAAACACTTCCCGTGCCCGGACGACAGGAAACATCCACGGCCCATGTTCTTTCGCACTGGAACTTAGACTGAATGATGGAGCACCATAATAGGAAAACAGATTGGAATTAGAAGCTCCTGGTGGGTCACCAGCAGCAAGCTCATCAAGAACATTGATACTCTTTACGTTTCCAGTTGGCTTTGGTGATTGATATTCACTAGAGTTGGGCATTGAATGATGCCAATAGGAGTTAGGTCTTTGGTAGACTGAAGTGGCCTTCCTTAAAGAATAGTAATCGACTAGATGAATGTTTCTATAATTCATGCATTTCATCTCAATGTAAACATCCTTCAAAAGAGACGGAACCTAAAATATTTAACAAGCAAGAAATAATTTAAAAATACAATGAAGGCAACAAATTATCTTAAGCACATATCTAATAGTATACCTATGACAGAAGCAATTTAAATGTGGATGTACAAATGTTTACTATTCATTTACTTTAAGCAACCACATAGACTTCCAGTCCTGGATTTTGTGATGAAGTGGCAGCAAAACTGTCAGCCTTTACGCATGACATAGTGAAGATGACAGAAACTTCAGAGTTGAATATATTGTTTAATGTGGAATCCAGAAATTACTCTCAAAGATTCAACATTTCTTCACAAGAATATAAGAAAATAGGAGCAGGATTAGGACATCATTTAATATGATCATGGCTGATCTAAGCTGGCCTCAATTCCTCTTCTATACCATTTCTCCTTACCCCTCTATTCCTCGATCTATAGCATGTTTGTCCACCTCCACTTTAAATACTTCTAATAATCCAGTTTCCTCCACCTGCTGGGGAATTCCAGAGATTCATCACCTTCTGCGAGAAGAAATTTCTATGTACTTCAGTTTTAAATTATCAGCCCCTTATCTTGCAGTTATTTCCCATTTATGCAGCTTTCTCCACAATAATTGAGGGAAATCAGTGATTTGATGAGAGTTCAAAGAATTTATAACCTATTTTCAAGTAAAATAATCTGCAAATCTTAAATTAATTTTAATATAATCTGTAATTACTGTGTAATCTGTAATTACCATTATAAACTGTGTGTATGATAAGTATTTCTATCATCTATTAGCCCCTATCACCTATTAGCCTGTCATAATACTCTGCCTCTCTTTACACTGGCTGTCTTCCCTCTCCACTCTCAGTCATGATGCAGGATCTTGACACGAAAAGTAGACACTTCCTTCCCCGCCATCCCCAGATCTTCCCTGACTGGCTGAGTTCCTCTGGCAGTTTGTTTCTTTTAGCTCCAGATTCCAGCATCTACAGTCTCTTGTATGCGTCCATCCGAAGAAATTTGCATTGCTTTGGGAAGATGAAAGGGTGCCAGGCAATCAGGGCCTCATTAGTACAGACTGGATGGGCCAAACAACTTCCTTATATAATTGTAATAATTTATCAATCCTAATATGCAGAGTTCAAATCCTTTACAAGCCTCTAATATGAATTATTGTAATTTTAAAGATTAAATGCTGCAAACATTTCTCCTTTAAAATAATAAACTTCATCTATTTTCCTACTAATTAGTTTTAAATCCAGCAATTAAACACAATTTAATTCAGAAAATGAAAATAAAATAACTGCAGAAGTTGGAAATCTGACATTAAAACAAAAAAATGTTGGAGATACTCGGCAGATGAAAAGAGAAACAGAATTAACGTTTCACGTCCAAGAGCTCTGACATTCCACAGATGCTTCCTGACCTGATGAGTATCTCCAGCTTCTACAGTACTATTCGCATTAGTTTTAGACCAGCAACTAAATTTTGATTCTTCCTCCCCGCCTTCTAAATCAGGTTGCGACCATAGGAATAAAGTGATCAATAACAAAGTTATAAATGACACATTGCCATGATTCATCCCTCCAGCATTTTGCAATTTAAGATACAGTTGACCACACCATCCTCCAGTCCCCCTCCACCCATCCCCTTCTCTGCAATCTCCTTCAAATTATTACATGAAACCTACCTCCGAACAAGCTTTGGGTCATCAGTCCTAACATGTTATATGGCTCAGTATCAATTTTTATTGGCGATGTTCCTGCAGTAGGCCCTTGATAGGTTGAAGGTGCGATATTCGTGCAATGTTGCCTCCGACCCTGTACTTCCTTGAACAACTGACGGCCGTGAATCCGCTTCGCCCGGGCGTTATTCCGAGCGTCCGCCTGGCGCGCTGCGGGCTGAAGGCCTGGCAAATATCCCTGCCCTCAGATTACCTCCACCTGCCCCTTTCGACTCGACCACTTCAGCCGCAGGCGGAGTCAGAACAAAATGCGCTCGACGCCTCTCCCGCTACCAATGGAGCGCCGGGTGGCCTAACCGGACACAACTTTTCGTGCCAGTTTAGGGGCTGATAGGAACAGTATATAAATGAATCCAACTGTGGACAGCGTGAGCAAGTGAACGCTGAAGTGGGACCTCCCCGTCTTTCGCTCGAGTTTGCAGTGTCCCACCTGAGGTGGAGCCATGCGAGGCCTCGGCTTTGCAGAAGCAAACAAGCCGCTGCTCCGGACGTCTTCATCCCACTCGACAATAATTCAGTCCTTGCAGTGCTATCACCACATTATAATATTCTCACTGTGAAGACAACTTTCCACGAGGGATAGATTTTAAATTTTGTTTTTATTCACCGCCGCTGGTTTCTTACCGACTAAAACTACATTTCCCAGCGGGCCCCAGGCACGACCGCGCCGTCCAATCACCGTAGAGTATCGCAGGGCAGGCGCCCAGGCTGCGCATCGTCGCCCGGGTGCCGTGCGGCTTGATCGCCTTGTCCGTAAATATTTTCGGAAGGCATCTGGTTGGCACCATGAAACCGGGCAAAATAGGCTACAAAATTTTGATTTCGTGTAATTTAAGGGAGTTTAAAATTAAAATATGAATTTAGTGGATGAACCTTTAGACTGTATTTATAAATTGTGCCACGCGTCGAACTATTTTCTCATTTCATTGCAAACAATATATAAAAACTTCTTTACAATGCCAGAAAAATGGTTATTTTGCATTCTTTTTGTTACAATAACGAGCTGTGCAATTGAAAGCACAGCTAAAGTAAGTCCAAAGAGAAGTTTATTGTGGGGTCCTGGTCTGGATGCAAACAAAGTACTTCCAGCTCGCTATTTCTATATTCAGGCTGTTGCAGAAGACAATGTCAAGTAAGTAAAGCATGCTTTACATTATTTAACTTGTAAAGCAGTTTTATTTTTAGGCTGCACGGTGGTAATTGGATTCCAAGAAAAGAAATCTTGAAAGATTTAGGAAGGTGGCGTGGCTGGACTGAATTTTGGGAAATGAGCCAGAACAATTGGAGTAATTATTTTTTTGGGGGGGATCTCGGAAAAATGACTGTGGTATAATGTTTAGAAAATCTATGGAAAATGATACAGACTACTCCAGGCTAAAGTCTGTGGAATAAAAAAATAATTTTATTGAGATGGTGGTGGATGTGGCCTGAATAAATTGGAATCAAAAGTTTGACAGGAAAAATTGTAATTGAAACAATGGAAGCCTTTGAAGAGATGATGCTTCAACTACATTCCAGGTACACTCTCATAAGGGAAGAGGGTTGGAAAATTAAAGCCAGATATCCATGAATGACAAAAAGGATATTCACACAGTGGTAAATCTCTGCAATTCTTTACCATTGTGAATTGTTGGGGGTATTTAAAGAGGAAGTCAATACATTTTTGAAAAGTAAGTGAGTTGAGGACTATGCAAAACTGGCATAGAAGAGGAGATGAGGCTTGGAGCAGATCAGCCATGATCACATTGAATGGCAGAAAAGACTTAACAGGCTCAGAACCCTACTCGCACTGTTCACTTGTGTTCTAAAATATAGCACTAAAACAGCAAATGATACATGCCAGGTTGGTTAAAAAGTCAGAGCCAGACTGATTACAGAAAGCTCTAAGAGAAGTAGAGCTGATCAGGTTAATATTAAAACTACTCATGG
>JARFYF010000007.1:50401821-50411974 GCA_030265395.1 Rhina ancylostomus | reverse complement strand
TCAATTATCTCATCAAAATACCTCTATTGTGATTCAATGATGATTTTTTCTTTAATCCATGGTAGATCTCCAATATCATCCACATTTGTCCATGTGACTACTAATTCTATCCCTAATTATTATTTCTAAAAGTTTCCGCATCACTGTGATTAAACTGACTAACCTTCAGTGCTGGTTTTATCTTTTACACCTATTTAATCAAGAATGTAACATTTGCATATATCCAAAGCTCACACGCAACCCTGCATATCCATAGAAGAGTGAACGATTGTTGACCAATCTTTGATCTCCACCTCCACATCTTCAGCAACTCAGGTTGTATCTTGCCTAGACGAGTACAACTTGCCTTTTTGATATCTCCTCTCTATTAATTTTTAGCCTATCTTCTTTTCCTGAGACTCTAGCATTATCTTCACCCTTGGTAAAGACATATGTACTGATTTAGTCCTTTGACCATGCCCTCTGCCTCCACAAGTAGATCTTCTTTTGGTCTCTAAACAGCCCACCTCTCTTTGTACCATACATTTACTATTTACATACATATATAAGATATTTGGATTTCCTTTGAAGTTGCCACCAGACTTTTCTCATACTCTGCCTCTCTCCTTTCTTTACTTCTTCTCTGTCCTTCCGAAAATCTGCTTGAAATAAAAACACAAAATGTTAGCACATTCAGCAGATCAGGCAACATTTGTGGACAGAAAGACAGATATAATGTTTCAGGTCAATGACCCTAACCCAGAACTTAAAAAGATATCAAGGTGTTGAGCAAATACAGGGGCAGGGATAACTGCGTGGGGAGGAAAGAAGAAAAGGGAGGGTTTGCCATAGCATAGTGTGGAAAACAGGAGAGAATCAATGCAATTGGATGACCCTGCAATAAAATTAGGACAAGAAGGAAAATTGACACATCCGGAGGAGCTGTAAATGTTAATAGCTTAGTCATTATAAGAATGGCTGATCTGAAACTGTCAAACTCATTTTTGAGTACAGAGACTGTAAAGTTCCTAATCTAAATCCTTTAAACTTCATTAAATCTTTTCGGGGGCTGAGGTAGCGCGGTCAGAGAGGGTGTGGAACAGAGAATTAAAATGAAATGCATTTCAATTTTTGATTAGGCCTGCCTGCTTTTTTTTCCAAACTCCTGCCTGTGATTCTGCAATTCCTTTTCATGCATTTCTGGACCTAGACTTCTTTTTTTTTCTGGTCCCATTGCTGCCCACTTTTATAATATTCATCATCCTTTTGATAATTTAATTGCTGCTGACCCACAAAATCTCAGATTGGCCCTGTTGTTCTTTCATCCTTTCTGACTATTTCCTCTTCTCATGAAAGGTTATTAACTTGAAACATGATTTCTATTTCTGTTTTGTATTGAATCAAGCATAATCAACAATCCCATTTCCCAATACTGTGGTACTTTATACATTACTAGGTAGCAGATGGATAACACAAAAGATTTGATAGATTGCAAAAAACGATCTTATGAACAATGACCTTAATGTCACAATCCCAAAAATGACCTTGAGCATCACCCTTGTTATGTAACATTTTATGCCCGTATTTTACAGGGTAATAAACCACAGGGTTACTTTTATAGACATTTGAAACTACACACCTCAAAAACCTTGAAGTTTGCTGACATTATAGATGTAATAAAATTTCAACAGCTGAGCTGTGGAATTCTGAAATGCCTGCTGTAGGATTGTAATAAGAAGTTCTCCACATGAGAGACTGGAGGTTGGAAAAAAGAACTTTGCTCACCTCACTAACATATGATAATCACAGTCTTAATTTCAGCAGAAGTATAAATATTTTTTAATATTGGCACAGGATTCAAAATAAACCTTTTTTTCTGAAAATCAGGCTTAGACATGCTGGTCAGTTTCCTGTTGAAATCATTGGGAATTAAGGGTATAAAACTGAACCCTATTGCTATGCTAATGAAAGGGTCCTCTTGTATAGGAAGTATAAAGTTTGACTTGGTAAGATAACAACAGAAGTACTGTGTACAGTTTTAGTTTCCCATTATCCAAGATAGCTAAATTTGGCTTAGAAAGGTTGCAAAAAATGTTCATCAAATAGATTTCTAGGATGAGCAAGAAAGGTAGTAAGGAGACTGACAGATGATCTAATTGAACTGCTTAGAATTTTGATTGTTTGACAGAGTAGCTGCTGAGAGGATGATTCCTCTGGCTGGAGAGTCAGGAACTAAAAGTTAGAATCTCAAGTTAAGGTGGTAGAAATTCAGCAATTTAGTTGAAGACTAATTTCTTCACTTACATGGTTGTAATCTTTGGAATTCTGTAATTATATTTAAGACTGATATGATAGATCTTTGGGAATATAGTTTTTTATAACAAAGTGGAGTTGATGTTTAAATTCAGTTGTGATCCTATTAGGAGGAACAGCTTTGAAGAACTGTATGGCCAATATCTCCTATTTCTTATGTTAATGTATTCTTTCCCAGAAATAAGGATTAATTAAAGAGTACTGCAGTTAACAAACTAACATTTTTAATATTAACATAGAGATAACAATTAACAGAATGCACAAAGATAATTAAGAATTTCATGTGGATATTAAGTGCTATAAATATTCACTCACATTTACTTAATAAAGTGATCCAGATATCAGTTAATCATAACTGGGTGTACATGGACTGACCTGAAATAAATGGCTTGTGCATATCACACCATTCATCATTTCTTAATTCTGCAGTAAAGTTATTTTATATTTTGTAGGAAGAACACTTCTGTTGACAACTTGATTTTTGTTTTAATTCAGCATGTGGTAGAATGACATTAAATATGTAGAACTACCACAGTATATCCATTTCTCTTAATCACTTCAAAGTTTTTCTTTATGCTCACCATACAAAATCAGAGATTCACTGAATTTTTTGTTTTTGTAGTATAAATATCAAATCAACATTGATGGCACTGTGGCCGCCTACAGAATGCCTTATTTGCTAGCAGGAGATAGTGTCATTTTAAAGCAAGATTCAGTCTACTACGAACACTTCTACAACGACCTGACACCATGGGAACATTACATTCCATTTAAGAGTGATTTGAGTGATCTTCTGGATAAAATTCAGTGGGCAAAATCTCATGATAAAGAGGTAGTTTTCAGTTTGTTCTGTTTTCTTCATTCATTATTATAATTGTGTACTTTTTGTTTTTCTGACTGGCATAAATTTGAATACCTTTCAAGTACTGACTGAATGAAACATAATTTCATGTTCATAGTTGTTATATGATTAGCTGTATTTGATTATAGAAGTTTAAACTGTTTGTAAAAGTAGAGATAGGACAGTTATGTAAGGGTCTTTATTTTTTTCTTGAAAAGTGCCAATTCTTATTTACAAGCAAGAGTATTTTGTTTGAAATCCAGTGGATGAAGCATGATTCCACTGTGGCTGAAATCAGAAGTTTGATCTGAAAGAATTTCAGAATGGCCCAAAGTGAAGAACTTTCAGCTGTCTGGGCTCTAAACTTCGGAATTTGCTTCCTACATTTCTCTGCTTCACCTCACTGTTGTGTTTTTATTTTGCTCCAAGTAAATATGTAATTTTTCCATATTTTTTTCATCTTGGTCTCTCTCAACCCTGATTGTTTTCCCCATTAGAATGTTCTCTCCCCACCCCAATTCCACCACTTACCCATCATTCCATCTCTGCCTTCTAACAACATAAGAATCCTATTTGAATAAACCAATGGCATTCCTCCAGTCACAGCAAGACGCTATGAAGAATCCATCATGGCATCCATTGCTGCTTCCTCTAAGCACCAATGCAAGCAACACACTCCCCCAGAAAATTCACTGGGGAAATTCCAAGATGTTTCACAGAATAAAGAAAAGTGGATGCCTTGCCAAAGAAGGAAGTATGGAAAGGGGTGACAAAATGTATATTCATAAAGATTAATTTGAAGGATTGTGTGAAAAAGGACAAGGTACTGGAGAACCAGGAGAATTTATTAAGTTTTCCCACTCAACTCACATGCCATCATCCATGGATTCTGCTGACAAGTCATCAATCACTATGTCTTCCTTATACCATTTACAATATCCTTTGAATCGTACACTGAACCATATAAATGATTATATTTGCATCTTGACATGGATCTCATTCTACCTCTACTTTTCACCACACACCCTGCTCAGATCATTGGGAAAGTTTCATGATGTAATCATCTAGCACTGGCATACCTCTGGCACTTCTATTTCGAGTATATTCTCCTGTTTCCCTCCTAGCTTATTCTTGATGATTTCTATCATTAAGATGCCTTTCCTCTCTTCACAGCTGACATATCATTCCTAAACTCTACCTGGGAAAGCAAATCCAAATCTTTGCTGCTCTCCACCACCGCCCACCTCCCCCTTACTATGTCCATCCACTTCAATCGCCACTTTCTCAGATTTAGTTACACTATCGAACTTTGACATTCTGTTTGAGCAGAGCTAGGTTTTCAATGCTACATCTCTATATGAAACATTGCCAAATTCAATTCAAATACTGTCAGCCATCTCTTCCTTTCCTAGCCCATCTGTCACTGAACTCCTCCTTGTCAATCCCAACTCCAGAATTGATTATTCCATTACCCTCCTGGCTGTCTTTCCATTCTTTACCCTCTGTAAATTAATATAGAACTCTGTTTACAATATTTTATTCTGCACCAGATCCCACGAGCCTATTGGCCTCTTGGTGCTCCAAAATCTTGACACTCTCCTTACTGAGTTCAATCCCATTATGTGCTTACTCCTAACAATCTGCTCAACCTCTCATATGGCAATTTCCCTCACTCTACAACCCCCTCTCTGAGTTACCTTTTCCTGTATCCCTCTCATTTTGCCCACATTTGGCAGTTATGCCTTTAGTTGCCTTGGCTCCATTTATTGAAATTCCATCCCTAATTTTTCTGGTTCTGCTGTTCCTTGACCTCATTTCACTCCATTCTGGAACAGAATCTTTCTGCATATATGTTATCATCTCATCCATCTGTTTTTTGTAAAAGTTATCCATTTCATTTCCTCTTACTCTGTAAAGCATCTTGGAATATTTCTCCATATTAAAAATATTAAGTAAATGGAAGTTGTTGTCTTGATTAATTGTGTGTTGACTCAGGCAGAAAAAAATAATGAATGAACAATTTTATTTTACATGGAACAGTGAGCCTAGAACATTACAGCACAGGAACAGGCCTTTCATGGTTGGCACAGACATGGCCCATAATGTCTGTACCGACCATGATGCCAAATTAAACTAATCCCATCTGTCTGCACCTGGTCCGTATTGCTCATTTCCTACATGTTCATGTATCTAATTACCTCTTAAACATTGCCGTTGTATCTATTTCCACCACTTCCCTGGCAGCATGTTCCAGGCACCTACCACTCTGTGTTTAAAAAAAACTTGCCTCATAAATCTCCTTTAGACTTCCCCACTCTTACCTTAAACCTATGCCTCTAGTATTTCTAGACATTTCTACCCTGGGAAAAAAGACCCTTGACTATCTACTCTTATCTGTGCTTCTCCAGATTTTATATACTTTGATTAGGTTGCTCCTTAGCTCTGACACTCCAGAAGAAACAATCCAACTTTGTCCAACCTCTCCTTGTAGCTAATATTCTCTAATACAGGCAAAGACCTGGTGAAGCTCTTCTGCACCCTCTCCAAAGCCTCCACATGCTTCCTGTAATAAGCTGACCAGAACTGCACACAAATGTGGCCTAACCAAAGTTTTATATACCTGTAAAATGACACTTAATTTTATACTCACCTTCTTTGCCACACTATCCACTTGTGTTACCACTTTCAGGGAGCTATGGACTTGTATGCCACAACCCCTCTGTACATCAATGTTTCTGAGAGTCCTGCCATATGCTGTATACTTTCCTCTTACGTTTGACGTCCTAAAGTGAAACACCTTGCACTTACCAGGATTAAACTTTTTCTTTTTAACTAAATTGACAATATTCTTGTCATCCAATATTTCCCAACCATGCCATCCTTGAATTCTGACCAGCTGGCCTTTAAATGATGCCTATATGTCAGGTATGGACTTAGATCTGGAGTGGCTGTTATTGGCTATCTCCCCAATTCCTGCGTAATACCCTTGTAATTAGCTTTCCCACAATTCAGCACTTGGTCCTCTCTTATCCATAACAATCTTAGAGAATTATAATCACTATTTCCAAAATGCTCTCCCACTGAAACACCCATCACCTGGCCAGGCTCATTTCCCAGTACAAGGTCCAGAATGGCCCCTTCCCTGATTGAAATATCTACGTACTCTTCCGAGAAACCCTCCCGGATCTATCAAATTTTGCCCCATCTAAGCATCCTGGTATTTAAGTACAGATATTGGCAATGATTTGAATGTTTTCTTTAGAAATGAACTTTTGTTTTGTCTGATTTATTTCATAGGCCAAAATGATTGCAAAAGCTGGACAAGAATATGCTAGGAACAATCTTATGGCAGATCACATCTTCTGTTACTACTTTAAACTTTTCCAAGTAAGTGGAAGTTTTTACTGCAAGAAAGTGCCAAATCTTAAACCCATATTAGTAAGACTATAAAATGACATATATAGCATGTGTTATGATTGAAAGTCCCAAATTATGAGATTTTGAAGGTTAAAAACTTCATTTCAACCTTGAGCATTTAGTATTTTTGCCACAAAATTGTAATTTCAGTGTACATTATTGTTTGCCATTTAAAGGTGTTTTTAGATTTCATGGTAGACAATTGTCAAGGGATTGTTTTCCTCCTAGGGTACAATGAAAGGAGTTTCTTAAGTAGTTGCTGACCAGAAACTGAAGTTTAATTGAGCAGAAAATGTTATCTTTGTTTAATAAAAGGCTCACTCTTAGTGATCATTGCACAAAAGAATTATACTATCAGAAATCTAAAATCAAGCCAGTTTCCAGTTCATTGAAATTTCCCTCAGTTTAAATTTTTCATTAAGATCTCTAATCATTTTATCAATAAACTCAATGTTTTGCTTCCCATCTTGTAGTAGAACTTTGCAAATCAAAATCTAAGCTGTCAATCTTATTGAAGATGGGAAGAATTTGTCATAAGAACACAAGAGAAGCTGGATTAAGCTATTTGGTCCTTCATATCTACTTTGCAATTCAATAAGATCATGGCCGGTTTTTATGTCAGCACCATTTTTCTGCACTAACCCTTTATCCCTTGTGTTGTGATTGACAAAACAGAACCACACGGAAGCTGTAATTGGGAAATATAAAAGTCTTTTTGTTTAACAAAATAAACTTTATTCATAATAAAAGAATCTATATACAATAATAAACAGTTCAAACCTTTACATTCGTGTACAGTTCCATTCTTAGTGTTACTTCTTATATATAAAAACATAGCACCGATGCCACTCGTGTGGCTCCCTGATAACAGAGCAGGCCTTCTGGAGAGAATATAATTCTCCTGTCCCAATACAATGTTTTATA
Organism: Rhina ancylostomus; assembly: GCA_030265395.1. Taxonomy (NCBI): domain Eukaryota; kingdom Metazoa; phylum Chordata; class Chondrichthyes; order Rhinopristiformes; family Rhinidae; genus Rhina; species Rhina ancylostomus. The sequence continues at coordinate 50,404,500 of JARFYF010000007.1, read as the reverse complement.
CTTTTTAAACACAAAGATAACAGTAAACGATTAACTACAGTTTCAATGGCTATAATCACCTACTTAACTTTAACATTTTGAATGTTGACAGGTAACTTGGCAGAATTACATATTTACAAAGGTACCACATCTCAATTAGCAGAACTCTTTTGAATATTCAAATACTGTTGGCTGGTCCAAAAACTTCTCAGCATGAACTTCAGACACGCAAAATGTATCTCTTTTGTTACAGTGTTGAGGGATGGATCCCGGAATATACAGCAATCCAGAATATTAAGTGACAAAACAAACCTGTCCTGGACATTAAATGTCAGGGATATGCCTTTAATGATGCGTTAATACAGGAAATGGCCACTAATCCCTTCCCTGATCTTATCCTGAAGTTTTCAATGACCACCAATTAACATGAACATTTATCTATTGCCTTCCCTGCATTGTTTCAATGGTACAGAATCAGACTGTCCACACCCAATGCCTTAAAGTATCAGTTGAAGTTAAATTCTGAACAGGTTTTATTTCCTGAAGTCTGGTTCTCATTTTAATTAATATCTGCTGTTTATAATTTCGTAACTCCAGGATATTCCCGAACACCTTGATTCCTCAACATCTAAAAAATCTTTTTATCTTTGTCTTGAATACAAAGAACAACTGAACCTCCACAGGCTTGTTAGATAGCGAATTCCAAAAATACACTACCCTCTCTTTTCTGTCCTGAATGTCTAGCCTCTTATTTTAATTTGGATGAGAAAATTGTGATGAATGCGTTCTGAATAAAAAAACTGAGTAAAGAACAATTCAGGATAATCTTAATGTAATAAGTTTGGCCATTTCAAAGGTTGTGGGATTGCTAGTGACTCACTTCATCAACTTTAATCAATAATAAAAGGAAGTAATCAATGATATTTTGATGAAAAACAAAGGACTACAGATGCTGGAATCTAGATGAAAAACACGATGATGTTGGTTGGAGGAACTCAGCAGGCCAGGCAGCATCCATGGAGAAAAGCAGGCGGTCAATGTTTCGGGTCAGGACCCTTCTTTAGGACTGAAGATAGGAAAAGTGGAAGCCAATATATAGAAAGGAAAAGCAGAGCAGTGATAGGTGGACAGTTTTGGTCCTGGAAACCTAATTTTTTTTCCTTTAACTGGGTGACGTCAATGAAGGCATAATTGTCTGTAATATACAACTTCATGTAGTAACAAACTTCTTTGAAGATACTTCACCAACTTTGGTCATCCTATCTCTATAAATTCTGTACATCGCCCCACATCACTTCCACTGCCCCATTCCACCAGGGCCATTTCATTCTCTGGCACAGGCTTTTTTGTGTGTTTGTGCTTCTGTTTGTCTCACTTTCAATAGCAGCAATTCCCCACACTTTGGTCCTACTCCTAAATTTATGGTTAACTCTACCTGTCTCTTCACTTATTACTCCTCTGTTGAAAAACTCTCTCTTTCTCGCTCGTTCTCCCCCCAGATTCAGTAACTATTTCCATTTGTGAAGTGCCTAGAAACATTATAAGAGTAAAGAAGCTATATAAATGCAAACTGTTGACAATGTATCTTCTGTCTATTTTTCCACTATATGATAATTGGATTATTTATACATATTTTTTATATTTCTCTGGTGGCACTAACTGGTTTTTGGTGGGAAGTACCATCACAAGGATTAGAGAAACAAAAAAGTAGAAGCAGTAGATAAAGGGAAAAGAATTGCTCTGTTCACAGTTCGTAGTAAAAGCATACAGTATGTGTTTAAGCAACTTGCTGCTAACTTTGTTACAAATGGAAAAACAAAGAAAATGTTCTCCTCGAGTTAAACATAATGAGATAAATTAGATTATAAATAGCATATAATTGTCGACAAACAAATTTGTTCATCTGGAATTATCATCAAAATCTCAAAGGATTTTTAAAATCAGCAGCTCAGTATTTCGTAGCTCCTGCACTTTGAGGGTTGTTGGCTCTGGGTACCATGAACCTTTGTTTTATGTTCTCATTTTTACAATCTTGTACCTTCTCCTGAGCAATTTTCTGTGAAATATAACTAAGTTACTGAACACAATATGTTTTATCATGCTTTCTTCAATGTCGTGAGAAGCTCTTCACATTTTATTTATGTCTTTTTCCAAATTACAGCTTCAAAAGATAATTATCAATGTCTCCCTATTATCATTTCTTTATCTGCAGATGTCTCTTTATCAGCTTTCTATAGTTCTTGTGATCCTTGTTAAACTTTGGAATTTCATAACTAAGAGAGCACTGTCACCACACACTTCAACAGTAGCTGTTAAATTACATGACAACAAGATAGTCCATTTATGATTAAAACAGTAACCTTGACTCTTGAACAGCTTACTCTTTGAAAAGTGGAAAATTTCTTCAAATGAGTTTTGCCGTAGACACATAATACTAAATCTATGCTTGTATGCTACCAGTGTTCAGATCACAGTAGCCACTATTATATTTATCTTTGATGATAACAATTTGTGTATTCCCAATGACTTCAGCTAGCTGTTATGAAAAGTGGAATTGGGGAACACTGCTGAACTTAATAGAACAGTATAGCACAGTACAGGCCCTTCGGGCCACTATGTTGTACCAACATTTTATCCTGCTCTAAGATCTATCTAACCCTTCCTTCCCACATAGCCCCCTATTTTTCTATCATTCATGTG
>JARFYF010000007.1:50266777-50285564 GCA_030265395.1 Rhina ancylostomus | reverse complement strand
TGTCATTATACAATCAGTCCAACATGTAATCCATGTGCTGTACAACAAGGCATTAAAGGAGCCAAATTGAGGGCCAGAACTCAGAACCATGACACAGTGATCAGGGTTCGATTCCCATTGCTGTCTGTAAGGAATTTGTACATTCTTCCACGTCTGTGTGGGTTTCCACCAGGTACTCTGGTTTCCTCCCACATTCCAAAGACTTACGGGTAAGTTAATATGGGTTTAAAAAATGGACGGCGCGGACTCGTTGGGCCAGAAGGGCCTGTTACCACACAGTAAATGAAACTTAAAATTAAAAAAAAATTTTAAGTTTGGATCAAAGTTTGGAAATGATGATTTGGGGCTTTTCACAATAAGTAGGGTCAGTATGATTCACATTAAAACTTGGCAGCAAATGTTATGCAATAGGTCTGTGTGTCATGTTCCAGTAAGAATTGAATGAAACCACATGCTGTCCAATTTCCTGGCTTCACTACGCCTGTTTATTTCAGGCAAGAAAATTCTCATCAATCTGAAGTCTTGTTCAGCATAATTTCTCTACGGTAGAAAATCTTATAGTTAACAGATGAAAGAATCCTTAGACTGGCTCTTTGGCTATGTGCCAGGCAGCAGGGGATGAAATCTCTGAGTGGTGAGCATTGAATCTGCCACCCAGTGACTTCAGTATGATGCAAGGAAAACAAGCTTATTCTTATCAGTGGGGGAAAAAGTCATCTGTAAATTTTTATTCACTGTTTATACAACAGACTGAATTTAAGGTGTGTCCTGAAGTTGACCAATGATACTAATGAAATGTGGACACTGAATCAATCTATGGGTTGCCAATTAGACAATAATTGAAATTTACCATGTTAAATAGACAGTTACTCCTGATCATAGATGCCCAGGAACCCAATGTGATATTTATATCACATGACTATTCAACCCTCCAACACATGACTTGTGACTCAAAACCATGTATGGATACATGGGTGATTCCCTAAGGTATTGATTGCTATCTGCACATGAAACTCCACAGACACTTAAGTCAATAACAGCACAGAAAGAGGCCATTCAGTCCATCAGGTCCATGCCAACTCCTAGGAGAGTAATCCTATTTCTCTCATTCTCCTTCTGTTTACTCCAACCTGTACCCCTGCAGCTGATTCTCTTCCAATTAAATCCCCATTGATTCTTTTTGCCATTAACCAGTGCTAAGGGGTATTTTACAATGACCAATTAACCCACGAGCATGTCATTGGGATGTGGGAGGAACCAGAGCTTCCAGAGGAAGCACACACAGTCACAGAGAGAACATGTAGACTCCACACAAACAGCACCTGAGTCAGGATTGAACCTGGGTCCCCAAAATGTCACCAGTGCCCACAGTGAGCCTCATAACAAAAAATGTAGCAGAACAAGCTACGGGAATTCATGTCCCACTTGGATGATAGAATAAATATGCAATAACCATCCTCTACAGTTGGGCAAGAGTTGAGGATCTTCATTTCTTGCTGCATTTTATATAATGACATGATGAAAAAATGTCTACTGTTTCTGGCTACTGGATGAGGAACTGTCTTGTCCCTGAGAGTGAGAGAGAAAAAATAAAGAAAGAACTGGCAGCAGACAGAAGACAGAAGAATAGCATAAGGCCCAGCACCTCCATCAAAGCAGAAATAGGTCAAGCATTTTAAAGTAGCAAAGCATCCCATAACACTTGACGCCAATTGACCGATTTTAATCAAGCCACACGGAGATCACAGGGGAAGGTTGGGTGCTGGGAATTCTTCCACAAGATGAAAGGGAAGTAGAAATGGAAAGAGTTAGAGAGGGAATTGCAGAGTTCAGAGCCTTGTTTGCCGGAGGTGGGCAATTATGTTTTGGTACCATCAATTCAATTACAGTAGTGACAAGTTTTAAATAAGTGTTACATAACCAGGAACCAAGGTGATCAGCCAACTCAGGGAGGATGGGTGACCAGGCATTAATGCATGTTTGGACATAAACAGAATGCAGAACGATGAAGTTCCATTGGCAATATGTTGGAATATCCAAGCTTAGAAATAACAAATGCATAGAGCAAAATCTCAACAAATGAGCCAAGTCAGCTGATATTTGTTACACAAGTCATAATGAAGGCATGGATCAATAGTCTGAAGCTCATCTTGGGGCCTAATATGGCAGGCAGTTTGGTTCAATTTAGGGCAAGAGAGAATGCAATCATCAGGGACCGAAGTCAAGAGTTCCAGACTTCCCAAAACTTTGTTGGAGGAAATCTCCACCCATGCGCTGGATATGCAGTTTAACAATTTAGAAACCTGGAGGGGTCAAGGTTTGGTGTCATCGACATACAGGTGGAAATTAGTTCTGCTTTTGGATGATGTTGCTCGGGAAAATGCAAACATGAGAAATAGAATGGGACAAGGATAAATCCTGTGGGGACAGTGGAGGTGCAATAGTTATCCATGTAAAAGGCAGCAAATGGCTTTGGGAAGAATGGGAGGGATACAGAAAAAGGAGGGATATAGAAAGGGACCTTTGTTATAATCATATACAATGTTATTACTGATGCCATGAATGAGTTTGATGGGATACTGTTGGACACTGTTTCAGTACTCAGGCAAAGCTGGGAAGCTGATTGGAGGGAGTCAAACAAAGAATTATGGGACAGATGGCACATTATTGGGAGGCAACAATCAATTTGGAGAAGACAGAGATGTTGAAAATGGACCAGTAGTTTGCAAGACTGAAAGGATATAGAGTTTAAGAAGACCGCTGATCCTGACAGATTTGAAGGATGGGAAGTGGGAAGAAAAATTTTAACAATTAGCTGACGTTGGGAAACAGAAGGGAAGTTTTATTATCACTTTAATGGGAATGAGTTTGTGTGACTAAGATGCAGAACCTTTGGACAAGATGAGCTGAGAGTCATCACAGAACTTCCAAAAATTCACTTAATAAATGTCTAATATTTATTCATACTGACATAAAATAATTTGAAAAACTTCTGCCAAGTTTTTTTTGGATTGTCCAGAATGCAGGAAGAGGTTAAATGTGTCTGTAAATGATATATTGGCTTCACATAGCAACATATTCTCCAAAAAGTGGCAAAAATTTAATTGCCTCTTCTCCTAAGTTCTACATTTATATCTCATACCTTCCAACTTGCTTGTTAATATCTTTTGCTATATCCTCAAGATACTCAATGTGTGTGGTAGGGTTGAAGAGTAAGTGGTCCAAGGGCTTTGGAGTTCTGACATGATTCTAATTTCAGGGAAGTAGCTGATCTAGAGAGAACAGTTGCAAGCAGCCTCCACCTTCAGGGACAAGGGTTGCTATGCTCATGGGCAAACTTACTTTGTGTCTAGACAACTGAACAGACTCAGTGTATTATTCCATTGGGACAGTGACATTCTAGCTCACTGTGGTGGATACAGCTTCAGAGAAATCGTTAACGTCAGATGAGATAAAATAGTGGCAAACTTGTGGCAGACTTGTATGTGTCCTGTTCCAAGTATCTATATCAGCATTCTGGGCTAGAAACCACCAACATCTGTTGGTGTTCCTGGTTTCTCAATATTACTGAAATCTCACAAGTTTCAGGTTTTTATTTAATGTTATGGCAAGCTCACTACAAGTTTTTATGCAGCCTCAATTAGGCTGATGATAGGGGTTCTAATTTACCTATCAAGAGCTCGGGAAGGTGAAAGTGAGCCAATTTCCTTCTTTTGCCCAAAATGTCATGGGGTGGATAGATCTGTCTGCTATTCTCTGCTGCTCCAGTGTAGTAGCCTGAAACTCTTCCTGGGCTGAATTCTCTCATTAGATGCCCACCTGTGACTTGTTGCTGAACTCCCAGATGCATTTGGCAGGCTAGGGCTCTGGCAAACTCTGCCAATTCATCAGCCAGTGGTGCATGGGACATGTCATGAGACCAGCCCCCCAGGTGTGCAGATGATGTATAATGATTGGTCATGACAGGTGATTGACAATGAAAACCTTAGAGATAGTTCTGGGTTGTTTCTGAACGGGGAGCGACCTCATGCCCATCCCCAAACCAAATAAAGACCAGCCAAGAAACTTCACTTAATTTTTCCAGGTCAGTCACCTGGAAAGAAGGATGTATTAAAACATAAAGAATTAACCTTGCAGTCTGGTTTTCCATGTTTTCACATTTCCACCTCCCCAACCTTGAGACTTAAACTCAGCACTGTGATCCTTCCTTGAAACCACCACCTTGTCCCTCCAGAACCTGATGGCATTCCAAAACCAGCAACCTCACTGCTCAAATCCCAGATCAAGCAAGAGACCCTGTTCATTACCAGGATCTCACTCAGCCAAGTCCTCTTAACATTCAGGGATCCGGGTGCACCAACAAACCTCAGCAGAGCCGGGTTCGATGAAAGGGAAGGTTGCATACCGACATAACAGGCCAGGGGATAAAGCTCCCAGTGGCATGCAAGGGAACTAATTTATCAGTGGTTAGAGAAATTCTGAGTGATTATTTACCTGAAGCATTAATTCCGCTTCTCTCTCCACAGAGTATTTCCAGCATTTTCTGTTTTATTTCAGACTTCCAGCATCTGCAGTCCTTTTATTTTCCTTAATTGCAATACATTGTGCTAAGATGAAATTTATTTGTAACAGCACAGTTTACAGATATTGGTTGACTTGAAAGTAACTTTAAGTAGTCACTCAAGAATACCTGAAAGATTTAGAAATATTGGATGACAGAATGGAAGCACGTCCTTAAATGGATATCCTGGCGATGCTTATCCAGCAATGATGCAGCTGTGGTTTTAGCTCTTAATCACATCTGAATCATCCTGTAAATTAGCAGAGCGCAGCACAACATACACAATAGTATAAAAGCCACAAGGAGAAACCAAGAATCAGAAGTTTTCTGAAAAGTCTTCAGTTGAGAAGAGGAAGATGAAGTCCTTTTGCTCTCCAGTTTTATTTGTTTTAGTTTATGTAACATTTTCTTCTGCTGTTCCTCGACTTTTTGAAGCTGAGAAGAATGAAAAAGATTGGCAGTTGGCAGAGGTATATAAGAACACAACTGACGATAAACTGCAAAATATATTTTGCCAGAATAATTTTAATTTTCTTAGTAGGTAATGGCAACATTAATAATGCTAAAACTTGTGTTTTACAGACTTATCTGAACCGATTTTACCAACTTAAAGAGGAACCTTTAAGAGTCATGGGAAAGAGCAGAAACCATGAAGCAACTCGTTCATTGCCGGAGAAGATTAGGAAAATGCAAGAATATTTTGGCCTCAGAGTAACTGGCTCTCTAAATTCTGAAACTCTAGACATAATGGAAAAGCCTCGATGTGGAGTCCCTGACATTGCTGAATACAATCATTTCCCAGGAGGAATTAAATGGAACAAGAAAAGCTTAACATACAGGTAATGTTCTTCACCATACTTCAAACATAATTTCAATGGTTGGTTGGGCTAAAATATGCTGGTGTACAATTTTATTAGTACTGCATTCAGTCTATAAATTTATGGGATTAAGCGATAAGCCTCAAACTACAAACCTACAGGATTTTCTGATTTACCGTTTTCATGGTACAAAGAGCATCTCACCCTTTCCCTGAGCATTATTTTGAAGAACTTGTGAATGTGCACATCAGTTGACCATTAAGCTTACTGTAGATAGTTAGGCTGATATGTGTGAGCTTAAGTAATCTATAAATGGCAAAATAATTATTAATTCACTGCCAATCAATCTGCTTCAGAAAGGCAACAGTTTAAATTGATCAGTTTCATTCGTGGTATTGTGGGTCCTTTCCAGATATTTTTAAAGAATTGCCACACCTTTTTCCATCTCCCTTAATTCAGTTTTTATTTTATTTTATTTCTACTTCTTTCCCTGATTTGAGTCTATTTTAACTACTCAAAATTCATCTTCCTCCTCTTTTAGTTTCCTGTTTCCTTTTCGGTCCATACATTACATTGGTGAAGGACTTAGATTTTATGTCCTGTTTTTCACCATGGTTCAAGGTACTCCACTGGTCTTGCAGTGCCATTCCCAGCTCATAGTTCCAGCAATTTATGTCACAACGAATCTTCAAATTGAAGGGCACATGAAAAATCTAACTGGTGGTATATGCCAAGAAATATCCCAACTTGACAAGATCTAATCGATTGTATTCAGAAAAAAAATTCTTACTTTGTGTTTTCTTAATTAAAGAATTCTACGATATACATCAGACATTTCAGCTGCCGACGTGGACTTGGCGATAGAGAAAGCCTTGAAGGTTTGGAGTGATGTCACACCCTTGAAGTTCAGCAGAATCAATGAGGGAGAAGCTGATATCATGATCACATTTGAGGCTAAAGGTATTAACAGATTTATTTAATTTGTTGCTTCTTTCAGAATAAATTTAGGAGTCAAAAGTTCTTATAACTATTTTGTGAAAGTATTACATGCAAAAATGAAGCAAATAAGTAGAATGCTTAGAGTTCAAAAGAAGTATTATGGTCCAATGAATGTTTGAAGTTGTAGACTGTTCACAGTTCATGACAGTGGAAGGAAACACAGATTGAGTATTACCATCTTAAAAATGGGGTACAGTAGCCTAGTGGTTAATAGGTAGAGTTCCAGGCCACTGATCCCGAGATACAAGTTTAAATCCTGCCATGTCAGTTAAAGAAATTAAATTTACGCTGTTAAATAAGTGTGGAACTTTTAACAAGTTAGTCTTGGAAATAGTATACATGAAAATGCTGATTGTTGGGGAAAAAAAACAATTTTCACTAATCTCTTTTGGGAATGAAATTTGCTGCCTTTACCTGTTCTGGCTGTATGTGACTCCAGACCCTTCAATGCAGTTCACTGTTAATTATCTCATCAGTTCAGGGGATATCTGAATTCCATGTGCAAATAAATTAAAGAAAAGTATATATGATAATTTTTTCCTGAGCAAAAGTTCCCATTTACTCTGGATTGTTACGGTTGAGATGGGGTTCTGCATTCTGTGATATGCAGAATTCTGGATTCAATTATTGGCCAGTGATAAGAAAGCAACTGTCCATTATAACATTACAGCTTGCCACATTATGTGTGAGATTAATTTGTGAAACGTAGAGGAAAAATGCATCCAGGGCTTCTTATTCCTCCTCACACAACCTCTGTTAAGAAGTTGCTGGGCTCTACATGGCCATGTATGTGGTTCAGCTGTGTTGTATCAGGAGGCCACTGGTGCCTGTACAACACAACAGGAGTCAGGGAGACAGAGTTTAATTTGGGTGTCCAGTGGGTAAACTGAGTAACAAGTGGTTGAAGATAGTGACTGACCCTTTTACACCAGTGCTCTGGCCATCACTTTCTTCAGGTGGATTTGGCCACAAGTTTAATATATGATGTAGTTTTGAAGGGGAATTAAGAACAGCTAGCCAGACAGGCTCCATCCAATTTTTCTAAGGACAACAATGTTTTCAAATTGATTTTCACAGGTCCTTGGAATGGCAGGAATACTCCTTCCATTTCCACAAGGATAGCATGGCTTTCTGGATTAACAGACTCCTATTATGTGTATTCAATCCTCCAAAGCATTTAAAAATAGAGTCCCAAATTAATATAGCACTAGTCTTAAGCTGTTGAGCTCCAGTGAAATGCCTTGGTACTTCCTGTATCTCACATGCATCATGGAAAAGCAGGTATCCCACAGTCAGGATTTTCACGTGATTAAGATCTATCCCTCTGTATTTGGTGGGGAAGTAGAATTGGCCAATTGGGAGAAGTCATTTTTTATTTGTTTACCTTAACATTTGCAGCATTTTGTACACAGTAGCCCAGTCACAGCTTCCAAAATCATTCTTGACTCATTTTTTGTTATATGCAGAACATGGAGATAATTACCCATTTGATGGACCTGAAAGAATACTGGCCCATGCTTTTCCTCCAAGCAAAGGCCTTGGAGGGGACACTCACTTTGATGAAGACGAAAGCTGGACAATGGGATCAAAGGGTAAAAATATTGATTAATATTATTCCCATAATAATCATTGATGGAATGTCAACTAAGTTGTTAGCTAGCAACATTAATTTTAAAGATATGCTTTCTTTGGAATTTCTTGATGTAAAATCTCATTTTCTTGGTGGGGATTTAATGCTAAAGTATTGTTTTAGTTTATTATTACACAGAAATATAAGCAGTTTATTAATTGTTAAAGCTATTCACCATGAACTTTACCTAATTTGAAGTATTTGCCAATGAAATGTGTTAATGTTATTTTTAAGCATGTCAGAGGAAAAAAGGACATACTATATATGTGGAATTGAGAACTTATTCCTGGCATATTCCATGTGGTTAATATTTCATTATTCAGACATTGTTTGATAATCACTTTCAATATCCATGAGAGGACCATGTCTTGTAACAGGTTTTAAGTTTGCCATCTTGTGATCCTTCTATTTAGGATATAATCTTTTTCTTGTGGCTGCCCATGAGTTTGGCCATGCATTGGGACTCTCTCACTCTCAGGATCGTGGGGCATTGATGTATCCAGTATACACGTACTCAAGTATGAGAGAATTCCGTCTCTCCCATGATGACGTTAATGGAATCCAGGCTCTGTATGGTAGGTTTAAACATCAAATAAATGCTGAATTATTCCTTCCTTAATAATCAGTGACAATGCTGATAGTTAGAGTACTGCCAGCACAGTATTATAATGTAATGCACACTGTTTATAAAGAATGAATGTAATTTGTAGGCAGTAATTTATCCAGAATAAACAACTCGCCATAAAATAACATCGCAAAGTTTGGTGATGTTATTTTTAACCTACTTCTATTGGACCTTTGGATTAAACGTAAACTGGTATGTTTGGTACAAGTTTTGGTGCTTGAATCTTTATCTGGTGTATTGTTTAACTGAGGTCAATTAGAAATATCTATAGTTTACTGAAATAATCAAGTGTTGAGAGGTCTTTGTAATTCGTGACTTTATAGTTAACTATGTTGTGAAGGAGAAGGGCACAAATAATGTACATTCCTGTAATAAAAGAGAAGTTAAATGCCCATGAAGAAGATTTCCCTGTTTTGGCAGGTTTGAAGTATTTTCCCAGATAAACATTTCCAGTGCTGTTTAGATTATTCCTTGATGCCTCTTCACAAGGAGCTCCTTTCAAGATTTCTCTTCATAGCTCATTTCTCAAGAGACGTTTGCATGGGTATCTGTACACCCTCATTTCCATTAGTTCACTTAACCAAAACTAGAAACAATACCACTTAGTATTTTACAACTATACATCCATAATTTAAGGATATTATTAAGCATTTTATACGCTTCTTTGACTGCACTTCCACATTAAATAATAACTCCACCATGAGCAACAGATCTCTTTAAGACTTAGCTTTATCTGGATGTACATAGTCACAAAGAATGTATGTTGCACATCTTCTTTCCAATATACCTTCGCTTGCAGATATTGTTTAAATTTCCTCGGCTCAGTCTCATTCATTGAAAGATTAGTAGTCATTTTCTGAGCAATATATCCTGATCGTTCATCAGAAGGCCATTGAAACATCAGTAAATAGCAAAATTTCTGCCCAGATTGCTTTCCAGAATTTTCGTCTTTCTCTCATTACAGTTGGAGGATTAGTAAGAGAATCATGTTGCAATCCACTGTTTTTATTTCTTCCTATTTGTTTAAGATTCTGGTATGACCTTAATGTCAACCATATACCACAAGTACCTCAGTGGTCCTAGAGGGTGCGTCACCACCACCATTTCCTTGAGGACAATTAGACCTTGCCAGCAACATCCACATCCTGAAAATTGAATAGAATAAAAAAATCAAACATAACTAGAAATTTGAGTGTCGTTCAGCTGCAGTAATGACAATGGGGCTGTTTTGTAAATCTGCTGTAATCTGTGAGTGCTATCACAGCACTGAATAGTATTTTCTCCATTGTTTACCAATATGTTTGTTTACTTTACACAAGGTCCATCAAATGAGATGCATTTACCACCAAGGGTAACACCTGATTCCTGTGATGCTTACTTGTATTTTGATGCTGTGGCTACTCTTCGTGGAGAGACATTATATTTTAAGGACAGGTATGAAATATGCAGAATATCTCAGAACTGTGTTATTCATAACATTAACATAATTCCATGTTGGACATGTTTTAGCAGAAATATTTGAGTAAATGGTTAGTGAATATTTCTGTCTTTTTTCTATTGAATCATAAGTGTATTGCTCCCTATGGTTCTCTGCAAGTCCAGTTAATGCTCCCATGAAAGTGGTGATTCAAGCTAGGATGGAGAAGGTTGGTGGGCTGTGTAGACCATTTCTGTTCCTACTATATGTAGGCTCAACCAATGAAGCAAAGAAAACCAGTTACTCTGGCACAGTGATGGGTTATAGAGTAAAATGACTTGCTTCTATAATCTTATGATATCCTGTAGATTTCTGCATCCAGTGAAATATTTTTTAAGTGTATTTACTTTTGTAATATAGGAGTGATATTTATCTATGGAATGCATCTCCTCATTTTAAAATCTGTAAGTGAATACCTAAAATAATAGCCTTTTTGAAATTATTTGCCAAAATTGTGTGAAATAAAAAAAATATATCGTGAAAAATACCAAAGGTATATTCCTTACACATTCTGAATGAATTCTTGTTATTTCCTAGGTTTTTCTGGAGGAGCCATTCACAACTACCTAAAGCTGAGCTGAATTTAATTAAAGCATTCTGGCCAGGGCTTCCTGGCAGGATACATGCTGCATATGAAAATCAGCAAAATGGTTTACTCATTGTTTTGAAAGGTGAATTCTATTTTTTTCTTCTTCACTGAAGAACTTTGCAGTAGGATAATGGGTCTAGATAGCGATGGAAACAGCAAAAATGCAGTGAAGTTAGAGTTTTCAGAAAGGTGGAACAAATTCGTATTTCATTCTTAATTCATGTCTTTAGACATCTTGATTAAAATTTGTGCTCTTGAAGCAATAATGTTTTTTAGGGTTTGCCTGTAATGATGTGCCATGCTGAGAACAGTGGATTCTAGTTTCAATAGACAGAGGCATCAAAAGTTCTTTCCCCGAATTGCAAGTCTTGCAAAAAGCCATCAATGAGAAAGCAGAGTGTCAGGGGAGACTTGGATATTGGTTGCCTGTATGACATCCTATAGAGAACAGTGCCCCCTTGAGGGGACATTGAAAGGAGTAAACACTTTTGCTGATATGCAGATACTAACGTGTGTCTTGTAATCCAACAGGAACAAAATACTGGGCCATCAAAGGCTATGACATCTTGCCAGGATATCCAAAGTCCATCTATGAATTTGGTATTCCAGAATACATCAAGAAAATAGATGCCACTTTTCATATTATGAAGACTTCAAAGACATTATTCTTTGCAAGAGGCCTGTACTGGAGGTAATGGTTTGTTCCATAAAAAAACATTTATGCAAGTGCTTTAACTGAGCTTTTTTTTAAAAAAAATCACCCAGCACCTATTTCTAGCTGTTAATTACAGAAAATTTGACCTTAGCTGAAATAGATCACTTGTGATTATTTCTGGGTGAGCTGTAAGAGATTCCCCAGTAAAGAGACGAAACAATCTGCAAAGATATAGTGCCCAGTGCACACCAAATGACCGTCCTCATCTTTCAAATGTCATCACCAATGTGGTACATCAATGATCATATGGAAGAACAACCTCTTTTTTAAAGAGGTTAACAACCTCTTTTATTTACTGCAGAACAAAGTGCCAGGAGAGGCAAAACACTGAGTGAGGACCAATTCATTGGGACTTGTGCAGTTCCCTTTCAAATAATTGATTTTAGGTGTAAACCACCTGAGCAATGTTTACAATTTTTGGAATCAATTTTGTGAATTTGTTTTTGCAAGAATATGTACAAACCAGTTCTAGGTGTTTAAGTTGATGGTGCATTTCCTTTACTTGTCTTTTGCTTTCTAGCTATGATGAAAGCAACCAGAGGATGGATGAAGGTTACCCACGCCGAATTGTGGATGACTGGCCAGGAGTCCCTATTAAGTTGAATGCAGCACTTGAATTTAATGGTAAATTTAGACATAGATATTTTTTGTTATACTGAGGTATTTAAAGTATTTGTAAGTATAAAGTGTTTATCTGCAGTTACTAAGCAACATTTTTCTACCTTTGCAATGAAACTCTACACATGTCAGGGTGGTGAAAGGTTACCGAAGGTAGATAGAGTTGGCAGGAATACATTGCATTTACAATCAGTTTATCCATGACATTAAAGAATGGGCCACATTCTTGAGGCTGAAAGGCCTACACCTGCTCCTGTTCACATATCAAAATTTTTGTTAAAGGGATATTTTACTCGGTTTTATAAACCTCACTAAATTAATCTGATGATCATAAGTACCAGTCTGATCCCTGGTCTGTACAGAGATGTGACTTAAACAAAGCAATATTGGGGTCAGTACAATTAAATTAAATGATTCTTGTTTATGGATAATCATGTCATCTATTTCCTTATGTCACAGAAAGAGGCCATTCGGCTCATTGATTCTACACTAGCTTTTAGAACAATCTCTTCCTCACACTTATTTCCCTGTCACCTAGTCTCTCACACATGAGAGACATGTAGTCTAGTCTAGACATGACATCTAGTCCCCCCCACACCCTTCCCCCCACATCTCCCCCGATTCTCTTACCACCCAACCATACTAGGGGCAATTTACAGCAACCAAGTACCAACAATTGTTTTTGGGTATGGGAGGAAACTAGAGCACCTGTTGGGAAACCCCCCTCTTGGTCACAGGTGGATCTGAATAGTCTAGAAAGACAACACCAGAGATCAGAGTTGAACCTGGGTAACATTGGTAACAATTGTATAAAGAATTTTGCTGGTTAATTAAGAAAAAAAATTAATGAAGCTGACAAATGAACATTTAATACTGTGCAACTAGACACTGCTCCACTTTGTCTTGCTTTCTGAAGAAAATAAACTATTTCATTTTATTCCTTATCTCTTTTGTTTGAATAAAAAAGTAAATATATTCAGGGGCCTCTCATGTCCCACTGTGACATCAGCAGAACATTGTTGAAAATCCTAGAAAAATAATGCAAATAAACTCCCATGTCACATTTCCATGTATTTCTAAATTCAAGAGTTCAGGTGAAGCATTGCACATTCACTTGTCTTTCTTGATTGATCTTGGCTGATTTCATTGCCCCTCCTAGGTTAATGTCATCAACAAATTCAAACACTGCACTGTTTCTGAAACAAAGTTGGAATGCAAATTTGAAACCATGCTGCTTTTAACACCAATGGTGAAAGCACATTACTCAACTAGTTCTTTCAGTTAGGATATTCAGAGAACTTTACTAATTTGAACAGATTTTCCCAAGTTGCATCAGGATCTGAAGTTCTTTTGATAAAAGAGGCCATAGAATACTCCTGGTAAATGCTGAAGTAAAAAAGTGTATCTGGAGTGTGTTGGTTGAAACTGATTGTTGAATCTCATTTGAGGTTTTCTTTTATATTGTCTTGCAGGATATGTTTTCTTCTTCAGTAGATCATCTCAGTTCATCTTCAGCATGAGTGAGCGACGTGTCTTTGAAATACGCAGAATCAATTCACTGTTGGGATGTTAAATACCTCAACTTATCGAGCTGTTGTTAAATGATCTAATTCTAGCAACTTTGCCAAGAAAGAGTATTTATTGGGCCTTCACTAGTTAAAAACAAACAGACCAGAATATAAATGAAATGCCTCTCTGTATAGCCTGCTTATATGACATAAAGTAAAAGTTGATAATCTGGTACCCTTGGGATATCAGTGGAGCTGGACCAGCAGATTTTCTGAACTGTAGTATGTGACACCTGTTAATATCCCAACACAATTTCATTTCACATTTTTTGAAACAGATTACACAGTAATATAATAAATTTTCCAGTAAATATCATAAGTTTAAAGGGAGCACAGGAAACAGGTGCCTGATGAGTTTCAGCTTGTAAGTTTCAGCAGACTTCTGTGAGTATGTGGATCCACGAATTGTGGGTCCGTGGGTTACAGGGATTATTGTAGTGATGAGTGAGCCTGACACTGAACCATCAGCATTTCTGAACAATTGGATACCAGAATATCATAGTTTTACAATAATGTTGTGTTGAAGAACTAATGGAATTCTTGTTTATATCTGGACTGTTTGAGTAATTTAATATTGTTCTGTTGCATATATATCTTATTTATTGTCCTGCCATGATGCATTTTGTTATCTAAATTAGTTTAATATTTATTTATAACTTTTATATATATTTTTCTAATACTTAATGTTTGTGTTGCTTATGTTTTGTGAGATATTTTATTCAGGAACAAATAATTATTATGGAGGGAAATGAGGGCTAAAATCCTTTTGCCTACCAAGTTTAGTGGAAACAAACTAATTTATAAAAAGTGGTGGAATGTAAGAAACTGAGCCCCATCATTTTTCATCTTATATATTGTAAGCAAAGCAAAATAATACGTAGCTTTATTTCCTTACTAATATTATGTGCATTTTGTCACAGATGATTTGTGTATTAATATATTTGGATATATTAAAAACACAATAAACATAAATCTACCTTTACATTACAATTGATCTTCGGTTCAAGTCATTGATTTTCACTTTGCTGTCTCCAGTCACTTGATTCCACAGGGACCTAGAAATCACCAGGTTTCATTTTTATCTGCCTGTTTTACCTTCTTTCTATTGCTGTATGCGTGCAAATAAAGAATGTTGCTTGGAACCATATATGGAACTGATGTTGGTCGCTATCCTGGCCAATTTCCCAGTGAGAAGTGAGACCAAATTAATGAAGAAAGCTTCCCTCTGCCAGGCTCAGTCCTGTAGGTTTCCTCCTTCCTCATCATCAGTAGTTTGTTTACTATTGGCACCTAAAATGAGGCTCAATTAAAATGGTTCTGGTACTTAGAGAGTGATTTTGTGTTGGCTCTGTTTGCACTTTATCCATCACCTTGCTGATGTATGTTCCATATTCAAACCCCCCCATCCTATCCCTGATGTATGTATGTAGCCAACCAACTGGTATTCTATGAGAACTGCAGCTTTTATATGCTGGATTAGAACAGAGCCTTAAACACTGATGATCAGGTCTTCGTTACTCAGCAGAACAACGTTCACCAACATCGCACCAAGTGGTCCACTCAGCCCAAATGTTAAAGCTTCTTAACACCACTTCTGTCTGCTATTTCCATGAGGGGTTCTCTGAGTAAGATGAAGGTGAACAGTGGTGGTTGTCCTGAAGAGAAGAGGCCAGTGGTACCCTCCAATCTCCAGGATGACAACCACACTCACGTTCTCTAAGTCAGGGAGATATTCCAAAGACACCAGAGTTTTTCCTTGAGTGTCAAGGTGGAAGGGCTGCAAAGCTGGAGGGATATTTGCAGGGTGGGGGTTGATGGGCTGGGAATGTTGCACTTGGAATGGTCAGAAACATGCTCAAGTCCCAAGGTCATGCAAGAAGTTGTGGGTATCTTAAGGGACAAAGTTCTGTGCCTGTCTTTTGAGACACACATCAACTTTAGATCAGTCCTGGACTCTGTAATGTGCCCTAAGGTGGGGTTTGAGCACTGGTAGGTTCAGTTACAGCATACAGGGCTTCGAACAAGGGTGTTTCCACTAACTTTAATGGCAAGGAACTCACAGAGCACATGCTGCTACCATCAGGTATCTTATTGAATGATTATAATGCATTGTGTGGGCAAATACCCAGAGTAATCCATCCTCTTAAAGTCTGGTTATAGTCCTGCTTTAGACCTACACCTTGCTGAGTCTCCTGAACAATCTCATTGGTTGCTTCTGGGAAATCTTTGCCTACAGTCACAGTGCGGAAATTGAACTTTCACTCACAATATCAGATGATTCGTATGGAAACATGGAGAGAACATAGGCTGAGATGTGGGTCTGGAGGACTGACCCATGTGTGACTGAGCAATGGTTTAAGTGAGGGCAAGTCATCTTAGATGGAGGTGAATCTGTGATTGGGCAGTTCAAAATTTGCAGAATGGTTATGATGAACAGAGAGCTAAAGGTTGAAAAATCCAGTCACAAATGAATTGGAGGAAGAGTTTTCAGTTCCAAAGGACATGAGAAAAAGTGGAATTTTTTTGAAGGGATGAGCAGAACCAGACCTGAAAATATTCAGATTCTTAAAATATATCAAAACTGTCCAAAAAGCCAAATATCTAATAAAAGGGTAACAGTTTATGCTAACTCTTAACGAGAGCAATGGAAAAGTCACTTAACTGTCCCGCTTTCTCCTTGTGACTCTGTCCCTTGAACTGTTCACTCACACTCCCTTTAAAAACATAGGCTTGTTAAACATTTGGCTTCTTTTTGTTTCTAGATATGCTCTGCCAACTCTTCCTGTCATTATATTTCTCCTGATCTTCCCTTCTGAATCCACAGGGAAAGGAACTATCTGCCTTTCTGCTGTCAAAGATTCCTTCATAATTTTAAACACATCTCCTATTAGCCTTTCAATTACAGTCAATAATGTCCAAAAGTTAGTCCACTTGTCACCTGGTGACACCATGGTGAATCCACCCTGCAGGCAACAACAAAATCATCAATAACTTTATTTAAATAACTACTTAATTATAGCAAAACTTTCCAAAATGTTTCATGTGATGTAATATTTTGGCACTGAGGCACAGGGATTTATTAAGATCGATGACTAAAAAGTTTTAAGAAGCTAACCAAAGAAGGAAGGATAGACAGAGAGGAGACTGAGCTTGAAGAGGGAATTTAAAAGGTCAGGGTTTTGCAAGGTGAAGCTCAAGAGATCAGAACTAAAAGAGACCTGAGATCTCTGAGGGCTGTAGGGTGGAGGGGATTAAACTGGAGACAAGGGTGAAGATTTTAAAATTAAGACATTGCTTAACCCGGAGCGACTGTAGGTTGATGAACATAAGGTTGTTGAGTGAATGAGATGGTATGAATGGGATGTGGGCAGGAGGCAGCTGGATTGTATCAAGTTTAGAATACATTGGGCCGCACAGTAGTACACTGGGAAGGTCAACTGGAGAGATGACAAAGATGTGGATGAGGGTTTCAACAGGAGATGAGCAGAGGCAGAAGTGGAGACTGGTCAGGCTGTGGAGATAGAAATAAGTGGCTTAGGAATAATAAGTTAAGTGGAGATATATAAATGTTTGAAGTGGCCACACCTCAGCTCGAAGCAGCCACCCATTAACCCTACTTGTACTCCTGAAAATTTCAGGGGTATTCAATTTAAGCATCAACAAAACAAATGTCCTAAAATCGACCGTTTATCTATTTTGTTATTTAGCAGGTGTTATATGATAAAGTTAAGCATAAGAAAATGAAGGAAAATATGGATGAAAAATTAATACAGCTCGGATTGAAAACTGGTTAAAGCCGAGCCCATTGATTGAGGATGACTTCAAGACATAAAGAATACAAACAGTACGTGAACATCAATATATTGCAGATGCTAGAAATCTGAAATATAAACAGCAAATGCTGGAAAAGCTAAGGGGTCAAGCAGCATCTGTGGAAAGAGAAACAGTTGACATTTTCAGGTCAAAGATTTCATTAGAACTGAGAAAGGGAGAAATCAAGTTAGTCTAGGTTGCAGAGAAGGTTGTGGGGGGGGCAGGGTACAATGGGTGGAACAAGAGGAAGAGCTGCATTAAGAATGAAGGGAGACAATGTGGAATGAAGGGCTGTTCTAAAAGTGATGCAGGAGCAGAAGGACCTGGGGGTTTGGGTGTGCAGGTGATTGAAAATGGCAGGACATGTTAGAAAGGCAGTTAATAAGGCATGCACAAGTCTGGGATCTATCAATTGAGGCACAGCTGATCTTTTATAAAACACAGGTGACAGAGTATTGTGATTGCCTCATTGTAGGAAGGATATGAAGGCATCAGAGAGGTTCCAGAAAAGATTTATGAGAGAAGTTCTAGGGATGAGCAATGACAGTTACTGGGACAAATTAAACAGGATAGGACTGTGTTGATTGGAGAAGGAAAGGATGAGGGTAGATTTGATAGAATGATGTAAAATGACGAGGGGTCTGGACAGAGAGGGGAGCGAGAGGCATTTCAGACTGATGGAGGTGCTGAGCTCACAAGTATGAAATAAAGATGAAGAGAATTAAGAGTGACATGAGGAAAGCAATTTCTACACACTGCATGATTGGAACTGAACTGTTTTAGCTCTGGATGTGATGGAGCTAGATTCCTTTGTGGGCTTCAGAAGGGAATTGAATATGGTGAGAAAAGGCTTGCAAGGCTATGGAGAAAAGGCTGGGCAATGGAACTAGTATCTGGTACAGTGATGATGTAATACAATGGGCTGAATGGCCTCCTTCTGTACTGTAACCATCCCATGATACTAATGATAGGCCTGGAGTGGTAGTCTTGTGTGGCAATCGTGTGAATGGCTAGACATTACAAAGCTGATGTGCAACTTGCATTTCATTCAACAAGTATGGGTCAGTTACCCATTGCAATCCCCATTTTCAGGGACTGCCCATTTAATCTCCATAGAAACAAGTCAATCAGTCCCATAGCTCCATGTCAGTGCTTATGTCCCACAGCACCTTCCTCCCACTTTCCTCATAGTTGTGTTGCCCCCGTATAATTTTTAGCTTCTTTTTAAATGTATTATTGCCATTTGTCTCAGTTGTTCCATGAGGTAATAATTTCCACATTCTGGCACCTCTGAGCATGTCATGGTTCTGAGTTCTGGCCCTCAATTTGGTTCCATTAATGCCTTGTTGTCCAGCACATGGATTCCATGCTGGA
>JARFYF010000007.1:50073009-50084901 GCA_030265395.1 Rhina ancylostomus | reverse complement strand
CTTCTTGCAGTCCTGGGCAGAGCAGTTGCCATACCAAGCCATGGTGTGTCCAGATAGGATGCTTTCTATGGAGCTTCAATAAAAGTTGGTGAATGTCAAAGGGGACAAACCGAATTTCTTTAGCCTCCTGAAGAAGTAGAGGCACTGGTGAGCTTTCTTGGCCATGGCATCTACGTGATTTGACATATTTACCAGATACAATTAAGTGAGTGAATGGAAGTAATTGAAACCAGGTGGTGGTGTATCTCCTAAGATTCACCTGAACCACTGCTGGAAACCATTCTTAGACTTCAGGAACTTTGTTGCAGGCCATGTTGGAGCAGGGCAGAGGGCTGGCAGCCTGATTTACAGACACGGCTCACTCTGGAGCAGAGGCCAGGACGATGTGCTGACAGCTGCATCTGGGTAGCAGGCAAGCTGCGTCCCTCGCGAGCTCTGCTCATTGTTGGAGTGGCTGCCACACTCACTACGTTAGTGGGGAGTTTTGATACAGGATCGGCATCTTCTGAGTCACCAGGCAGAAATGGGTTGCAGCCAGGGCAAGTGGCAAGTGTAAGTCAGGTTCTGGCTAGCTAAGGAGCACGTTTGCAGATGAATTCTCTCTCAAGAGGATTTTACGGAGAAGCTGACAGACGAAGACTGAAGGGTCTGTGCAGTGCTTTGCCTGGGGGCATTGGCAGGTCTGACACTGAGCTTTGGGGAGTCCAATTCTTAGGTGGCTCTGTGTGCAGGAAGGACATGGCTGCCTCGTCCACTTCAACACCAACAGACCAGGCATAGAGCACCATCTCCTTGGGCTTCTGTTACAGCCCAGATACAGATCATCTGACATCTGAGTGCTGCAAGGGAAGCTCAGACACGCTCCACTTGTCCGAGAATGGTGTCATCGAAGCTCTGGGTGGCAGTGTGGAGAAGGACGCCGACGGTGCCCTGGCATCCTAGGAGGAATGGAAATCAGGAACCGTGCTGAAATGGGGAATTTTGTTTTCCTTTGTTTTGATTTCACATATGCGATGTGGTGTGTATGGCCAATCAGTATTTAATGATCGATCACATTCTGCATACTTTAGAGTGTGCACCTCTACTGTGACATTCGGTTTCCTGAGTAGTGAGTGACACTCAAAATATGTGCTTGCAATTTGCATTTGAACCCAGTCACATATCAGCACCCAATAAAACTGAAAGGCCTGACTCTCTTTGACCCAGGTTTTTGGCCCCAGCTGCAATGTAAAATTTGCTTTACTCAGATTTGTATTGTCTTTGGTGTTGTCTAAGACCTAAGCTGCATTTGTATGCTTTTTTTCGCACACTCCCAGCCAGGAAAGACAATTGGAGCCGTGTATTTTTGTTTTTTGAATAGTCTCTTGGGATAAGTATGCCAGGATAGGATTTGCTTTCATTGCACTGATCAAACCAGTTAATGCATCAGCATAAATAGGCTGCTAACAGCTGATTGTTCTGTGACTAATTGAAGCACTTTTTCCCCAGACAAAATGGAATAGGCTCATATGGGGCATAAACATCAGCATAGACCAATTAGGCTAAATTACCTGTTTCTACCCTCTATATGCAATCAAGATGCAGTAAAGTGACCACATTGTTCAATACATAACAGGCCTCAAAGATTTCGAAAGGTTTTTGAAAGAGATCCTATAGAACATATACTGACCCAACAACCCAATGAAAGAACTCTTTAGTGCAGCAAGTATTTTTTCAGAAAGTAAATGCATCACATGATGGAGATCCCCCTTCAATAACTGTTTAATTTAGAGGAACGGAGTTGATGACATAATATTGCTCTGTTTCTATTGAGAAATTTTATCCCAGTTTTTTAATTTTTGTGTGCTTAGTTTAGTTTACATTGTTTATAATTTTTTATTGATTTGGGGTTTCTTTTTCTTTAATTTATATAATAAATCTTTTTCTTTCCTTTCTTTTATACTCTATTCATTAACTAAGAGATCGTTGGACCTTGTTTTTTTTATATTTTATTGTATGATTATCTAAGGCTTGAGTGATATCCAGATCTCTTTGTAATACATGTACAAACTCTGATGCTATATACCAATTTGTATTGATTTGAAAACTACTAAAAAAAGATTGAAAAAGAAAAGAGTTTAGTATCAATTGAGAGAAGTGTTGAAGGCCTGCTATTAGCAATTTCTCTTATCTGGTGCTCTCTGAAACCCTTAAATTATGCCTATTTCCAAATTTTCCCAGTTCTGATAAAGGGTTATTGGCCAAAAACATTAACTGTTTATCTCATCAAAGATGCTGCCCGATCTGCTGAATATTTCCAGCATTTTCTGTTTTAATTTCAAATTTATAGCATCTGCAGATTTTTTGCTTTTCTAAAACAATAAATATTCAGTAGAAGTATCAGAAACTGACAAAAAAAGCTGTGAATTTTTTTTAAATCTTCTACCACTGTAGTCATAACTTCAGCTAAATCCTTATTTATAAGAATTTTGGTCAAACTTTTGTCATGTTGCTGCAATTGAGTAGAAGAAACCACCTAAAAATTCCCTTTATTTGTAAGTCTTTCCTTTCCCTAAACAACACGAGCTTGCACTTAGATACCATATTTAATATAGTAAAACATCCCATGTTGCTTCAGACCAATAGAGTCAAACAAGAACTGATACCAAACTGTAAAAGGAGACATTAGGATAGCTGACCAAAATTTAGATCAGACAAATGTTTTAAAGGAAACAGATTTTAGGCTGCATTGAGAAGGGACTAATTGTTATTGCCTTGGACAGCTGGTGAAGTTTGCTTTAGCAAACAAGGCAATGGGACTTAGACAATACTCAAATTTATGGGTTCAGCTTGTGCAGAGAGGGAAGTTCAAAATATTCACATGGCCAATGTTAGATATTTGACTTTAAATAAATTTGTGCATGCATTTACAGATTTTGCCCCAAATTGTGCCTTGCAAATTCAACTGCTCAACTTTTTAAAAACCAAAATGAATCTAGCTAAAGAACAGGTAGGAATAAAAAAATCTGCAGATGGTGGAAAAGCATCTTTGACTTCAAACTGTTTCTCCTTCCAGAGAAAATGAAAAATGACAAATGCTGAAAATCTGAAAAAGAAACAAAATACACTGGAAACATCAGCAGGTTAGGCAGCATCTGTAGAAAGAGAAATGGAGTTAGTTTTGACAAAGGGTCTCGGACCTGAGACATTAGTTCTGTTTCTCTTTTCACAGATGCAGCCTGTCATGCTGAATATTGTCAATATTTTCTGCAATAAACAGATGGTACTAGTTCACATACAGAGGGTTGCACAGTCAAGTCTTTCCGGTTCCTGGGCTTACATGAGAAATGTAAAAATAAAGGACTGTCAAATCCAAATTGTATTCCTATCTATTAGCCTTACATGTGAAAATTATATAACTTACCACTAAAGGATGTACAAACATTATTGCAATACTTGCATCTATTTCAAAACTACCACTAGAGCACAGTTTTGCTTATGTATCTTTTGAACAAGGTTGTTGTGGAACATCCCGACAAAGCAGATATTACTTACAATCCAAATTCCTAACAATCATCACAGAGTAATGACAGGAACGCCATGATTACAGGTCCACAACAACTATGTTGTAAAATAGCCTAGCAAACTGCTCATTTGAATGAAGCCACTGCAACAAAACAGAACAAGTAAAACTCTACAGATGTCCGGCAGTATCTTGAATACCAGAAACAAACATATCAAAAAGCTGTAGAACTAGTCACACCTGAAAATCTTCCTTATGAGGAACTTCCCTAAATTAGGAGATCTGTTCCTAAGATTTATAAAGCAAAAGCTGTGCATAGATGTACTCAGAGAATCATGTCCTTCAGAAAACATTCCAGGTGCCTTCATCACAATCCTAGTCTATTGAACCAGCTGGGCAGCATCAAGAGGTAACAATATAATTGGGAGGGAATGGCCTCATGCGACTGTAACATTAATTCCAGACTACAAAATCTCATGTTTGAGGTCAGATATGGGTAAAGAAACCTCCTGTTGCTATCTACCATCTTCCTTCTGCTTATGAATTAGCACTCTTCCATGTCGAACATCTTTTGTAAGAAGCACTGGGAGTAGCAAAGCAACAAAATTTATTTTGACTGGGGTTCTCAGTGCCCAATAGAAAAGCAGAAAGTAAGGGTTTGTGGCTTGCAGGAATAACCCATTCAACAGTATTGGTAAGTGACCAGTGCAGATCCCTTCTGGAGAAAAGGTTTAACCTTTACAGTGAGATCATCCTCTATCATGTTGCATGGCTTCAATACTGTAACAAATTACATGTGTTTAGGACATAATACTGAGTAACATTGACATGCTATGGGCTTTCAGCAAAGCAAAATTGTATCTTGCTACTTTTAACCTTATAACCTTAGCTAGCCTTCACTGCAGAATTAGAATCAAGATAGGGACCAACTTTTGTAGAGTGGAACAGCGTATCAGGACCAGCATACTTGAAATGAGGTGCCAACCTGATGAAGCTACAAATGTATATGAAAATAGCATGTTGTTGTCAGAGCTCAGTGTTCTATGACAGGTGGGTCAGAGCAATACACTGAAGGCCTGCTATGTTGAATAGTGAATGGTGGTGGATAATTAAATAGCTAATGAAAGGAGGCTCCATGATCCATATCCATCTATAACTTGTAATTTTTCAGAAATCCTCAGCCAGAAGTGACTCCTCCTAAAGGCCTCAGTATCACGCAAGACTGTTTTCAGCCACTTTAATTCATCTTAAGATTTCAGTAGTGTAGAAGTTAGTGTAATGCTATTACACCACCAGCGATAGGGGTTCAATTCCCGTCGCTGTCTGTAAGGAGCTTGTACGTTCTGCCTGTGTCTAAATGGGTTTCCTCCGAGTGCTCCAGTTTTATCCCACATTCTAAAGACATACGGGTAGATTAACATGGGTTTAAAAGGGGCGGCATGGACCTATTGCGCCAGAAGGGCTTGTTACTGTGCTGTATAAATAAAGTTTTAAATACACTTTAGACTGGAGGCCCTTACAATATCCTTGCTATCTTTTGCACATCAAACAGTACTCCAAGCCAAGCTATTTCAGTACGGCTTCAACATTGGCATCTACTCAAAGCGAAACTGACCAGATATGTCTTTCTCATAGAAAGAAAGACAAATACAGTCTACCTACAACCCCATCAGTCTGCCCTCCATCAAGAAGGTATCATTGACAATGCTACTGATTGATAATCACCAATAACCTCCTCCTTGATGCTCAGTGGGTTCTACCAGAGGGTCTTCACTCCAACCTTCATGACAATCTTGATCCAAAGAAGCACAAAAGAACTGAATTCTAGAGGCAAGATGAGACTGTCCTTGACATAGAGTCGTATACTTATACAGCATAGAAACAGGTCCTTCGGCTCAACTCGTCCATGCTGATGAAGTTGTCTACTTGAGGTAGTCCTATTTCCCCACATTTGGCCCATATCCCTCCAAACCATTTCTACACATGTATCTGTCTAAATGACTTTAAAACATTGTAATTGTACCTGCCTGAATCACTTCCTCTGCAGTTCATTCCATATACCCACCATTCTGTGTTAAAAAGTTGCCTCTTAGATCCCTTTTAAATCTTTCCCCTCTCACCTTCAACTTATGCCCTCTAGTCTTAGACATCCATGTGGCAATTAATTAAATAGGATGTCAAGTAAAATTAAAGTCAATGGAGATAAGAAGGAAAACTCTCCATTGGCAGAAATCATATGCAGAACAAAAGATGATGATGCTGGTAGTTAGAGGCCAACTATCTCAGTCAAAGTCACTGTTGAAGGTTAGTGCCCTAGCCCCAAACATATTCATCAATTACCCATGTATAACTGACAAATGTATTTACAACTGCTCAGAAAATGATGACCTCCTAGCAATACCTAAACAACTTTCAGGCATAGGTTAGTAAATGGCAAGTAATACCTTGGCTACAAATGCTTGGCAAAGACCATATCCAACAACAGAAAGTCAAACCATTATCCGTTTGAAATCAAAGACATTATCCAGATGGATCCCACTCCAAAACATTCCAGAAGTTCAACATCATCCAAGATAGAGCAACCATTTATTCCCACTCAATCCATTGCCCTGAATATTCACTTCTTCCACAACTAGATTACAATGACTGCAGTGCGCACTATCAACAAAAGGTACAGAAGCAATGCACTAATCCTTCTTCAGCAGCACATTCCAATCTTGCAATCTTAAAAAGTTACAATGGAAAGGGGCAATCAACATGTGGAAAGTGATCAATTCCAAGTTCAAAGTCACACACCAACTTTATTTAGAAATGTACCATCATTTCTTCATCATCACTGAATCAAAGTCTGTAATCTACCTAGTATTTTGATGGGAGTGCCTTCATCACACAGACAGCAGCAGTTCAAGAAGATGGCTCTCTACCACCTTTCCAAAGTTCAATATTAAATTATAGCCTTTCCAGTGACACCATATTCTATGAGTGAATTTAAAAAAAGACTTCAAATTTTCCAGTCATTTAATCTATCAAGTGTTCTTAGTAGCATGCAGTATCGTGATTTAAAATTAGTTGAAACACAGTATAACTGTGATAACTGAGAAGACTCAAAGTCACCAAGTTAGATGTGCAAGAACTGAGGAGAGATATAAAAACTAATAGGGTCTAATAATCTTGAAAAGAGTTTCCTAATATAAAACACACATTCACATTAAATTATTTCTACAAGACAAGTTATTTTAGATGACTTGCTTTAGGAGGGTCTAGCCATGAAAACAGACATTATTCACAAACAGTTTGTGGGGGCAGACAAAAAATATTGTAATGGACACATTCAAATAATCTGGACCATGAAATAAAACAAACAGAGAAATATATTGAGAAGAGATTGAGAAGTGAAGGCCATCTCTTCTTTCATGTTCAACAAGAACTGACGTCAGATAAATAGTTCTGTGAAACTGCACTTAAGCAAAAGGAATATTATTTGTAGTCATTTAATAGACTATCTTATTCAGATATTGATAATGAGATGCTGGCATCAAGTTAAGTAAACATAATTAAACGTATACTGTATAATATGAAATACATTGGGGTCTTTACAGATTTTTACCTAGCCTTGATTAGGTTAACATAAGCAGTCAAGACAACTTTAAGTATGTTGAATCGCTTCGGTGAACTACTATGGTAACCAGTCTCATGAGCACGGCATATATCTTTGCTTAAGTGAATAATAAGTATTTATTAAGTGCCTGTTTCATTGCTCTCAGACTTGTTTTAAGGATACCAAAGCGTGAAATTATACGGCCAAAACTCAACTTCCTTCGAGACCAAATTCTCAACTCAATTATGTATGTAAAAAAAGCATGTCAATGATGGGAAACAACAATGTCAGCAGATGTGATAGCATTTCAAGCTATTTATACTAAATCTTGGGTTTTACATGAAATGTCCAATTTTCATGTCCAGAAATGGGAAGAGTCACACCAACACCTTCAGTTCCCCACGATTATTATATTTTCCTTACAGAGACTCTCAGACCCTATTAAGATACACCACCATATAGTAAGATATATACACCACCACTTAGATAACAAGACCAATCAAAGAGATTTAAAACCAAAACAAACAGGTTTATATTTAAATTAATACTCAGAAAGATCATTTTCATCCGTGTTCTGATATCCTTCCTTTATTTCAATGGTAATTCCTGCTATCTGCTGCCACATATACTTCAGATGCTTCAATTTCATGGGTGAAGTCCCAATAATATCATCCAGGAACATTATACAATAAGTGGAAGTCAGATCAGCCATTTGTAAAGTGACAGAATATTACATGAGCACTCTACTGCCCAAATAATTATACCTTGAATGGCAAATATTATTTTGATAGATAAATGGTTTCCCACATAAGATATTGGCAATTATTTTAAAAACTTAACCCAATGAATGTGGAATCTTGTCTTCCAGATAACTTTGAGATGACTTTTATAAGAAAATGCTTTTTGCCTGAGACTGGGTTAGTAATTAAATTTGCAAGTATCTTTTTTAAAATTTCTTCAAGCCTCCTAGTTCTCTGAGCTCCTCAAATTCTGGTCTCTTCCCTTGCCCAATCTTAATCATTGCCTTTCAGTTTTCCCAAACTCTGGAATTTCCTCCTTAAAACATTTTATCCTTTAATCTTTCAGGGAATTACTTGCACGCCAAGATCACTCTGTACATCAATGCTCCCAAGAGTTCTCTCATTTGCTGTACACTTTCCTCTTTCATTTGACCTGCCAAAATGCAACACCTCACTCTTGTCCGGATTAAAATCCATCTGCTATTTCTCTGCCCAAATGTCCAACTGATCAATATCCTGCTGTAGCCTTTGACAACAATCCTTGCTATCTACAACTCCATCAATTTTCACATCACCTGCAAACCTACTATTCAAACCACCTACATTTTCATCCAAATCAATATATGTTACAAACAACAGAGGTTCCAGCACTGATCCCCCGGTCACAGGCCTCCAGTCAGAATAACATCCATCTACTACTACCCTCTGTCATCTACTTCCAGTTTCAGCACAGTGTTATACAAAGAACATTGACAAAATGGTTCTGTAAATCTTGCAATTGATGTTCTTGCTTGATGTACGACTTTCATAGTGTTAGAGTGACCCACAATATTGTTTTCGTATTAAAAAACTATCACAGAACAATTTCCAGTTTCCTGCTAATCACAAGCTACCCTCTGCCAAAAGGATTTTGAAAAGTTTTACCAGCTTACTTAAAAGATTTCGTAGAAGACTATTACTCCTGATAGGTGCTTCCTCAGATTCTTCACAATGGGAGGCTGCTTTTGCTCAGGAAAAGCCTTCTCAGACATGTATGACCAGTGATCTCCAAGTGTGTCAGCAAATGAGTGTATTTTGGCAACTTCTTGGACAATTCTGGCACTGAGCAGACCATTGGCTGAAGAGGTGATACCATTTCAGAAATGCTATTAGCATGTGAGAAAGCAACAAGTTCTACTATAATTACATGATTACTTCTGCTTTCAGGCAGCAGCTCAAGGCCATCATTTACTTGTGGGAAAATAGTTCACAGGAAATATGAGTTAATTAACACTTTGTTCAATTTGCTCTTCCACCATTCTAGCTAACACTTGTGCTTCAACCATACACTCCTAGCCCTCAAATGCTTGGCTTCTTCTCTGGGCTCCATCGTTCTAACATAAAAGAATTTTCTAACACAACTTCATGCATCAAAAGGTTGATTATCTGAATGCAACTTGCCAATAGAAAGTTCAATAGACTTAGAAATTCTCCTTTGTTCAGGATTTTCCAACCCACATGATTACTGAAGCATTGTGCACTATAGAACTGGATAATCCTGATTTTGCACACACACTCATGCATAAGCCTTTGGAGGAGGAGATCAAGGAGTACGGAGGTTGGTGGCAAGAATGTCACAGAGAAAGGTATTGGGATAAAAGAGTCATAAAATCATGTAGCATGGAACAAGCCATTAGGCCCACCATGTCCATACTGACCAGTGGACAATCATCTCTGTTAATCCCATCTTCAAGTACTTGGCCTGTAGCCTTCTGTGCCCTGGCGATTCAAGTCCTTGTCTCAGCACTTCTTAAATGCTTTCAGTGACTCTGCTTCCACCACTCTCTCAGGCAGTGAATTCCAGGTATTCACCACTTTCTGGGTGAAAAAAGACCCCTCGGATTCCCTCTAAATATTTTACTCCTTACCCTAAATCCCAACCCTCTAATTTTATCCACCTTTGGTATGGGAATGTTTCTTATCTATACTCCTCATAATTTTATATACCTTGATCATTTACCCTCTTAACCTTCTCTGCTCCAGGGAAAACAAACCAAACTTCTCCAGTCTCTCCTCATAACTGAAATGGTCTATATCAGGCAATGTCTTGGTGAATCTCCTCTACATGCTCTCCAGCACTATCACAATTTCACCATCCCCTTCCCTGAATTTTCCAGCTACAAAGTCCATCTCCTTTGTGAATACCAATGAAAAGTTTTCATTTAGTAGCTCACCTATACCTTCTGGCTCCATACGCAGATTGCTCCCATTGTCCCTATTGGCCCCTCCTACTCTTTCCGTGATTATTCATTTGTCCTTAATATATTTACAAAATGCCTTCAGATTTATCTTATTCCTGTTCCCACGTTAATTAAAGTTTTGAGTTCATCTACCTTTCTAGTTAGATTCCTTGCATTGGATGCTACTTAACCTTGTGCAGTTACCTGCCTGCTCTGTCTATTAGCTTACTAACTAACTTTTTTTTCCTCTAGATGACTTTACCTCATCATCTGAGCAACTACTCTGAGCCCAACTCCCCTGCCAACTCAGGTTAAACCTTCCCCAACAGCACCAGTATATGTCCTTGCAAGGATAGTGGTCAGGTCCCACCTTCTCCAGTAATGCTTCTCATAATCCAGGAACCTAAAGCCCAATCCCTGCACCATCCCTTCAGTCATGCATTTATCTGACCTGTCCTCCTACTCCTATACTACTAGGTCGTGGCACTGGAAGTGATCCAGGGATAAAAACTTCTGAGGTCCTGCTCGTTAAAAGGCTACCTAAACTCATATTGCATCCCCTTTCCTATGTTGTTGTACCATGACCACTGGCTGTTCTGTCAGAACATACTGAGTTATCCTTGACCCTCGAACCAGGGAGGCAACATACCATCTGGGAGTGTCGTTTGTGGCCACAGAAATGGCACTCTGCCTCCCTGATGACAGGATCCCCTAATATTATTGTCATTCTCCCCAAAAGTATCCAACATGGTATACCAGTTTGAGAGGGGAATGACCACAGTGGACTCCTGCACTACCTGTCTGCCTTACTGCCCTTCCTGCAGGTTACCCATTTCCTCACTTTCTGTACCAGCAATGTAACCATATCGCTAAACGTACTACTATATTTTCTGCATCCTCGATGCTCCACAGCAAGCCCAATTACTCTATGCAATCTGACAGGAGCCACAGGTGGACATACTTCATGCAGGTATAGTCACTATGGCCACTGGGTATGTCCTTGAGCTTCTGTAGGAGAAGCTCACTCCTACAGAAGTGAGCTTTCCTAACTTCTTCTAAGAAAGAAGAAAAAACCCTTATCACTACTCACTTTCCTCACCAAAGCCCAACTCTCACTGAACCTGCACTTTGACCTCAACAGTAGTACTTCAACCTCTCAGACCCTCTCAAGATGGCTGTTCCCAAGATGCCTGCTCCTGCTCTAACTGGTGCTCCATTTATGCCATGCTGCTGCTTATCCTGAAGGAGCTACTATATTCACCAACACCTCTTGACCTTATCTCTCTTACTCTTGATGATTTTGACAATCCTGTAAGTGCTACTGGTTTTGCTATGCTTCTCGGCCTTTCCTCAGCTGAAGTGAGGAGAAGATCACGCAGGGATAGAAAATGATCAGATATTAGAGTTATCAGTTCTGTGGGCTAAAGCAATGACCAGAGTGGGCTGGGAGGTTAGTGGGTATATGATCAAGGCGCAGAGAGGAAAGTGGATAGGGGTACAAAAAGTTTGGAAAAGATTCAGGGAGCAGATCAGGGGATTACAGAAAAGTTTACATATATGGAAGAACATGTGGAAGGACTAGGGAATGAATCGCAAAGCTAGAAACAGATACAAGATAGGTAGAGGCCGAAAGAGATCTGCAAGACCATGGAGGATATCATAAAAAGTGATGAAGACCAATCATGATGGTGAGGGGAGAATGACTGGGGAAGGATCAATCACTGAAGGTATTAAGAGAAATCAAGAGCTTATCTTAGGAAAGATTGACCCATTCTGGGAGGTTTCATTGCCAAATTCCAATGCTAAAGCTCAGGTATGGATTGGCCTTTAAAG
>JARFYF010000007.1:50045673-50056082 GCA_030265395.1 Rhina ancylostomus | reverse complement strand
TCCCCCAAATGCTCACCCACCAATAGATCCTTCACCTGTCCCAGTTCATTTCCTAAAACTAGATCTAACACAGCATTTCCTCTAGTCAGCCTGTCAACATACTGCATCAGTATGTTCATACTGTTCAACATACTGAAGATGAGATCCATCCTAATTATAAGTGCTCCCCTCAAAGCTTGGACAACACAGTGCTTTGGTCTGCATTATGGTTGCCTGTAAAGTCTTTATCTTTGTTTTCACTGGTAGCAAGCACATTGTACTTGTTGATCTATAGAATCTCCCGCTCAGTCTGTCGTAAGGGAGCTATCTAGCTATAACAGTTGAAAATCCCTTCCTGATCCTATGTTTTCCTGTTGGCTGTCCGGAAATCCCCACTGTTCCATTGTGTTGAAATGTTTCGAACTTAAATACATCTTGATGACTCAAGCTGTAGAGATTTGAGATAGACACATCTCCTGCATTCTATTTGTTTGGGACAGTCTTGCAGTCCAGAGACTTCCACATATTGCAGTGCAGACAACATCAACTAGATAGTTATTGTTTAAAATCTTTATTCCATTTTTTAATATAGTTAAAATAATTGAATTAAGCTATTAATTTAACATGGTGCATTATGGTTTTCTAACTTAAACCATTGCCCTTGTTTAGAGGACAAAAAACTTGATACTCTGGTAGCCAGTCATCTTCCTGGTATTCTGTTAGATTACTTTTTCTTCTTGGAAGTATATCACGAAAAGTTCAGCCACAGCTATAAATGCAAAGGTGGTTTTGATCATTGAATTGTCTTGTTTTTGCTAATTCCCTGGGGGAATAAACATGATTTCCAATTATCTGAAGGCAATACTGCTGTAGTAATACCTAATATTACCAACAAATTGTTGTCAGTAATAATTTCAAGCAACCGTGTTCGATAGATCAAGGACATCCTCTTATTATTTCACTGTCTCAGCCTCTATCTGTCCTTGCCCCTTCTCCACCACCACAAATTCTCTCTGCACATTTACCCCCCCCCCCAACCACCAATTTCTCCCTGACTATACAAATACTCAAGATTTTGGGGTAGAATTTGCAGTAGGTCAAATATCTCAAGTTTCACTCTTGTGTATTTGTGGCATCTGTTTGTTTGAATATTGTCCCACTATCAGTATAGTTGTCCTTACTACTGAAAATTCATGAAAAGACAAAATAACATGACCTAAACCTTAGACTCCTGACCATATCCATTTAGGAGTGATGGACACAGAGCTGAAGGTGGGACCTGCTTATAGAATCATAGAATATCTGCAGCACAGAGCAAATCAAGTGCTGTTTGTGCCTGTTGAGAAAGAGCTATCCAGATTAATCAGCACTTGGCTCATAGCCCTGCAGATTGTAACTTTTTGAATACACATCCAAATTTATGGAGGGTTTCTGCCTCTGCCATCCTTTGCGGCAGTAAATTGAAAAGAGGCTGGCTGGAAAAGGCACATGGATTGAAATTGGGGGTTTAAGAGGAGGGTAATGATTCTGGTTGGAGGATGGTTGTAATTGATGTCAGTTAGTGTGGAGAGCAGCAAGTGGTATACAGTGACTAGAAAGTGAAGGATGTGAGTTTCCTGAAAAGGATAAGGATGAGAACCTCATGTTTACCATTTAGCCTGTTTACAATTATTTAGTCTTGTTAAGCAAGTAAAAGGGTAAGAAAATATCAACAATATTGCAAATGTTGGAAATCGGAGATAAGAACGGTAAATCCTAGAACTGCACAATCATTCAGGCAGTATCGATACGGGAAAATGGTTAAAAGTTACAGGGCAATGACATTTTGTCTGAATTGAAAGCTGATATTAATCAACTGCAAAGAGCGAGAGGTGGGAGGAATTTCTGTGGTAGAGTAAAAGAAAGAAGGATTAAATGATCCCAGGTATGATGAATCAAGGGATGCTAATGGGACAATATAAGAATCAAATCTCAGATCTAATAGAGCTGTAAATGACTATAGAATCACTGCCAGCAGCTGATATCTGAAAAAGTGTAGACAATGACAATGATCTGAATTGTTATTTTGAGACCAAAAGTTTTCCTAGTGCTGGTTGGAAAGGTGATATGCTGTCCCCTCAAATAATTGTGATTGTTCAGGAGTGTAAGAGGCTGAGAATATGGTCCAAACTGACACAGGATATTAAAATGGCACAAAATTATAATTTGGCTTCCTTCTAAGATTGCCCCCCTCCCCATCGCAGAAGGTGGTTTACAGCCAATTGGATTTGTACCATATAACGTGGCTGAGAGCACTGATACAGTAAAAGCTATTTCATCCTGGCTGTTTTTTCAATACAATGGCATCTGCCCTATAATGTGGAAAATTGAAATAAAAGCAGTGATGGATATACTCAGCAAATTAGAAATTGTCTGTGGAGAGAGAGGGGGTGACAGCAGAAGTCTGGGAAATAGAGATTAAGAGCTCTATCAACTGTGGTAGAGGGGAAGCCACAATTAAGCAAAACAAGACATCTTGGAGGCATTCGTGTGAGAAGTCAGGGCAGATACAATGGAGACAAAGAAACTGGGAGAATGGAATGGAGTCCTTGCAGGAAGCAGTGTGGGAGGAGGTGTAGTCAAGACAGCTGTGATATTCCATGGGCGTGTAATGGACATAGTTGCCAGCTCTCCACTGGTTGAAGATATAAAAGTCAATAAAGGGAAGAGGCAGATATGGACCAAATGAAAGTGAGACCAACAGCAGAGGTATTGAGGCTTTTGGGTTCTGTATTAGTGCGTGGAAGTTGCACCAAACAGTCATCTATGTAGTGGAAAAGGAATTGAGGAAGGAGGTCTGAGCAGAACTGAAACAAGGACTGTTCCATGTATCCCACAAAGGAATGTGCATAGTGTGGAGCTGTGTGAGTTCCCATAGCTACACCTTTTGATTGTTTCTTCTACCTTGCTCACTCCCAATGTGCAAAATTGTCCAGGTATGTCCTGTTCGTGGAAGTCAGATCCTATTTAGGCCAGCTGTTAAGCACCCTATCAGTTCTCCCTCCCTCTCTCTCCCCCCACCCTCCCTTTAGTGCTCTTCTTACAATAATGATCTGGGGAAGGACCAGTATGTAAGGTTTCCAAATTTGCTGATGTTACAGGAATAGATGGAAAGTCACATTGTGAGAAGCATACTATGGTTCTGCAATGGGATATAGATGGATTGAGTACTGGACCAAAGATTGGCAATTGGAATTTAATGTGGGAAAGTTAGTTCAAGAGAAATCAAAAGGCAGATTATTACCTAAATTTGAGAGAGATTGAGAGTGAAATACAGAGGGATCTAGGTGTTCATGGATTGCAAAAGGCAAATGCAAAGGGGGTTGGAGTTTTTTAAAAATGAGTTTTGTTTCAATTGTGCATGGTGTTGGAGAGGCCTCACCTAGAATACAATCTTTTTTCCCCCTAATGTGAAGGTATAACAACATTGGATGCATTATAAAGGAGACTCACCAGGCTAATTCCTGGTATGAGATGGTTGTCCTTCGAAGAAAGACTAAATAGTTTGGGCCTGTATTCTTTGGAGTTTAGAAGAATGAGGGGCGATCTTATTCAAACATCAATTTGAATAATTGATGTTTGAATAAATTTAAATTCAGACTAAGAGGGTTTGACAGGGTAGAGTGGGAGAGTGTCAAACAATGGGACACAACTACAAAATAAGGGGCCAGTCATTTAAAAGTGAGGTGCATAGAAATTTTTTTCTCACAAAGGGTGGCGAATCTCTGGAATTCTCTACCTGGCTGGTGGTGAAATCTGAAACATCTGAAGTGTTTAAAGTGGAGGTGGATAAATATTTGATAGTTTGAGGAATGGAGGGACAAGGGAGGCATTGTGTCAAATTAACTAATTAGGGAATTCATGCATTAGAGGGGCCTGGTGTAGACAGAAACAAGTATAGTTAATAGATGCTTGATATTTTAAGTGCTAAAATTAGTTAAGATATTACAGATCCTTGGTTTATGGGAAAGAAAAGCAAGAAGGATCTTGAGTCAAATTGTTTAACCTGTTTAAAAAGGCCAAAACATTTGTGGAGAACAAAATTACAACAGAGCTGCTCTAGTGGTGCTCTAATGGGATTTGTCTATTAGTCCAAACCTCGGGTCACTTCAAACATTTTTATTCTCCACAGGTCAATGATACTTGAAAGGTTGTATACAATTCCCTGAAAATTTTGTAGGGAGTGGCTTCTTCAGCATCTTCTATCTTTGCTCAGCATTTTGTATCTATCAGCATTTTCTAACTTCTAAGTTTGTGGTTTTGCCTAGGAAAGTTGAAAGATGATATTTAATTTTCCCTGAAAGAGGAAGGGAAAATTGTCTTGTAAACTCTTATCTATATTAAACCCAGAACTTTCATTCCCACATCAACACTCATGCCAGGAGTTCCCTGTGTTTCTCCCTGGAAGTCCTGGTTTCCAGCACTGGTGTGATCTGAGCAAAAGCAATTGGTTGCTCGTTTAACGCAGGAGTGGACTCCTCATTGTGCTGTTCCATCATAAACAACAAGAAACAATGTTCTACAGGCTTCCTAGCTTTGAGGCCAGGAAATGTAAGCTGCTGAGTAAGAGTTAAATCAAGCCTCTGATCCTTTAATTTCAGTGCTTTTAATTGCTTTCAAATGTGTATTTCTTTAAATTTTGGTGTCATATGTGGGAGAAAAAAATACAGGTACCAAATGTTAATGTACATTTGAATGTTAAAGGCATTTGCAAGCATTCAGGAATATATTATATTTTGCAGCAACACAGGAGTCCATTTGGCTCTTCAAGTCTACATTAGCTCTCACAATCCCACCAGTCCCATTTCCCCACTTATTTCCCAATAACTCACATATCCATCTATAATGGGGACAATTTGCAGAAGCCAATTAATCAACCAATAGTTGATCAACCAATTAACTAATCAGCCAGTGGAGGTACCTCGCTGTCTGTCAAAGCCATCCTTTGAAAGTGTCATGGTGCCTGTGCTGAGATGACCTCTATGCTGCACTCAACTGCACCACAGTCGAGAGAAACACTGCACCTAGGGTCATGTTGGATCAAACTGTATATTTCAGGATAGGAGATCAACGATCTTGTGGCAATGAAAGATCCGCCTCAACGTATATAGTATATATTGAAATTTATCATTGCTAGTTATAACCTCGAGGCTACTGTCTCCAGCTGTAATTTACTTGGAAATCAAACAGCAAGACCAGGTGGCCAGATGTCATGCTTGTTGCTGAAATCAGACCTAGAAATTCAGTTGTTTGGTGCAGTCTTTTCCTTCTGTTTATATGAAAAAGCGTGATTGTTAAATGCGCAGAATCTTCTGTAAATTGTGCAGGGACATCAGTCTGTATTGAAGGCAGGTTTGAATGATGCTCTACCAGGTGTGTATTGTATTATAAATAGGTACATTGGTCAAATTCAAGAGATTACAAGTTAAGCATATGGAGGAATTTGAAATAGAGGGATGCGTGGGAGGAAGGGGTTAGATAGTCTTAGGCAAGGTTTAAAGGTCAGCACAGCAATGTGGGTTGAAGGGCCTGTATTGTGCTGTACTTTTCTATGTTCTATGTACAAGACTTGAAGAGTGAAGTATGTCTGGGGAGTCCAATGAATTTGCTTTCTTCAAGTTAACTTTTTAAGCTCACTGCGCTGATGTTCTCTTGGCCCTTTGAGTCTCTTTTCACATGCATTTTAGCTCTTTGGGACCCACCACCACACATTCTTTTTCAAGATCTCTCTTCCTCCTCCTCCTCCCCACCCCCCCCCCAACAAACTCAACCCTTCTGAGCCAAACCCCCTACAGTCTGTTGCCCAATACTCTTCTGTAATCTCCACTCTTCACATTGGTGTGCAAGACCAATTGTACAGTGCAGAATGTCTTGAGCCTTGTGCACAGCAGAATATTAAAGCGGCTACTCAAAATCTGCATGTTTTCAAAGAATTTCTAACCCACAATTTTTAACTTAAAATTCAATATTGAAAGAATAATATTTAAATTGGATTATTCTGATCAGATTTGTATTTTTCTTTTAAGACTGCTCAAGTAAAATTTGAATGTTTCCATTTATGTTCAGAATCGGTAGTTGTAAATGTCAGGAGCTGGATATTCTCTCTTGAAATACATGTGACTGTGAATAATTGTTTGGACAATGTTCCACATTTGGTGCCAGCAATGACTACCTCAAGCTTTCAGTTCCCATCATTCTAGTGTCTGGTAGCTTTAGGTGCACCTGTTTTAAACCACAACTTCTTTCTTCTGAGGTTGGAGGGAGCAATAAGATGAAATGAAGAACAATTTCCTCTTTCTAGCTTGCTCCAAATTCATAACCTTCTGTTATTGTTGCCAAATTAGAAAGTTGTAGGTCTCTATGTTGGACGTTTCAGAAATGATTCTGACGAAGGATCCCAGATCTAAAAAGTAACTGTTTCTCTTTCCATAGATGCTGCTGACCTGCTGAGTATTTCCAGCATTTTCTGTTTTAATTTTGTATTTCCAGTATCTGTAGATCTTTTGGTTTTCATTTAAAAAATACCTAGGCTTCTCTTCGAAGTATTATGCTTGCATTTTGAGGAAGCTTTGATATTTGATGTGTTCATGAGTTTTCTCAGAATTCATGGGGAAGTCCTTCAGAAATGCCCACATCACATTCCAAAAAATCTATCTGGATTTGGGCTGGAAGGTTATAGTTGAACCATAGGCAGGAACCACATAAAGGTTTCCCCACAATTTTGTTCAGTAATGGCAGCTTCCCCCAAAATGTAAGATGACTGCCTACCCCAACTCAGAACATCTGTTCCTGTTTTCTCTTTCCTATTCCATTGCCTGTCAACTACTGTATTTTCAATTTGGCATTTGTTACTGAAAAATATAACAATGAGAGTCCTTTCCATTAGCTCTAACTTAAAATAAAGCCTGAGCTCTACCCACAGCACTCCAGCCATCCTCAATAAATATTGTCTTAAGAGATTTTTTTTAAAGAAGAGAGAACAGTGGGAAAGTAGATCAGTTTACGAAAAGCTCTCTGGTATTCTATTGCTTCACCAGGCAATTTAGACACATTGCACAAGGAAGGCTTATTACCATGAAAATATAGATGCTTTTGCCCATTGTCCCGTGTCATTACCAGAAAAATTGGCTGAGGAAACTGATCCATTTATCCATATACACCTTCAATTTGCATAAAACAGTTGTGGTTTAGATATGCAGGAGGTTAACAAAAGAGGCAGAGTCCATCTTAGCCAATAAAGGGGTTTGTTAACTCAGAAACATTTGAGTTGATTGCAATGA
The DNA here is from genome assembly GCA_030265395.1 of Rhina ancylostomus. NCBI lineage: Eukaryota > Metazoa > Chordata > Chondrichthyes > Rhinopristiformes > Rhinidae > Rhina > Rhina ancylostomus. The sequence goes on along the minus strand of JARFYF010000007.1, from coordinate 50,048,784 downwards.
TCTTTATCATCTGGACTAAAATCGTGACTGGATTAGACCTGGCATCTTTATGATCTGCATTGCTTTATTACCATGACATACACTGAGCCAGTAACAGCACTCACTACATTGTTTACAATAGAGTGCCTTAATTACTTCTGCCCAATGGTTCTAACATCAACCATCCTGAAGTGCTTAGAGAGGCTGGTCATGGCACGCATTAACTCCAGCCTCTAGACAACCAAAACTCACTGCAATTCGCTTACTGCCAAAACAGGTTTATGGCAGATGCCATCTCACTGGCCCAACACTCATCTTTAGAGCATCTGGAGAGTAAAGACACTTGTTTAATTGACTATTGTTAGACTATTGTTAATGACTACAGCTCCACTTTCAGTACTATAATTCCAAGCAAACTTTTGACCAAACTCCGAGACTTGGGACTCAACACCACCCTTTGCAAGTGGATCGTTGACTTCCTGACTGCAACCAGTAAGGATAGGTAGAAACACCTCCGCCACAATTATGCTCGACACTGTTGCCCCACAAGGCTATGTCCTCAGTCCCTTACTCTACTCCCTATACACTCATGACTGTGTGGCCAGAATCTGCCCTAACTCCATGTACAAGTTTGCAGATGATACCTCCATAGTGGACCATAAATCAAATTACAATGAGTCAGAGTACAGGAAGGAGATAGAGAGCTTAATAACATGGCGTCATGACAACAACCAGCAAAACAAAGAGCTGGTCATTGACCTCAGGAAGCTGGGGTGGTGCACATGCTTCAGTTTACATCAACGATGCTGAGTTTGAGAGGGTTGAGAACTTCAAGTTCCTAGGAGTGAACATCACCAATAGCCTGTCCTAGTCCAACCATGTAGATGCCATGGCTAAGAAAATTCACCAATGGCTCTACTTCCTCAGGAGGCTAAAGAAATTTGGCATGTCCCCTTTGACCCTCAACAATTTTTATCAATACATCATAGAAAGCATCCTACCTGGATATATCACAGCTTGGTATGGCAACTGCTTTGCCTGAGACTGCAAGAAACTGTAGCAAGTTGTGGACACAGCTCAGCACATCACAAAACTAGCCTCCCCTCCAAGTCTGCACTTCTCGCTGCCTCGGTAAAGCAGCCAAAATAATCAAAGATGTCACCCACCCCAGACATTCTCTCTTCTCCTCCCCGCCCCTAAATCAGGCAGAAGATACAAAAGCCTGAAAGCACATACCACCAAGCTCCAGGACAGCTTCTATCCTGCTGTTAAAGGACTATTGAACAGTCCCCTAGTATGATAAGATGGACTCTTGACCTCCCAATCTACTATGTTATAACTTTGCACCTTATTGAGTACCTGCAATGCCCTTTCTCTTTAACTGTAACACTTTATTCTGCATTCTGTTATTGATTTCCCTTGTACTGCCTCAATGTACTGTTGTATTGAATTGATCTGTGTGAATGGTATGCAAGACTAGTTTTTCATTGTACCTCAGTATATGTGACAATAATAAACCAATCTATCAATTTCATTATTAATTGGAATTCCAGGAGGATTTTTGCTGCTTTCTGGAGTTCTTTGGTTACTAAAGAATGCAGAGTGTGGTAGATGGCAAAGGAGGAACTGTACAATCAGCAGATCCAGATTGGAAGCTGGATGGAGCACACGATTGTAAGAATGAACAAGGTTACAAAACAGGACAACTTGCTGGACTAAAATAGATGGTGGGGAGGACAGTCATAAGAAGAATTTATTTATTCAGATTTTCAGAGAGCAACTCTACCTGAGTATTAGTAAGGAACAATACACGATGTACCTTTACTCATTTTTATTCATTTTTTTATGATGCTTATTTCACTGTACATAAGGCCATCTAGAAGGCGGTGGTGAGCCACCTTCTCGAAAGTACTCCCATAGTACAGTTGGGAACGGAATTCCAGAACTTCGATCCAGCATCAATGATGGAACAGTGAAGTAATCCTCATTAGGATAGTGTGTGACCTGGATGGGTCATTGTGTACCCACTCCCTTATCCTTCTTGATGGTAGATGGGTTTGGGAAGTGACATTGGTATATTCTGGGTGAATTATTGCAGCACATTTTGTGGATGGTTAACTCTGCAGCCATGGTGTTTTGGAAGTGGAGAGAATGATGTTCAGGGTGCTAATCAAGCAGAGAAAAGATATAAGATCCTGATGAATGGTTATTAATCTGAATGCCATAGATCGTGATGAAGAGTTTCCTCACCATGTCGATGGGGCATTGTCAAAGTCAAGTTTATTGTCATATGCACAAGTACATGTATGCACAGGTGCAATGAAAAGCTTACTTACAGCAGCATCACAGGGACATAACAACATATGAGCAGAATTCACAAGAAAAACATAAATTAAACATAAATTATACACAACTTTTACAAAAGAGAACACAATTAGAACAAAAAACAACCAAGTCCATTTTAGAGCAAAGTGATCAAAGTCATTATGCATTATGTTGCTAAACTGTAGTGACTAGGGTTTTGCCAGTTGGTTCAAGAACCAAACAGTTGAAGGGAAGTAGCTATTCTTGAACCTGGTGGTGTGGGACTTCAGCCTTCTGTACTTCCTGTCTGATGGTAGCTGCAAAAAGATGGCATGCCCCAGATGGTGGGGATCTTTGATGATGGATGTTGCCCGATCTAGATACTGCCCGTGGTGGGGAGGGATGTGCCTGCGATATACGAGGCAGAGTCCACTACTATCTGCAGCCTATTATGTTCCTCTGCCTTTGAATTGCCATACCAGACCATGTTGCAACCAGTCAGGATACTTTCAACAGTACATTTATAGAAGTTTGTGAGAGTGTTCGGTGACAAGACAATCCTCAACCTCCTAAGAAAGTAATGATGCTGGCATGCTTTCCTTATGTCCCCACAATAGGTGTGTAGTTGTCACTCCAATCAAATGCATCTGCAACATGTAGATTGCTGATGATGACATCAAATGTGCCACTAGGTCCATCAACAACACCAACCTCATTGGAGGGTGAGAACTACACTGACAGTGGTCATTTTAGTCACTATGTCCATAAACTTGCATCAACCTGTACTTGCAGGAGTACAGAAGAATGAGAGGGGATCTCATAGAAACA
>JARFYF010000007.1:49995083-50014130 GCA_030265395.1 Rhina ancylostomus | reverse complement strand
AGGGGGTTCTGGATAGATTTGTCCCATTGAGGCAAGAAAAGGATGGTCCCCAGGGACCTATGGGATATATTCCAGGAGACTATGGGAAGTGAGGGATGAGATTTCTGACCCCTTGGTGATGAACTTTACATCCTCACTGGTCACAGAAGTAGTACCAGATGATTGGAGGGTGGCAAATGTTATTCCTTTGTTCAAGAGAGGGAGTAGGGACAACCCTGGGAATTATAGACCAGTGAGTCTTACTTCAGTGGTGGGAAAATTACTGGAGAAGATTCCTAGAGACAGGATTTATGGGCATTTAGAGAAGCAGAGGCTGATTAGGGACAGTCAGCATGGCTTTTTGAGGGGCAGGTCATGCCTCATTGAGCCTGATTGAATTCTTTGAGGATGTGATAAAGCACAATGATGCAGGTATATCAGTGGATGTGGTGTATATGGACTTTAGTAAGGCATTTGATAAGGTTCCCCATGATGGGCTCATTCAGAAGGTCAGGAGGCATAGGATTCAGGTAAAACCTGTCTGCATGGATTCAGAATTGGCTTGACCATGGATGGTTGTAGATGGAGCGTATTCTGCCTGGAGGTCAGTGACCAGTGGTGTTCCACAGGGATCTGTTCTGGGACCTTGCTCTTTGTGATTTTTATAAGTGACTTGGATGAGGATGTGGAAGGGTGGGTTAGTAAGTATGCAGATGACATGAAGGTTGGTGATGTTGTGGATAGTGTAGAAGGTTGTCGAGGGTTACAACAGGACATTAATAGGATGCAAAGCTGGGTTGAGAAGTGGCAGACAGAGTTCAACCTGGCAAAGTGTGAAGTGATTCACTTTGGAAGATCGAAATTGAAGGCAGAATACAGGGTTAATGGCAGGATTCTTAGCAGTGTGCAGGAACAGAGGGATCTTGGGGTCCAAGTCCATAGATCCCTCAAAGTTGCCACGCAAATTGATAGGGTTATTAAGAAGGTGTATGGCGTGATGGCCTTCATTAGTTGGGGGATTGAGTTCAAGAGCCACGAAGTAATGTTGCAACTCTATAGAACCGTGGTTAAGACCACGCTTGGAGTACTGTGTTCAGTTCTGGTCACCTCACTATAGGAAGGATAGTGAAGCTTTAGAAAGGGTGCAGAGCAGATTTACCAGGATGCTACCTGGATTAGAGAGCATATCTAATGAGGATAAGTTGAGCGAACGAGTGCTTTTCTCTTTGGAGCAAAGGAGGATGAGAGGTGACTTGATAGAGGTGTCAAGGTGATAAGAGGCATTGATCTAGTGGATAGCCAGAGATAGCCAGGGTGGAAATGGCTAACACAAGGGGCATAATTTTAAGATGATTGTAGGAAAGTACAGTGGGGATATCAGAGGCAACTTTTTTTTTTACACACAGTGAGTGGTGGGTATGTGGAATGCACTTCCTGCAGAGGTTTGGGGGCAGATACATTAGGGACATTTAAGAGACTCTTGCATAGGCATATGGATGATAGAAAAATGGAGGGGATATGTGGGAGGGAAGGGTTAGATTGATCTTAGGGTAGGTTAAAAGGTTGGCACAACATTGTGGGCCAAAGGGCCCACACTGTGCTGTAATCTGCTATATTCTATAAATCACAGGAAATGTAACACCTGCCCTGTTGTCCCACCATCTGGGGTCCCAAAGTACAACCATTCATTTGCACCTCTTCCAAGCTAGTGTACTCCATCTGGTGTTCATAGTGTGGTCTCCTTTAAACTGGAGAAACCAAATATGCAAGTAAGTATAGGAATAGGATGGCAGGTCAAATGAATGTGTGGCTAAAGGGACGGTGTAGTATGGCTTCAGGTTTCTGGAAAATGGGACTGTTTCAGGGGAAGGTGCGATGCTTTGTGAGGGTAGGACCCAGCGTTCCAGGAACTAATATCTTCAGCTGTGACAGAGTGGGATGTAAAAGAGGTGGCATTGTCGTATTGATCGAGGAGTCCATTATTACAATAATGAGGGAGAACATCCTGGAATGCTCTCCAAATGAGGTCACATGGGTAGTGCTTAGAAACAGAACAGGGGGATTACTCTGCTGGGGTATAATACGGGCCTAAGAGTCAGTGAGAAGTTGAGATGCAGACAAATCACAAGACAGATATGAGAGTTAGAGTTATTGTCATGAAAAAAAACAGAATTTGGAAACTTAAAATAAACAGAAAATGCTGGAAATACTCAGCAGGTCAGGTCACATCTTTGGGAAGAGAAACAGAGTCAATGCTTCAGGTTGAAAACAACTCCTTCCTGCTCTAGTGTTTTGTACAGATCACACCAGTGGTCTTATTCTTTGCAGAATTTTCTCCCGTCAGTCGTCTCATTGCCTCTCATGGAGTGAGACCACCTGCCAACCTTGATTTTGATCAGCTGTCGGGATTGATCACATCAAGCTGAATATCTCCTCACCAGCTGCTGCATTCATGCTGCAGTGCGACTCCCGGAGAGATCTCCTCCTGAAGAACAGCCCCATCGTTCATTAGAATAGTGGGAGCAATTGATGGATTCAGTGAGTGATTCCGGAATAACTGCAGAATGTCCTCAGTTATAACACAGCCACATTCCTGGTTGAGAAACACAACAGGTTTACATGGATCAGTTCGGCTCACGATGTTGTACCGATCTTGATGCCAATTTATACTAAATGTCCTTCTGTGTATCATCCATATCCCTCCATTCCCTTCATATTCAGAATCAGAATCAGCTTATTGTCACTTCCATACACACTTACAGCATGCATGGGATGGAAATACCGTACTCCACAGACCAAGGTGCTGGTCACATTAAAGACAATTAAAGACACAAAGACAGAAAAACATTAACGACATTGGACCCGTATTAAAAAGAGACTGGGAAAAAAAACAGCTTAAAATGAATGTACTGATGCCACAGTCTTTGGACACGTAAAGTGCTGGTGCATTTTTGTACACCTAGCATCCTTTACTGTTAGAGGGAGGGATGGGGGGCAGCATTTTAAAGGAATTCATAGTTCTGATGGCTTGTGGGAAAAAGCTATTGCACAATCTGTTTGTTCTTGCACAGATGCACCGGAGCCTTCTTCCGGATGGCAAGGGTGCAAAAAGGTGGTGGGAGGGGTGAGAAGGGTCAGACATTATGTGTGTTGCTTTTCTGACACCGTGACACAACAATGAAACACCAATTAAGCTTTTATTTATAAATGTACTACATTTTGATTTCTGAAAACAGTGCACAAGGACCAGAAATGACAATTCTGATTATGAGAAGATCTGCTCCCAGCGATGATAGTATCAGGTAAAGAAATAGCTATTGATGGATGGGAAAACAGTTGCACTGTTAAAGACATATTACTTTCCCGAACAAGGATAAACTGGATGACATCTGGAACCATCAGCAACACTGAAGAAGACTACGCATTGAAAACTAGAACTAGACAGCCACACAGCATAACTCAGCCTGTTATGCAACCAATTTAGTTGCTTTAAGAAGATGCCAAACAAAATATTAAGCAGTTTTGCACATTGAGATAAAGCACTTTTATTTGATAAACTAATTAGATTGCAGAAAAGCATCAAAGTAACTGATTAATGGTAAATTATCCTTTTACATTTGATTTGCAGAGTCACTGAATTTAGTCTTGTGCTTGAACACTTGCAACCTTAACTGTGTTGGATTAATTATTCATATAGCCTTCCAAAAATTAACCCAAATTGTCTGAAAGACTACTGCTTGGAAATACAAAATTCAGAAAAAGATTCTGTATTCAAAACAAAGCAATTACATCTTACAAAAGGAACAAGACTGACTGCTTGCCCTTGGGCTAATCGGGAAGTGAGCAAAGTTCAATGTGGACAAGTGCTAAGGAGAAATTGATTGTCTCTGTGGAATAAGTTGAAAGAGCAATGAACAGGGAAAGGCTGCTCAGGTTGACTGCAATCCTTCCTTTCAAACCCAAGTAATTGTGCACTCAGGTCACCCAGCACAAGTGTGCAGTTTACAATTGCCACGTTACTGCAGCATTCAAGTCGATGATGGTGCAAACACAGCCTCAGAAGGGTGATCCGTGAGAAATGACCAGATATGCTGAATCTCTTCAATATCATGTAGGAAAAACAACTTTGCAAAAGAGGGAAAAACAAGCCTACAAAAGGTATCTAACAAAATCCAGACTTGGCAAGATGAAAAGCCAGGGATTCTAAATTCAGAGGAGAAAATTTCAGGCAGGCAGGCAGAAGACTGATCAAGTTGCCAGAAGTCATTTCAGAGGAAGACAATTGATTAATTTAAGAAAAGGATGGATGTTGCAACAGCAGAACTGCAGGGTTGCCATTAGAAAGGTTGAAATCAAATCATCCAAAATGTCTTCTAAATACTTTCTCTAAAATTGTTCAGGTGATATTGAAGTAAATTGCCTGTAGGAGGGAATTTTGAGCTTAATGGTTGTTTCACTGTGCATCATTTCTGTGTTTAATATCACACAATCAATTTAAATGTTGAAATAGACAATATCTTTTAGTTATTCCACTTTACAGACAGTGTAACCAAACTATTCAAATGAGAGACAGGTGTCCAAGGGAAGCAGAGAAGCAGAATGGCTAGAAAAGCTAACAATGATCTCAATTTCAGGTGGTTTATGGCAAGACTCTTCAAGACCCTCCTACTACAGGGCCAATTTACTGATTACACTCCCACAAAAAGGGAGTGAAGTCTTCAAAAATGCATTTACAGAAATTCACTTCATTGTAAATGGAACCAGATGGGTGTTGCTGGCCTGCACAGCACCAAGGGAATTTGGGTATTGGATAATTTCAACAACACTGATGATTTGTTATTCCTTCATCGTTGCTGGTTTCGAAAGACTGGCTCAAGTATCAAGACCCATACATTTAACATTCTGTGAAGCAACAAACTGGAGAAATTCACTCAGCTCTCTGTGGCTACAACTAACCTAATTTCAATAAAAAAAACTGACAGCATTCTTCAGGTACCAATCTGATTCTCGCAACTTGATACTTAGAACATTTCCAACACGTGCTGCACAGAGCCACAACTTCCATCAACTTACCTCAAAAGCTAAAACTCAAAATTCAGCCTCTTTTCCTCCCTATCACACAGATGATTCTAAAGTGTAAAAGGGTAACTGAGATATGCCCAAACCACTACTCAACAGTTCCCACACAGTTGCTGCCCTCATCCCATTGCCAACCATTCACCCACATCCCTCCCACCTTGCCTTAATGAAGTATATTTAAACACACAAAACTGCAAGTAAAAATATTTCAAACTGGCCCAAAAGTAGTGAATTTTCCAATATCAGAAGCCAAGCATTTATGCATACAAGAATGATTTCTTCTCAGAGTAAATCATTCAGTTCTGTTGATTGGAAACTTGCATAGTAATTTCTTTTTTTTAACCAGTTTTATGCTGTAAGACTGCAAGGCTGAAACCTGGGAAGCAGTGTTTTTATAAAAGGATCTACAATTAAAAATTAATTTTAAGTAATTCTGGCAATGCTAGCCCAAAACTATCATAACATAATATTACAAGCCAATTACCCATGCTGAAAATTGAAAGAAAAACTGCAGATGCTCGAAATCTGAAGTAAAAACAGAATGAGCAAGAAACACTCAGCAGGTCAGGTAGCATTTGTGGAAAGAGAAACAGTTAATTTTTTTGTTTGGGGCCCTTTGTCAAAATTGGGAATGAGAAAAAACAAATTACTTTTCAGTAGTAGGGAAGGTAAGAGAGGGATGGGTTAATGGGGGCAGTTAGAGTAACAAATTGGGCTCCAGGATGATGAGAAGAGGTAAAAGGGACAGGTGTTACATCTACAGTTGCAATGCAAAAGTCCCAAACAGGACATTATAGGTGGGGATAGGAGAGTGACCAGGGAATCAAAGAGAATGTTTTCTTTGAAATGTGAAACTGATGGTGGAATCTAGGTGTCCCATATGCATATGGTGTAACAGACAAAACTCCAAGTTACTGATGAGCAGCGCAAATACATTTATTCAAAAGTCCACAAGCAAGGAATTGCCATACAGTTGAGGTTTACTTACTGTGCATAGCACTGTGACAAACGAGCTTAAAAATCAGCTGAACAGATCTGCTCAAATGTATTGTGCATCATATTTTAGTGCATTTACCAAACTTGATTTACCAAATGAGAAATGTGTAATTTTTGAAACTATAATAAACTGAGCTGTACATCTGGATTAAAAAGATTCAGCTTTCCAGTAGAGTGACAGTCTGTCATTATATCTACATCAATAAAAAAGGGCAAGCAACACTCTCAATAGCATACCTTCATCCATCTCTTCCAGTTTTCTTTCTCTGTCTTCTTGTCTTTCTTCATCTTCAGCATTCAATAAGTCAGTCACTAATTCTATAACAGATTTGTAATTCTCGCCACTTGTGACAATTTTTCTTTGGACTGTCTGCTTCACAAGTTTTCGACCAAAACCCATTTCCATAGCTCCCTTAACAACTGGTGTGTTCATCATGACTGCATCCTCTGAACGACTTTCTCCAGGCTCAAAATGAACTGAGTGAATTGAAAATATTGAAGTTTTTCTTCAGACAAATGAAAAGATTCCCAAGCTAATATCCCATCTGAATCATCAGAGATGTCTGTTATCTCAGTATAGGTCTGTACAACACTTTTCCAGGTACTGATTATTCAGTGGTTAAATTAAGAGACAAGATTATATATAGGCTAAATTTCTGCTCCTGGTTTAGAAACTACATTAGATTAGGATTCTAGTGCTTTGGGAGTTATTATGTTACTAGTTCGAATGATGATCAAGCAGAAAGATTAGCTTCCCATCATTACATGAACAATAACATGCACAAAATCTCTTCATCTGCTTACAAATACGGAATGGAAACGAGAGAAGATGCTGGAATATGCAGCAACAAACTGTCTGCTGGAGAAATTCAGCAGTTTGAGCAGCATCTGTGGGAGGAAAGGAATTGTCGGCATTTCAGGTTCAAACTCTACATCAGGACTCATGCAGGGTTTCGACCCATAACACTGACAATTCCTTTCCTGAGTTCCTACAGCAGACTCTTTGTTGCAACAAACATGGAATACTGTGAAGCCCAGATGTTTCCTTTTAATAAAGTGAAACCCTTGTAGATCTCCAGACCAAAACTCAAAACAAATCACGCCAAACCCATGCAAAATTAACTTATGACAGCACTCCTTTGCAACGTTACAGAAGTTCAAATATTGTCACTAACATAATCCCCAAACCCATTAGGTGTAACATCCTCAAATTCTCCCCCCTACCCGTGTGCTGAACTTGCATTTTTAATTTCTCTACCTTCCTTCCCCCCCCATGTTCATAGGCCACATGGACATCATGCCCCCTCTCTACACTGTTAATATTAAACCACTGTCCACCTTGTTTCATTTTGACATTTGCATGTTAACAGATACCAACAGTCATCATTTCACACACAGAAAAAACCTAACTGCAAGATTTCCAGTCCATTACAATCATGCATATCGCTCTTATCAAAACCACAAATAATGTTCTACACAAATAACAATAGTAAATTATTCCTCCTCATTCTTCTTGTCCTGTTTGACTGTGCTATTCTCTGCTGACATCTGAAAAGGATTGCATTTACCTCGTTATATTCTTATCTAGCTATACCAACAGAAGGGCCTCATATTGTTTCCTCACCCCATGCCGTAATTCATCACATGCGGACCTGAACTGGCTAAGGAACAACTAGATCTTAAAACATTGTATCCAAATCGCTGTGACTTGCCCTTTAATCTCTAATCTCATTTGGTCCTTCACATTTACAAATTTTTCCTCACTCTGATCTCTTGTGTACTCCTGATTTTGTGGCCATAATTTTTTTTAAATTCCCTCCCTAAACCCTCCTACTTTTCTTCCCCCCTTGAGGCATTCCTTAAAATCTACCTCTTTAATCATTACTCCTATTATCTCCTTATGAAATGTGCTTGTGAAGAACATTTTCTGTTTAAATAGTTTAAATTTGCTTCAGGCATTGTTTAATATTTTTTACAGTCCTTGCAAAAGATTTGTTGTGCTCTGTGTACATTAAAATGAATCAAATGATAATCATCCACCTCAACATTTTTTAAAATAAAAACAATACTAACTATAATATGGCTTGCATTTTATTATTAGCTTCTTACCACTTAATATCACAGTTAAAACCAATAATATACAATTGTAAGAAAGAACTGGTGACTAATGTGAAAATTGGAAAAAGTGGGCCTTTCAGCCATGAGCCCCTTCCCACCTTTTACTTTAACATATCTTTTTATTCCTTCCCCCCAACTCGTGTGTTTCTGTAGCTTCCTATTAACTGCTTTTATGTTCTTAACCACAACTGTTGCTAGTGGTAGTACAGTACACAACCTTACCATTCTTTGGTATTTAAAAATAACTGGCCAAATTATTCAATTACCTTAGTTAATTGCTGCATTCCTAACAACTCTTGTTCATACTTACTGGTGCACAAACCACTTTATTACAATAGGCCTGGCATTGAGCTCATGTTATAATAAAGTTATAAAAGATATTTTCCAAATCAGTGCAAATGAGGTTCTTCCTGCAATATGGGTGTTACCCTAATTTAAGAGCTTTTGGGATGTTCACAAATTAACAGAAAATAATTGCTCCCTGCACAAAGCACAAAATATAAATAGGGTGAAGTAATTACTTATTGAATAGTTTAACATTAGAGAAATGTAAATCCAAAGAAATTGCTTGGGGATGAATTAACAAGGTTGGAAGCCATATTTCACCTGCAGATTACTTTTGACATTTCTGCTCTTCATAATTCTAATTCAGAAGAGGTATTGGGGTAGCCAGAGAGAAAATACAATGAAGGAACTTTCAGCCTTCTTCCATTTAAGAATTAGCATGATATTGGAAGGTTAGCAAGGAACAGTGCACAGCAATCTAGAGGTAAATAATACCATAGAAAATATTTTAGTTCCTCAAGCTGTTTTTACAATGTTTCATGGTTACCTGCTGTTTGAGTTTCCTCCAAGATGTCATCGGAACTGGAATGCAACTAGAAAAGGAAATGGTGAAATGTTTTAAAATATTTTAAGCCATTGTTAAAATACAGATATAGACACTACATGACATTCTGAATTAATTGAAGTGAAATGTTACCTGGAAATCAAGCAGATTTGGAAACCTTGTCTGAATCTGATTTACAAATGTTTGTCCCTTCGCTTGGAGAAGATATTCACACCTGAAATGATAATATACTGGCAGGTTAAAACCACAATCAGGTTTGAGGACTAACATTAGTGTGGAATAGATAATAAAGGAGGGAGAACAAGGATTGTTAGAGGCTGTCCTCGGGTTACGAACACCTGACTTATGGACACTCACCACATATGAACAAGATCCCATAACAATATTAAATTCAACAGCCCAGCATATGTACATGTGTTCGTTTCTACAAACTATAAAACTAGTTTCTACCCTCTCTTTTCATTAATTGTTCTTTCTTATCAGTCTTACATGCTTTTGATGTCATTCATTACAATACTGGAGAGGTGCGGTTACCATAGAGTGATTTTTGTGCATTTTCCGAGTCGTGGATGTCCATGAAAGTGGAACCTGTTCATTACCCAGGGATGCCCTGCATAAATAATTTTATTTCTTAGGTGTCACTAAAATTCTAAGAACCAGAGGAGTAGTTCAAATATGTTGCAAAAATATTTGAGTATATATGTACACTTTTAACATAAATTCTAGTTTAAAATTGATCACACCAATATAATAAGTGCATCACTTTAAAACTCTAACTTTAGACTGGGCCTTCTAGCTCAGTGACAAGATATTTTTTCCCTCACCTCATGGGCTAATGTGCATCTTTTACTATCCTTAAGATTAGGGTGCTGAGTTAAATTCTCAAATATTAGATTCCACCAAAATTCATGGAGTTCAGAGCACAGGCCCCATTACCCACAAAGTGTGCATTCATCATTAACCACCTATTTTATTCTCCCCACATTCCCCTCAACTTTCCACAGAGTGTACCAAACATCGACACTTGGGGTAATATGCAGTGGCCAATTAATCTATCAAGCCACCTATCTTTGTAATGTGGAAGGAAACTGGAACACTTATAGGAAATCCAGTGGTCACAGAGAAACTTGCAACTCCACACTACGTAGCACCAGAGGTTAAGATCAAAACTGGGTTGCTGGAGCTGCATGATAAACAGCTCTACTGGCATCTGCCAGTTCTAATACTCCTGCTGACTTTGTCCTACTAGGCAAATTATAGGTTTGAGGTGCTGTTGAAGCAGCCTTGGGAAATTGCTACAATGCACCTTGTAAATAGGATACACTGTAGCAACAGTAGGCCTATGACAGCTTGAATGTTTGTGTAGTGAATGGGATACCAATAGAGAAGACCCAAAACGCTTTCCCTAGCCATGACCCCTGCACACACTCTTAAAATCAGGACCATTCAGCTATATAGTTCTGCTCAAATCAATAAAGTCATGAAGTTTTTATCACAGGAAGTACATAAACTATCACAGAAGCTGGCTACCTGACGTGTTGGGTTCAGACCAGGTGTGTACTCTGATAAAACATTCTGCCTTAGGTTGGGTCAAGCCATGCTATAATGGCCCTAACCAGCACCCCGCATGGGTGAAGATAACTCGCTCAGGATCACCACGCGAGCAGTACATCCAAGATTGCAACCCTCACGGCGATTGGCTGGTCAGACATGGATAAACACTGGCACTAGGGCTCAGAGCAGTTTCTGTATGCCTGTGGGTAGTTCAGGCCCAGAATGGGTATTCATTTCTTACACAAGCAGATCTTTAGCTTATCCTAAAATATTCTGGAAACATTTCAACACATTGTTAAATCTGAACAATTTACCTTGGGAACCATTTTGCATGTTCCACCCATGGGTCATCTCCAGCCTCCCAGCTCCTCAGGCCACCATCACAATAAAAGCATTTCACATCATCGTTTTGACCTAAATAAAGATACAATTCTCAACTTCATTTGGTGGTAATCCAAAATATACCTCATTTGGTTAAGTCCCTTCTATTTAAATATTTTTAACATTTGCCAGAAACCGCAAAAGCAGATAAAAAATAAGATACAAAATATTAAGATGAAAGCAGTTTATTGAAGGCATTGAGTAGCCTCTGAGCACTGTTTCTTTTTATCTAACATCCAGTTAGATTTAGTACTGAATGATGAGGTGAAGATTCTTTGTTTAGTGTGAGAGCCTAACAAAAAGTGAGCATATATAGTCACAACTCAATACTAATGGAAGGGACCATAAAATCTTAATCCAAAGTAGAAAAATTCACACTGTTGCAAGTCAGGGAGAAAGTGGACTCAACCAACAATTGATTGGATACTTTCAGATTGGCTATAACAATGATGGAATGAAAGACTGAAGTGTTAAATACCTCAGTACTCAAACCTTAAGCAGGACAATTTTATTATTTAATATTATGGTCTCCTCTACCATCATTAAGAAGGGCAACGGTTAAACTTCAGACTGATCTTCTGGCCTATCTAATTTCTCTCACTTCACCTCCATCCTACAAAGCTGTAGTATAAATGAACAGCATATCTGAATAATTTTATAAATCTCCATGAAAACATAAGGTAACAATCTCTCCACCATCCCATCCCCAAAGTGGCTCAACCATGTCTTGAGCTCCATTCATAAAGGACATTCAGTACTTCCTCAGATCAAAATAGTTACAATTTCATTCTAGGCCTTTAGGTTAAGAGTAAACTAGAAATAAAATGCTCATACCAACATAATAGAAACCAGCTCGAGATAACTGTTCAGGTTGCATAAAATTCCTCACTGGCCATCTCAAGAATGTCTGTAGCCGTGTATCATAAGACTGCATTTCAGGATGTCTTGGATGTATGGCAGCATGTCGATTCAGTCTTTGTGACTCTGAATTATTCATGGGAATGTTACCAACCTCATTCCCCAACACAAAGGGGCATGAAGGAAAATGTCTTCTGTGTTCAGTTAATGCACGGTCACCAGGTTCCCAGTTACTTAATCTTCCACCACAAACAAAACATGCAACTTTATCATCTTCCCCAGTAAAATAAAACCCAGCTTTGGCTAGCTCTATTGGAATTAAAGAAGAATAGGAGGGCCAATTCTGAAAAGTTTGAAGTCTTGTTTCTTCATTACACATTGCTGCACTGTAATGTGGATATCTCAATTGTTGAGAAACATCTTCCACACTTCTGGAGGCCACTGGATCATGAAGACTGCTGCAGTACAAATCAGATGGTGCTGCATTTTCATAATACGACGACTGAAAAAAAGAGCCACTTGGTAGAGAAAATCGAGAGCGACTTGAAGAGCAGTCAAGGCCCGAACGTAGGTTATTAACGAAACTGCAGTTTGGGTTAGCCCTTTTGTGCCTTTCAACAGCATTATCTCCCGGTTGCCAGTTCTCAACAATAACCCCACAAGAGAAACACTGCACTTTATCACCTATATTGGTGTAATAGAATCCAGCACGTGCAAGGTTCCTTTCAGGTATCAAAACACTCGGTGGGAATTTAGCGAACGTTGAAATGCGGTATAGTTCTGAAGACAGGTCATACTGCAGTTCTTGATCACCACCTATTCTAAAGTTGCTAAAACTTTGATTTTGAAGTATATTCATGAAGAATATTTTGCAGAACAAGGGCATTCCTTTTTTTGGGAGGAGCTTTGTTACTAGTTTCCAAAACTAAAAACTTATAGGCATAAGACTGGAGTGCTGCACACAGGTGAGCAATAAAAAAAAATGCAGGCAGGCTGAAGAGACCAACTCTTGAATTTCACCTAAAGAGTTAGGCCCTAAATCCTATCCTAACCTGACAGGTTCTATGCATTGGAGTGTATTAATCTTAACTGCTATCAGCTTGCAAGAATGACCACCACCATCAAGTGAATTTGAGTCTGGAAGAGTGGGGAGGGTGTAGTGGTGGGAGAGAGGGGAAATATGAAAATCTGATGGAAGAAGAAAAGGGAAGAGAGTGAATGATTCACGAGAGTTGTTCCTCTGAATCACCAGCTCAAAGCAAGTTTTGACTTGATCTTCCAGACAGACCAAATTGAATGCCCAGAATGGGATTCTTACAGCATTAGAATGCAACCAAATACTCGGCAGGGTGAGTTAAATATAAGAGTATTAATTGTGCTACAAGATAGGCTTTAAGAAATTAAATTATACGAAAGGAAAAAAAAGTTCTGCAATTAAATGATTGTAGAATATCGACTGTGTACTTCTGAAGTTCTGTTGTGATGTATACATGCAGCAGCCAATGTGCATAGGGTCTTATTTTGACGACATTCATATTTGTTTGAGGAAAAAGTCATATTTGTTTGAGGAAAAAGGCAGTTTTGAAGTTGCTTTTCTCTCCCATTCCTGAACTGGCATAATAACATGTAAAAAAAAGTTATTTTATGCACTTATTCTATTATAAAAAAAAGCTTAGAATGAAATTCATGAGCAAAGCCAAGAGTAAATAAATCTGCTGATTGCCTTTTCTTTAAATATCTTTATTTGAAATCAAAGGAAAATGGCTAATGTTTGAAGTCCAACTGAAAGATAACCTTTATAAGGGACAGACTTTCCAAAATGAGTAGAAAATTGAGTGCAAGGTTTCACTTAAATAGAGGCCTTCTTGAAAAATTATAATTGAACAGAAACAAAGCTCCTTCCAAAAAAGGTATATGCCCATTGATGTTTAAATTTCCATCATAAAGTTGAAGCTTCGACCAAGAAAAAGGTACATCTTCAATTTTGGAAATATTAGCATGACAAAAGTAACTGGAGACTGTAGATCTTCGAAAGAACCCTGAGAATGAAAAAAAAGTATTCAGAAAAGTTTTTTAACCTACAAAGCATAACTTTGCAACTATGACATTTTAATTTATATTTATCACTGTTCCCATTAACTTTATTAAGCTACAATAAACTTTGATGATAAGCAATTCTCTAACATTGTTGAATTATTTATTACAGTTAAAAGCCTGTTAACCACTTTGGGAACAGAGTAGAAAGAGAGAAGCACACAAATAGTTAAACATTGGCATCACACTACTTGACATGTTCAGCATCCAGAATGGACTCATTTTAAACTATGCTAGTTCCATAATACATATGGTTTAAAGCTCTGCCATATTCTCCTGATAATGCTCAGTTGCCTCTTCATTCCTTCCCCCTCCCCCTTACAAAAAGCACAAAGAATTATTTTATAACTTTACTGCCAAACAAGGTCCAAATTTGTCAGCACATTGCTTCCCTAGTTCCAGGGTAAGAACAGCACTAAGGAGGGGGTGCAGAATATCATGTATGGGAAGGTGAACTGGAAGCCGTGGCCCATTTTAATTTAATTACATGACAACAAGATAGATGAGCTGTTGCAGGAAGACAATTAAATCCCAGATGCAAATTAAATGCAAAGGCAAAACCCACATAAAAAAGCAATCTCCAGATGACAAGTACAGAGTAGGATGATAATGCAGACGAATACATGGTTTGTGCTGAACAGTTTTAGATTTCTCCACTCCAATATAACATTCATCTCTAACATGGAGTTAATGAAGTTAATAACAGCACTAACAACGACTTACCGCAAGATTACTTAATGATACTTAACTCTGGTCAATGCCTGAATGCTATACACAACTTAAAAAATATGGGAACAGAGAAATTAATGTACTTTAATCTCTCTTGCCCACTAAAGATGATATTTATCAGTGACTCAATTCCAGACATTCTCTCCACCCCTCCCCCCACATTTCCCTTTAAATTTTTGGTTAATAAATATTTAATATTTAAAAGAATCAATTGCCATTTGTGATAAACTCCCAACTTCTACCACTTCAAATTTTAAATTCAGTCCTTTTAGATTAATACTCTGTATCCCTTACCACCTTGAAGACTTCAATCAAATCAGCCCTTAATTACCAGATGGTCTTTGTACATAAAAACACATTGAGCTCTGTATTATCAACCTCAACCCACGTTCTTACACATTAACACACAACTCAACTTTCATGCAAATATTGCAGAACAGTGCCTGCTAGTGGAATAAATAAGACAACTGCACCACAAATTTGATTTGGTGTCAGGGTCAATACCAAGTTTCACTCGCATGTGCACAAAGCAATGCTAACTTCAAAAGAACAAAAAACAAAATGCTTGAAAAACTCAGCAAGCCAGTCAGCATCTGTCAGCCAGAATGGTAAACAGTCAATGTTTCAGGATGGGGAATTTGAGCTCCAAATAGCTTTTCAGTAAGCGGGAAGTAGGGGAGGTTTGTGTAGAACAAAGGGAGCATCTGCAATCGGAAGAATTGAAAAGAATTAATAGGGACACTTATCAGTACATTAACCTACCAGGCCTGTGTAACAAATTGTTAATGGCAAGGTGGTGGGACTTATCCTACACTCATAAGCCCACCCTGCTGGGTAAAAAAAAATAGAAAATGCTGTAAAAAAAAACTAAGCAGGTCAGGCAGCATCTCTGGAAAGAGAAACGGTTAATACTTTCGATGAAACCCTGCATCAGAGTTGCGAAGGAGAAATTAGTCAGTCTGGGTAGCAGTGAGATGCTGGTTAAAGAGCGAATTTCTGACAAGAGTGAACACGAGGCAGATGGGATATGGTCCCACGGTTGTATAATGCGTGACTGATGCGAGGATTGAAACTCAGAGGCCTAGTAGCTAAATGTGCTGATAAGCCATCTCAACTCTTATCACAAACTCCCTTTGCACGATACAACCCTCCCCCATTTCTCCTCATGAAAACCTACTTGCACCTCTTTCCCAGTTCTGACAAAGGGTCACAGACCCAAAACGTTAACTGTTTCTCCTTCCACAGATGCTGCCCAATTTACTAACTCCTTCCATTTTCTATTTTTGTTTCAGATTTCCAGTATCTTCCATTTTTTTTGATTTTCATTTACCTTTGAAGTAGGTTACCTATTCCGTGTTACTTTCTCACTCCTATTGGTCCACCCAAGCTCTCTCTCTCTGTTCATCTTTTCCATCCTCTCCACCCCCACCATTCCCCCAACTTATCTAGTCACTGCTCCTCCATCTGGTTCCCTCTGCCATTCACCAACATATTTATCGAACTGGGTTTCTTCTCCCTTATTTCACCTTTCCAATCTCATCCCCCATCTGGTTCCATTATCCCTCCCTTATCTGATTAAACCTATCACCTACCAGCTTCTCTCTCAACACTCCCTTTCATAACTCCAGCTGCCCATCATGTCCTCCCACCAATCTATCTGGCTCCACCTATTGCCTACCAGCCTGTCTCACCCCTTCCTCTCACTTCTATATACTGGCCATCATCCCCCTATCCTCAGTTCTTCGTGTCACAACTAGAAATGCTGACCATTCCTTTGCTGCCACAGATACTGTTTGACCTGCTAAGTTCTTCCAGCAGTTTTGTTTTGCTACCTTCAAAGTAATGTTGATTGGAGACACAAAAGACTGCAGATGCTGGAATCTGGAGCAAAACAAAATAAACCACTACAGATCCAGGTGAAGGGTCTCAACCCGAAACACTGTCTGTCTGTTTCCCTCCACAGATGCTTCTTGACACACTGAGTTCTTTTAAGCTTTGTTTGGGTTTGATAGATATTGACTGATAAAGTGAACCAACTCATGTATTCTGAAATTTTGAGATTAGATATGGGATTGTTATGGAGATATGGGATTGTTGCAAGGAAGGCCAAAAAGTAACAAATAGTATGACAAAACAAAGGATGCAAAATGTCTTCTAAACTGCAAGGCCAATTGTCATGTTTTGCTGTTTCTCTTGTCTGGCAGCCAACTATATTGAGTTTAGCAGGTGGCAAGACAGATAATCTATGGCAGGAAGCCAAAACCAGAACCCTTGATACTAAGCAAATGTCAGCATCTAGACCACATTTAGGGTTCTGTGAACAGTTTTGGTCCTTTAAAATATTTTACTGGATATAGAGGGACTGTCCCATGATAAAAGGTTAAACAGACCGAGAATTTGCTCATTGGTGGAAAGGAGAAAAAAAAATACAATTTATTTGATACAGATTTCTTAGAGGGCTAAACAGAATAAATGCAGAGTGGATGTTTCCTCTAACAGGAGAGTATAGGACCAGAGACTGGTCTCAGAATGGGGGTGGGGAGGGCACCCATTTACAACTGAAAAGAAAAACAATTTCTTTCAAGAGGATTGAGTATCTTTGGAACTCCTTGCCACAAAGAGATGTAGAAGTGTAGTCTTTGTGCACACTTAAAGCAGAGATAGATTTCTGATCTATAGGAATAAAGAGCATTAAAGTGGACCTGAAGAATGGCAAATTAGCCATCAATCCTACTGAATGGCCTTGTTCTGTTCCTATTCATAGATTTCAAAGCCCTCTCCCAGCACGTGGTTAAATTTTGAAAGTATCATTCATGCACAATGAAGTCTCTGCAATTTTATTGATTTATATATAGCAAACACAACATAGCTTAAGTCAATAACTTAAAAGGCTGATGGCTCTGTAGAACTTGTCTATATTTTGGGTATGGAGGTCCCAGCTTTAATGCTTACTATTCTGTCCCCTTTAGGGAAATAAACTGAAACAGCTCTTCATATCCTAAAGTATACCAAAAAAAACTCAGCATCTACTCAATCACCTTCTAGTGCTTTAGCACCAAGTTACCTTCAGCTGTTCCAAAACCATTTTTGCTATATTGAACGAGACTTCCAGAAACATCAGTAACAATTACCAGTATTTGTAACAATTGAGCACACCTCAATGTGCTCAATTCACTCAGCCCCTTGCTGTTCTTCTGAACTCCCCAACAACACATCCTTGAATGCCTGCAGTGATTACTGTACTATTAAGCCCCAGTGACAATCTAAATTACACTTGGAGGCATCACTGGCCCTGAAAATGGGTGTTTAAGATACAGAATGTCAAAATTAGTGTTGTTTTTGTGGGCAGAAGTGATTTTCTAAATTAAAAACTGCAGACTGTTCAGTGAATTATTCAATTTATTTTTTTTTAGGATTGTAACATCCCTGACATCAGCATTTATTGCCTGTCCCCAATTGTCCAAGAGAAAACAGTGTGTGCCACATTCTTTAAACCTGCAGTCATTCTGGTGCAGATATTCCCACAATGCAAATGGGCAAAAGTTTAAGGATTTATACCTGGGGACAAAGGACAACAATATTTTCAAATCATACAATGTGCCACTTAGAGGGGAACATGCAGATGGTAGTGTTCCCATGCATCTGCCCTTCTTCGCATGGTACACAGGTAATCAAGGTAACAAACATTTAGGGTTGTGGCTGGGGTACTTATCAAGTGGGTTGCTCTGTCCTGGTTGGTCCAAGTGGGAAGTATTGCCTCATACTCTTGACATGTCCAATAGATGCTGGAAAGTCTTTTGAGGTCAGAGGTGAACCATTGCCACAGGATAGCCAATCTCTGACCCGATTTTATAGTAACAATAATTACATAGCTATTCCAGTTGAGTGTTCAGTCAATGGAAATCCCCAGACTGTTCATGGTAGGAGATTTGTCAGGAATTGAATGCCAACAGTCCATAATCATAATGTCAGATTTGAGGCTGATTGCTTATGATAGAAGATCAATGATGAAGCAACTAAGGAAATAGCTCCAAGGAACTGCTGCAATGACATCCTGGAATTGGAATGAGTGACCTCCAATGACCACACCAACTTCCTTTATGCAAGGTAGGACTCTGACCACTGGAGTGTTTTCTCCCCTTGATTCTCATTGGTCCTTGGTGCCACATTCTGTCAAATACCATCTTACTGCCAAGGGTAAATTACTCTTGCATCATCTTTGGAGCTCAGCTCCAAATCCACATTTGGGCAAAGGCTACAAAGAGGTCTGGAGCCAAGTGCTTCTTGCAAAGCTCATACTGGGCATGAATGAACAAGGGTTTTTTTAAAAAAAATCATTGGTGACAACAACTTGTGAACTAATGATTTAGAGTACTGTCTTGCATCGTTGCTAGGACATACACGGGCAA
>JARFYF010000007.1:49962736-49974335 GCA_030265395.1 Rhina ancylostomus | reverse complement strand
GACACAAAAGCCTGGAAGCACGTACCACCAGGCTCAAAGACAGCTTCTATCCTGCTGTTGTAAGACTATTGAACAGTCCCCTAGTATGATAAAATGGACTCTTGATCTCCATTTACCTCGTTAGGCCTTGCATCTTATTGTCTACCTGCACTGCACTTTCCTCTAACTGTAACACCATTCTGCATAGTTATTGTTTTCCCTTATACTACCTCAATGCACTTATGTGAATAAATGATCTGTAATGGTTGGCACACAAAACAAAGTTTTTACACTGTACCTTGGTACATGTGACAATAAATCAATTTACAAAATGAATGCAAGCTACTTATGCTCAGTAATTCAGCACACATACCGTTTCCACAATAACTTCTGCAGAATATAAAACTAGTGTTTGAGCTGGTGGATAGGGTGTTGTTCAACCACTGCCTGGCCAGATCACACTTCTTGGCTACCTGAAGCAAGGACAAAGGTAGGGTTAAAATAAAGGTGAAGTGGGTCAGCTAGTGGCAGGAATGAAAAGTGGACACTTATACCATCTGCAGCCTGTAAATTTGAAGGGATTACATGAAGGGGAAATGTGGGACGAGTTATATTAGTTAAGAGCATTCTATAAAAATTCACTTTCAGCTCCATCTCTGGCCATAGCTTGTGCAGTGACAACTTCATTATGGCTCACTCTCAAATTGGGGCAAGGTGTTGTTTTCCTTGCTAGCAGTTTAACTGATCTAAACTAAACTGTAGCAAAAATGAGGCAAATGTTCTTGGCAGTTGGCCTGATTGAACCTTAGACCTGAAGGTGCTGGGAAATATCTCAGAGGAGCCAACGCTTGCAGCATTAATTGGCTGGTGCAAATAGGCAAAGTGAAACAGAAGCTGGTAATGTGAGAGCAGCACTCCCTGTTGATTTTGGGAAAAATGTTGAACTTCAGTGTGAGGTGCCCTTAATGTTGCAGGTATGGCCCATATCATGCTCCTGTGGTATGGCAATCACAGTTTCATCTGGAGATCCAAAATGGATCACATCAATGGGGATGCAATGGGCTGGAGTGACCAACTTACTTCCACTCTCATGGTCTTTGGCCTCCATCTCAGTCACTTCCAGAATTTCTGATCCATTTCTCAGCCACCTCCCAGGCTTAATATCTGGCTGGCCAACCAACCCCACTCTCATACATTCTGACCCTGGATTAAAGAAATTAACTCCACTGCAGCAAAAAGACATGGATTAAAATAATTCTAAAGCATTTAAATTATGTGATTGTATAGTGTAATAAGCTGTTTATGTAATTCAAGCTATATTCCACAGAAAATATGCATATTGCCTTTTGTAAGTTACCACAATGAATAAAAAAAAGTGTTATTTTTCAACAATTTTTTTTCACAAGTTTTCTGCAACCTGGCTACGTCTTTGTGATGTTTATTCTGGAATTTAATTATTACATCTTCTGTGGAATCTGCCACATCTGCATAACCCTTAAGCACACCATTAATAGAAAATGCTTGCATTTAATAATACCATGTTTTGGCCTGCCAGTTTCCAAATTATCAAATTTGTGCAGTTGATCCTTTAAAATCTTTTAAATTTTAAAATCCTTTAAAATTGTATTTTCTTTCTGTGCATAATAATGAAGGGTCCACTCCATTTAACTGGAAAGTTTCCTCAGAGTCCTGGTCAAACTTGTACTTAATTCAAATCACCTCAAAATAGTTTGAAATTCACTTCATTCGCACATTATGATAAGTGCTAAAGATCATTCCACATACTGAAAACAGATTACTTACAATTAGTCAAACTCATCTGTTAAACTTGGAAGTGGATACACTGCAGTAGGGTTTAGAGCTTTATCTTTCCAACAACATTCCTCAGTCGATGTAATTTTTTCTACCAGTGTTGAAGTTATCACGTGGAAGCAGGAACATGACACAAATGTTGCACTTAAGTTCTTGTAGAGATCTGCCAGCATTTTTCCAGAGGTCTTAAAACAGTAGATCCAAGTTTCATGGAAAATGTAAATCACTGCAAGACAACATTTGGCAAGAGGATGGGGAAAGATGTAGCAAGAGTAATCCATGAACAGACCATGTATTTCAAAAAATTTCACACCATCATTCAATTGCCAAAAAAAATGAAGGATAATAGACATTTTAGCAAATTTAATTCAGTGCCAGGAAAAGATAAAATTAGTGAAAGCTCTGGTGCAACACCTAGTGGCCAGTGAAGGAGCAACAGAAAATAAAGTATTTAAACCATTGTTGATCCATCACTGCTACTGCAAAAACTTTTGACCCTGAACAGAACAAAGAGATTGTTGAAAATCCAAAAGCCCTGTTACTGAAAGTATAAAAGCTTGGTGACTGATGAGTTCTGTTCATGCTGCACACAAAAAACTGTGCTAGCATAAATTACACTTCCTGGATACTGCCACCCAAAACTTAAAAATTAAGAGACTCATTCTGAAATGAAAAAATTAAAGTCATGTAATACACGTTTCTATCAAACATCATATTGGAATGCTCACACCTTTGGAGTATAGCAATTTGTATAGGTAGATAAATCAGGTATATCCCACAATCAATGAGGTCTTTATATATTGATGGACATGTCTGAAGAAATGAACAGATTTTCAATGAGGCCTATTGATCAGAATGGTTGAAGAACTTGCTGCTCTTCAAGAGATAGATTCTTGGGTTGAAGAGATTGTCCTATGGTGAGTAAATGAAGAGGACTGTCTTACATTCACTAAAGTTTAAAAACATGAGAGGTAATCTCATTGTGGTCTAAAAAAAAGCTGAGAGATTGAGTGGATGCTGAAAAGAGCACTTTCTCTAATCAGAGCCCAGAACTTGGGGACAAAATCTCAGATTTAGGAGTCCAATCGTTTGACAGGTGAAGAAATTTCAAAACTATAAATGTTTGGAATTCCCTATTGTAGTGGCCTACAGATGCAGTCTATTTTCAAGCTCGAGTGACATATATTGAGACCATGGGAATCAAGAATTGTGGGGAGAAGGAAATGAACTTAACACACTTAATCAGCCAATGGCCTTATTGAATGACGAAGTGAGCTAAAGGGCCCCACATATCCTACCTCTGCTTCTATTTCCCTAAAATTTAATTGCAAAGAATTCTGGCAAATTCTTGTGGCAAGCCAGTGTAGGACTTGTGGCTACAATCTTGTAACTAGCCAAGTGTTTGTTAGTAAACAAAGTGGAGTGACCCAGCACTTGGTCTCTAGTCTTTACCCAGTTAAGATAATCCTAGACAAGATTATAGTTGATGTCATACAATTAATTTCAGTGCCTCTGCAGTGGAGGATAGGAGAATTATTAATGTACTTCACATTGTTTGTCATGAAGCAGCATCTTATGATAGATTGAACTTCTGTGGGTAAATGTAGTATGAACAAACTCCAGTGGGGTCACCATATTAAGTGATTACTAATTCACTGGAATAACATTGAGTTTGCTTTCTATAAAAAAAGGGCAAGCATTTTCTGGGAGGGGCAATGCTAAGTCCAAAGAAAAATGCAAGGGACAAGCAATTCTTTGCCGCAAGGAATATATTTTATACCACATGAATCATTATGAACCATCGGAAAGTATTACATACAGAAATAAATGCAGAATGTCACTAATGTCTCTATATACTGGCATGCCGGTACATCTGGGAAAAAAAAATCAACATTTCAGAATATAAATTGAAGTGTGTGCATTTATCAGTACTCTTGATATAAATGTTTTTTTTTCCCTTTTTGTTTTTTTTTAAAACACGTTTGACAACTAGAACACTGACATTTCTGTCTTGTGATATGTATGCCAAGCATACATCTTGCTATTTAAAGATATTTAGGCCTTGTTCGAATAGATTTCATTATGGATGTGCAAAAACACTGTACACTTACTCAGATGAGTATTTGGAATATTTTGCAAAATTAAAAATTTGTTGCATTGCTTTATTTCCAACACTGATTGGCTCTCATCTCCTACAAGTTAAACAATTTAGTTCACCAACACCTAGAAGTTAAAAAATAAGTTCTCTCACCAGTTTAACTATCTGTACATGATCTTGCAAAGCAATGTCTTTTTCCTCCATAGCTTGCTTTGTAAAAGGTAATCAAGTTCCTCGGCCACCATCAAATATATACAATGACACACATCAGAATCCACCTCTTTTGGGAGAGAGGACTGTTTTTGATATTATTCAGGACTTAGTTTTAAAAAGAAAGACATTTAGAATCTAATATGGCTGCTCAAATTAGTACTAATTCATCAAACTGAGTACGAAACTACATTAATTCTAAAACTAATAAGTGGATGAATAGAATTTTGCTGCTCATCCCACAGCACAAGTTGTATAGGCATATGTTTCAATATGCATTGTCCAATTTATAAAATTTATATAAAATCATTGTTGACCAGTGTACAGATTATAAAAATGCTACTTGACAAATGGAAGCTTAGGCAGGAAAGAAAAAGGTGGCACTCAAAAGGGCCTTGGAATGTAGCACTTTCAAAAAACACACTGCTTAAGTTTTTCAATACAAAAATCTTAAAGCCATGCCCAAAAAACAACTTGCTAGAAATTCAATCTGCAAGAAAGAATTGCCTAGAATTTCAACATGGTGATCTTTGGAGGTAAATACAACATGCTGATGTGACAACGCAGCATACTTACCTACTGCTACTGACTGGGAATATAATTTTAGGCCAAGTACTTTAGAGAATTATGTGCAATGAAACAGCACTGTCAGATATGGATAATATTTTAAAAATATCAGAGGATCTGAACTTAGCACTCAGGAGGATAGACTGCGAATTTGGAAAACTAGATCATTTAGCAACATTGAAATTTAAAATGATTTCCAGGGTTCTCTCTTAGTACCTAGTTATTCAAATCACAGGCCACATCATCTTTACAAGTAAAAACCTAAATACAGATTGAAACTCTTTAGTCCGGCCCCCTTAGAAACTGACTGGTGCCGGATCATAGAAAATCCGTACTACAGATTCAAAACATGCCAGACCATGGGAGCTGCCAGACCAGAGAGTTTCTTATATATGGTTTTTCAAGAACGGGTGGAGAGTATTTAAAAGCTCCTAATCGAAAAATGAGGTTTGTACAAAAAAAAAGCTTATGAACTTCAGTATTAAAGAGAATACTCTTTGGAGACCTTTTTGATCACAAAGCTTCTGCTGATATGTCACAATTCTTAAAACTATTATACACATACATGTTCTTATAACCATTAACTTTCCTAATCATTCACTACTGTATATAGGACTCTTCATACTATTTGTTCTGCTAACCATCTAACACATAACAAACAGCCATTTAACCATTCTACAACCTACAAGTTCAAGGGCTTTTTCCTTTAAGCATCTATATAAACTGCTCTTCTTTATATTGATCATGCCCCAAGTCTTTTGGTGTAAAAAATAACCCTTTGTTCATTAGCTGCAGAAGAAAAATGCCTACTTTCAAACATATCTGAAATAACTTTGATAGACATTATTGAAAATGTATACTGTAAAATCATGTACAAGTAATTAAAAACAACTGACAAATCTTTCATATTTAAATAAGACCAAAAGAAACTAACAGCTGAGAGTTCACTTTGTAATCACCCAACTCCCAGAATTAATTACTGTTTGAAATTTATATCTCAAATGCTCAAAGACAAAAGCAAATATGATATTGTGGTGTATATTATGAAATGGAAGACACCATCTAAAAAGGTTCATGTAGGCAGCATATTTGGATGCAAGATATGACAAAGTTTTGAAGAAGCTAGGCAAAGGCACTTAACTGGCACCAGATTCTCTGTTGATGGTTCAGCAGCTGCTGAGTAAATCTGATAATATGGAAGTAGCCCAGATTAAAAGATCATGTTACTCGATTTAAACACTAAAGTTAATTAGGTTTCAAAAATACTTCAAAAAGCAAAAATATGATCGTTGCTGCAAAACTAATGGAATCAAACAAAAATTATACAGATATTGTCCATGGGTATAAATTGAATCAGAATAAAAATCAACAGGCTACAGCTGGACATATATACTAGCTCTTCAAGGTAAAGTAGGTTTAAACAAAAATGGTATATAGCATTTGCTAATCACTATTTCCAAAACGTGTGAAATACTAAATGGCAGAATCTTTTCCAAATATTCAGAGTTTATCCAATCTTGCATCAGAAGAGACAGAACTCATTGAAGTTCCAATCAAGTTATAAAAATGTCTCAAGTTTTCTCATCCTTCACAGAATAAAACACAGTCCATAGGATTAAGAGTCCTATAGCCATGTCAGAAAGCTCTCTTTATCTATCTTTGTGGCAGCAAGGACAGACTCCATATCATTAAGAAAGTCGGAGCTCAATGCCTCTTGCAGGCTTGGCATCAATTCCTCTCCTTCCACATTCATGCTGTCTTCCTCCAGTGTTCCAAGGTCCACATTAGTTCCTGGAATAGTTTCCAAGTAGTCTGGAAAACGGTTCTGTTGAGAATTTATATTATTTGGGCCAAGGTTTTCACCTGGGTAAAGAAACAAAGATGAAAACAATCCAATTGAATAAACATCTTATATTTTATTAAAATTCACTAATTACAAAGCTGTTTTCCTTCTCACCAAAATGTTTGTATTTTCCTATTCTGCATGTACTATGCTTCTTATTATATAGTGTTCCATCCTCAGTTTGATGATGCAAAGTATCACAGATGGCATTATCCAATATCTCCTCGTTTATACTTCATAACATGGGCAACTGGAGGAGGGGGGTGGGCACAGACCAGTTCTCCTTCCAATCCCAGGTGCACCAAGGACCCTGATGTACAAACTGCCACAGTGGACATGCTCAATTAGGATGATACAATTTAGGGACCATCTTGCACTGTTAAAACTTGGTATACCACAAGCAGTACATTTACCCTCAGATAAATCATGTTCATTAACAGTCAGTAATAATGGGGTCAATCTTCTATCCTAGGTGGATTTTCCAACAGATAAGCCCACTCAGAGTCCTCCAGTTGAGTGGCAATTGGCAGGTTTCCCAGCTTATGGGCTGGGCAATATAAATTTGCACCAGGTCCAACGGGCCTGTAAGACCAATCAGTTGCATTTTTATTTTACTTCAGATTTTAATTTCAATATGCTTGATTGCTTGCTAGCCAGGAAGGGGGTGAGAAGAGAAGCTTTTTTTTGGGGGGGGGGGGGGGTAGGTCAGGGCCTCTGACTGACAAAGTAGTTTTGTCCATACATCCAGTCACTTGTAATGGGAGAGGTTCCTGCACTGTTTTGGGCCACAGCAATCTGCAGGAAGACATGCTTCCAGCAGAAGATTGCACCCTGCAATAAACTGGAAATATTGGGGCAATGGAAGATGCTGGATATCATTTCCCAATTTTGGAAACTTACTTGAGTGAATTACTTTGTCTTAAATGTTATATCAGCTTTAAAAAGAATATTTCTCATAACGAAGCAAACCTGTGTCCATTTCCTCAACACTGTTAAGAAAGTCATCGGGCGTTCTGGGTACACTATAGCTGCTCATGCCGAGTCCACTGTCAGTACTCTCCTCCCTGGAATGATACGTTCCACTGGAGAAAAATAAACCAGTGAGGAGAAAGATAGAGAGAAACTATACATCAAGAGACTGTGAATTAATTGTCTTTGTACACACACCCCTTGATCTCCCATCAAAAAACAGATAAACATCCTCTGAATTTCAGTTTCTGATCAGCAAAGCCTTTGAAAAAGGACTGTAAATTCAAGCTAATTAACAGAAAATCAGATTTGTAGGCAGAAAGTGGTAATGCTGATTATGAATAACCTCATTGTGTAGCTTTAAGCAAGAGGCTTTAGTGTCTGATTTTTGTAATCACGTGTTGTCATGCTCCATTTGTTTTATATTTGTGCTTAAACCATATCAGTGAACTCTTTGGAAACAGGACATTATTTGTACAAATACTGCATGATTGGAAGTTAGTCAATCTCAGAAAACCCACAATTAAGAAAATATTATCCATCCTCTCTGATCTAGTGAGGAACATTTTGAAATTAAGTTCCTTATCCACCATTAGGCTTTAAACAAATGTTCTTTGTTGCAGTACTTGATTCAGTTCTTGCTAGAAATACAAGTTCTACAGAGTATGTCACTGTTCCCTTCTTGCTTGGAAGCAGAGCTAAAATACTAACTGTCCTAAGGAATGAGATGCCAATCTAAAGACAGACTGCACTTTAGAAATTATCGAATACAATTGGTGTAACTTTTTCACTTGAATATTGATCAATAACAGCATCTTAAATGTAGTCAAGCAATTTTTTTTTTAAAAAGTGCCAACAGTCCAACTCAAAAATAGTTTTGTATTTAAGACTATCTTTGAAATTATTCCCATAGTTTAGCCATTTGGGAACCACCAATAATTCAGAATGGACATGCATAATTTAGTTGTAATTAAACTAGAAAATTGGCAGGGATACTTAGCAAGTCAGGCAGCATCTGCGAAGAGACAGAGTCAATGACCTTTCATCAGTGTTTGCCTTTCAATAACTTAGTTGCATCTGGTTCATATTTTGCAAGGAAAGACTTTGTGGATCTCTCATGATATGGTGTCTGGAATCATGGATAAACAGCTCACTTCTGCTTCTATTTTTTATGTTCTTATTTTTAGCTATAACAAATTGTTTTTGACTTCCACTCATGCATTGCAAACGTAACCTAAATCTGGAATGAAGGGATCTCTCGATTTTCAAGTATACGGAATGGACAAAGTCACACCACTACATTCACGTCAAATGGAGCAATATATCAGAACTTGCACTGTGCACCCTTCCAAGATGGAACAAAGCTGCAACTCTCCTACACTGATGCAAAAGGCAGTGTGAACACATTCAGTGGTACAGAGGCAAAAGTAGGTAATCAGTGAGAGTGATATTGGGCTGGAAGCTATACTCAATAATCAAATAAGTTGTTGACACAGTCAATGACTAGACCAGTTGGAAAGGACAGAATCCATGTCAAGGGCTTAGAAATTATGAAAGAGGTTTAGTCTTCAGTTTTCATATTACTTAGAGGAAGAAACCAGCTCTGGCAAAAATCAGTTGAATGTGGACATGCCATCTATAATAAAGGCAGTGAAGGGCTGGGATGAGATATTGAAAAGGTGGAACTGGGTGTTATCAGTACACATGTGGAAGCCAGCCCATAGACAATGTTGCCAAAGGAAAACATGTGGAAGAGGAGGAGTCAAGCAATGTGCAAGGCTTAGAGACTGCCATTTATAACTTGAATTGAAACTTATGGTGCTTTAGCAGAAGCTAAAATATAATTGGGAGTTTCATAAAGTTCTAGGAAGGATTGGGCACATAATTTGGAGAGAAGACCACATTCAAAGCACTCATTTTCAGGAACATGATGATATAGTTGTTTTGAAGCATAATGTGGGAATTTTAAAAGAATGAAGCATAAAAACTTTGCAAGTTGCTCCAAATCCATGAGCAGATTAAAAATGAGCAACATATAATAATATTTAATATTTCAGAAGTATTTGTGAAATTCACCACCACATTCTTGGACAAGTGTTATTTCAAGATAGCTGGCAACAGGCCAGCAAAGTTTCCAAATACAGCCAAATAAATTTTCAGATTTAGTTTCAATTCAGTATCTCAATCCTCAAGATAATTAACAGTTCACTTTTAAGAATTCCTTTCTGAATAATAAATGTTTGCCAATGTTTTAATATGTATTTATGTTACTAGATCATGAATGAAAAACAATGTCTTCTTCTTAACTATACAGCAACAAAAGCTTTGTAAGGCAGTTTATTAATTACCACTTCTTTAAAGATACTGTGATCTTAATATAAAAATTCTGAAAGAATAGCACAATTCTGGAAGGCAATCAAACACTTACTGCAGTGTGGCTGCCAGATACGAGAATACATGCTTAATATTATATTCTGGCAGATCAGAGTAATAAGTCGTTCCAAAGACTCCTTTATTAAAAGGAAGTCCTCAAGAAGAAAGATGTTGATATCCCTATCCCAGATATTTTCAGGCATTTCTTTGGCAAGTCACTAAAGCATATATCTGTCTGCAATTATAAAAGTCACCAGAACCAAATCAAAGTGCAGTACTGACTAAATATTCTGAGATTTATAAGTCTACGTTTTCCTCTTCCTCTCAAGTTGAGCTACAAATAGAAGATTGGAGCAGCTCTCTACATTAGATATACATAGACTGGCAATATTGGGGGGGAGCGGGGTTCAGCAACAGTGGAATAGCACATGATGTAGTGCAAGGAGAACACAGAGAAGCAGTCTTTTGAAAAAAAAATCAAAACTGTCAATCTCACGTTAATTTAAAATCTTTGAACTATTTCGGTACAAGCTATTCTTAAAATACTCCATACATTTTAACACTGAACAAAACTTTAACTCTGCTGATTTGTTACTGTTAATGACTCATAATACTCCTTCACAATACTTATCTTACAAATGGACTCTATGTTCTTATTTTCCAGACAAAAAGGCTTGGCTTTGATTAGACTGAATTTTCAGTATTTGTATAATGCACATAGTTTCTCCAAAAGTGACTAAAAACATGCTTTAACTAATCAAGCAAGGGCAAAAGGCTACAAGGTTGTAACATTAATAGTCTATTTATGGTAGATTTTACTTTCCTGTTGCTGTCATACATCGTTCAACATTGTTACCAGTGAAACTTAGAGCCAAGAATGAATGTCTCACATCCCATGATCGCCTTAATCTTCAAAAAACATTTTAAAACAGTATTTTGTTATACAGCAGTATTGTTCAAGCTCACAATACTTTCAGATTGAGTACCCACCTATTAAGGAATGGATCTGAACTGTTGGTTGTCATTGTCCTTGCATCTTGTGGTATTGCTGATGATGAAACTGCATTTTGAGGACTGCCATCCTGTTCTATAGTTGGCAGCTGACTACGCAAGGCCATTTCCTGAGAACAGGACACAGAGAGTGAAATCCAAGACCAAAGTAAGGCTTTAGGATAATTAGTAATCTTTCATAAATGGTGTTGCCCAAACATGCTATTTTAGTAAAAAAAAGACAATGATCACCCCTCCCAGTATTCAAGCGCTTAATGTCGTGCCTTTTGACTGCAGTCTTATATACAGCTGCGCCTTTGAAAAGTTCACCCACTGGCCCCAAGCCTGTAACTCATTCCATTCAGTATCACAAAAGACTGGATGTCCTTAACAATGTAAATGAAAAGTTACAGTACAGATGCTCCAGCTTCCCAATCCAGTTCAAATGCTGAAAATCATCCCCATCCCACCCCCAAGCTCAAAACAAGTGATCAGAAACCTAACATTTCTAGTTTCTGTTACCTGACACCACATAAACTGCTTTCAATTCAGTGAGCTTCATCTTTAGCTCAGGGGGTAATTGAACCTGGGGTCTCAAGGCATGTGCTCTACAACTGATCAATACTAGGAGCTGAGATAAAGGTCTCAAAATTGAAGACAAATTGTTAAATGACCAGGAATTTTACTCAGTAGAAAACAGTATAGATAGATGATGCACTGAAATAGGTGTATTGTAGTGTCATACATTGATAGAAATG
>JARFYF010000007.1:49919818-49930180 GCA_030265395.1 Rhina ancylostomus | reverse complement strand
CAAAGAAGGGCAGGGAAGATCCCATTTCTGTGCTATACAACACTATGACTATGGTGTGAGAGAGGACAGGAGAGAAAAAAGCAATGAAAATCTTGCTAGGTACAGGCATTTCAGTAGATTCAAATCAAAGCTGCATAAAGATAATTTCAAATGTTTCACCTTCAGGATACCGCAAGTTTTGTGAGGAGATGGTTAGGATCCTTAATTGCTACACTACCATGTTTTCCTCTCAAAGGTGAGGCAGGAAATAACTCAAAACAGAAGAGAGCCAACTAGGAAACTAGAAAAGCAGATATGAAGTTCCAATTAAAATGTATGGATGTACACATGTCTATTTTTTTTTGAAAGCCTGACACAAACTATGTATCTCAAAACAGTTTTAAATTTGACTCCATGGGGCTCCCTTTCCCACTCAACTTCTCACTAACTTGAGTCACATTTCCACATCACAGAAACAGGTCATGGAGTAGTCAGGAAGGAAAGCTGGACTATGGCATACCAGTTGAGTGATATACTGATTTGAAGAGTGGCATGCTTTCCATCCTCCATCAGTCATTCTTGCAGACCAAGGCCTGGAATAAGCTTGAAGTTAATGATGAATCCAACAACTTCTGCACTATACAAATGCAGAAATACAGGAGTTTCTGCCAGTAATTTGCTGCTTCTGTACAGGATGCACTGTTTCAACATCATAAGTCAGACAACCAATGAAAGCTCCATGCAGTTGCAAATTATCCTCAATCTAAAATAACCTGAATGTAGTATTTCCATTTCTTGAATTTTTAATGATTCAAGAAGCCACAATTACTCTTTATCCTGCCAGAACCTAAAACATTTAAATGCATGAATTATTGTTCTATTATTATTTCAAAATTCTACTTTAAAAAATGTACTCTTCTATTGTTATCTGCACAATAGGGTGGTTTATAAGAAGGAGCTAGTGGCCATCAGGGACCTTTGGTATCTTTGCACACTTTGCATGTAAACAGTGCACTTGAAATTCTGCGTGTATGCCTGCAGATGGCACAATGTGTATATCATGACATTAATGTGAACAGGGCTCCACCCATACAACAGAATTGTCTGCCTCCAGCAAGCAAAGCCAAATCTGTGAATGCATGTTTTGTGTTTCTGTACTGAGCTGTATATTTACAAACTGTGTTCTTGTGCTCGTTATTTTTCATTAACTAGAAACCTAGAACCCAAAGTTGCTCTAATTTCCACTACTGCCTCACCCTCCACTCTGCATCACGTCTCTTTATTATTATTGGCACTCACACTTTGGATTCTGCCTTTCCACTGAAGCTTGGAGGGGGGAAAAAAGGAAAAGCCTTGTTTGATTTAACTGTTATCTACATAAGCCATTGAGAGCCCCTGAACACATTTGCAAAGTACTTAAATTGCTAAACAGTTTATTGCAAGCTGAGATATAAACTGACATTGATAGAGACAGTATCAAGGGAACCACATGACAGAG
Organism: Rhina ancylostomus; assembly: GCA_030265395.1. Classification (NCBI taxonomy): domain Eukaryota; kingdom Metazoa; phylum Chordata; class Chondrichthyes; order Rhinopristiformes; family Rhinidae; genus Rhina; species Rhina ancylostomus. The sequence goes on along the minus strand of JARFYF010000007.1, from coordinate 49,928,703 downwards.
AATCCAACAAAACATTTGGAATTCACGTATCCTTTTTGGCAGGTTTGGTTTTTTTTGGCAACCGACCATGTCCGTCCAAGCACACACCCATACTCTCCAGCATTTGAAATGGTAATTGACAATTATCGACTGTCCCAAAGTATAGGAAAGGAGGGAGGAATTTAAAAAAAAGAGAAAGGTTTAAGGGAGAGGCAAAGGAAGAACCCAGAAGTGGTTGCCATACAACAAATTCCCTCTATCTAGAAACACCTCAGCATGTGACTAACACGCATCATAAGTGATTTAGCCACAACACTATTTGACCAAGGAAGTCAAATTCTCATGTGATGTGACATTTGTAAGTTCAGGGGAAATTCAGTAATTTTTTTCATATATTTGCTGCTAAAATGTTATACTTGTATTTCAAAATATTGGCCTAAAAATCTTTTGCTACTTTTAAAGGTGCACTAAAACAACATTGTGTGGTGTTCTAACACTGTTTCAAAATAAAAATACCCTGAGGAATGATTATTACTTAGAGTTGTCACACTCTGGTGCAATGGAGAGCCAATTCAACTTCAGCATGTAATAACAAACAGAAGGTGTCTCAGTACCACAAGGTTGCTGGCACAGCCTTTTAGCTGTAAACTCAGGTGCTATCCCTTAAAAAAAAGACACCACCACTGCTGCAACTTGTACAGAAGGGTACTGTGTGAAGAATGGATGCAGCAATTGTAAGAGATGGGAGTATTCTCCAAGATTCACAGAAAAGGAATTGGAACAGATAACCAGCAGGAAACAAACATTATATTCTATGGGGTTCACAGAGACCCTCAAGGGCTCCGAACTTAGAAGGAAGTTACTGTGTTTCTCTGCTAGGTCTGAAACTTCTACACCTTCGTCAGCTGTGGTGTCTGCAATGCAAACAAATCCTCATGCCCACTCTACCTCCTCATCTGGCCTGAAGGAAAAGTTGATGAAGCTATCCCTCCAATTCCAGAGCTTGGGCAACCTCCCTCTTGCAGCAGCAGACTGAGATGTGGCACAAATCTGCAGGAATGATAAGGCCAGAAAGTTGAGTGATGGCAAGTTCTAACATCTCCGAGAACAGTCCAGGCACATGGGGGGGGATATTTATATTTCAGGTGACTGGGGATCACAGATCTCAGCGAGTCCCACTTTGTTGAAGTTCAGCCAGCACAGGCATTGTTCACAAGCAGAGATGTGACCTTAGGTGTGTAGATTCTGGTTGGATATCTTAATCCTCTCATATGGTCTCCATGTTCTTCATGGCACCTCTGACACCCATGCTCTGCTTCCATGTTATCCAGCAAGAGGAATGTACTGGAATCAGGAGTAAAGACATGTTGAGCCAAATTAAGTGTATGCAGACTGTAGAATGAGGCTTGCTTGTCCAATTAAACAGTGAAGTAATACTGTGTTAGGGAATGGCCTGGCAAAGAATATTATATTGAGTATGATTGCCCTTTAAATAACATGGATCTGGGAAATGGCATCAATGCAAGCTTCACTTCTGTGAGTAACCAATGACCATTTTTTTTTAAAATGGAAAAAAAAGGATTGTCAACTTTTTTTTTAAACCTTCTCTTCTGGGTCAAGAATGACTTGTTTTCACTAAAGCTTCGAGTTCCCAGATGACCAGGAAATTTCATTTGGGATCTGCAAACTGAATTGGTAGGTGAAGAGTGATGGGAGTTGGTGACTGGATTGTTTTAGTTATAATGCACTGCTTCTGTTGTTTGCCCATGCATTAAACGAGAGTTCCAAAAAAGAAACTCCATACATTCCCATGAGATGGTGAGGACATTTTTTTTTGAAAAGATACTTTGAGAAGATCCTCAAGTGTTTTCTCCATCCTCCTGGAATTTGATTGCTGTGACCCCAGCTTGGGTTCAAGCACACAGATGAAGCGACCTGCCCAATGGACCTGGTTAACCTTGATCAGGGCCAGTACATTACACATGTTGTTCTTAGAGAAGATGCTGACAATTAGTTTGTCTATCCTGCCAGTGGGCTGGGATGATTTTGCATGGTGGCCCCTATCCATTGCTTTGAGGTATGTAGTCTGCCAGGTGGGTGGAGATCATTGCTGCTCAGTTTGAAATCTTGATCTTCACACACACACTCTCTCTCTTTCGAGCACACCAAGGCTGTGTTGATGCACTGGAGGCAGTGGCAAGTTTCCTCATAGTCAGCCTTTGCTGAGAGGTGGCTCCCAAGGTGCTCCACATCTTCCAGGGTCTTGTCATAGATCTTGATTGTTGGAGAATGGTGCAGGACAACAGGAGCAGTTTGTCAAAAGACCCTTGTCCTCTGGATGTTTAGTGTGAGCCTATCCTCTTGCACACTTTGATGAGGGAATCAATGATTTGGAGCTTGGCCTTTGAAGATGTACAATTATAAGTACGTGCATACTGTAACTCAATTTCAGAGGCTAGAGTGACCTTGGTTCTGGATGGAGGTCACAAAGGCTGAACTGTTTCCCCAATCATCCTGTAATCAACTTCATTACAGCAGGACCCTTGTGAGAGTCAGCAAAGAAGATTAAGGGAGTTGTTGCACTTACGTAGCCTTGCTCAACTCCAGACTGCCCTGGGATTGCATCAATCACAGCTTTGATATCATTATCGATCACTATGACAATGTCAAATTTGAGAAATATACTCTATAATCCCTCCAAGTTAATGGAGTTTTTTTTTGCAAGATCAATGGAAGCCCACTGCAGTGGATCCCCACATTTTCCTTTGCCCTATAGCAACAGTGAAGATCATGTGAATTTTGCTGCTTTTAAACATAATTGACACAGTGACTTGGGGAGGAGCCCTTCAGCCAGAGGAGGAGACAGTTGAGGACTCTTACTATGATTTCCCCTGTGGGAAATCAATAGTCTTCCTATTGATTACATACATATTGTACATAATCAACAGGAAGACCTCTCTGCAATTACAAAACAGGTAAAAGACAATTGCATTGTTGAGATCCATGGTATCCTTACTTCTCCACGGAAGGGATATAAAGTCATGAATTCGTCAGAATTTCTTTTCCACTGTTTCACTTCAGCGGGCCTTTGTCTGCTTCAGAGATCTTGTTTTTCAGTTGTTGAGATGCCTCTTCCAATTGCTTTTCACTTTGGAATAATGTCAAGACAGTAAAATACTGTATACTGAGAAATTGAATCAAGAACATGAAAGACCTTCAAAATGTTCCTTCCAGCAGGAAGTTTCTGCCTTGGTTCTCAAACACTTCTTAACTTTCAGTAGGGTGGGTTCTTGGATTTTTCAGCTATTGAGACTATATATGACCCATCATCATTGGCTAGCAGCTGGACCTACTGCAGTCTTTACACCCACCATCTGTTTTGTTTTTAAACATTATGAGCACTTTGATGGACCATGGTCATCTGATGTCCATAGACCTGCTACTTTACCCTCAAGTAATCTTCTTGTTTTCATCTGAAGAATGCCTTGCTCTTATGATTTATTTGCTCCTGGCTATTCTTATCTAACTGATCTTGGCAATTTCTGGTAGAGAAACCAGTCTCATCACTAGTGCTGATGGTGGTGGACCCTGGGTACACCAGACCCTCTGAGCACTCCACTGTTTTGGAGCTATTAATTTGGCTGTGAGGTACTGACCAAGCAGATTCCATTTTTCCAGGTCTCTGAACAGCTTGATATTGATTTTCTTATGGTACTGCTTCTGATGACACTGAAAGTCATGAGGCATTGTTTATACCATTGCCACCTTAATGGCAAAAATCAGCCCTATAAGATCAGTGTCCTCCTGGTTTGCCCTTCCAGATGAATGCGCACCTGTCATCCTGCTCAAGCTGCTCACTTCCTATCAGTCACACTTCACTCAGTGCAGCAGCATCAATGTTGAAGTAACCACACCCCCAAGCTATGCCAGAAGTGCACCATTCAGCTCTGTCATTCTTGGGGTTGTCCACGAGGGACCCGATACTCCAGGTGCCAAACTTCATTTTGAAGAGTGGAGCACATGTGTAGATTTTATAACCACTGTCACCGTTCACCAGAGGCAGTTATTCTCCTTGTGGACATTCTGCTGGAGGCTCGTAGCCAACTGTGCACTCCACAAACAAAGTCTCAACCCCTGCAAAAGATTCACGCACACCCTTCACCAACCTGCACATGCCAAATAGGCACAGGTTATACTGGGGAATGGAAGCAGATTCATCTTGGAGGCAGCCAAGCACAGCAACAGTATTGCTTCACTTGACTGCCACCGTCCCAAATAAATTTAGAAATAACACTGGACTACTGAAAAAGCAGCTGTTGTATTGCTGATGTGATTATTGTTATTGACGATATTGCTGTGATGAATTTCAAAGCAAGCCCGTATTTCTCCAACAAAGTGAGGGGTTAATTTTTCATGTGACATTAAGAGTTCCAGAAATGATCACGACTTTTGTTTACTCCAGGTTAAATCTTTTTTTTAAAACTGCATATATTTTCTTTTAAAAGCAACTTGGGATTGAATTTCTACTATCATTAAGATGTACTGTATACAATTCTTTAAAACTATTTATACGGCACGGCAACAGACCCTTATAGCTCAACGAATCCATACCACCAATTTAAACCTATGTTAACATATATGTACATCTTTGGAATGTGGGAGGAAAAAGGAGCACCAGAAGAAACCCATGCAGACATGGGGAGAAACTCCTCAGACAGCTACAGGAATTGAACCCTGGTCACTGACGCTGTAGGAGCTTCTCACTAACTGTCAAGCTACTGTAGATGATGAATCTAAGCAAGTGTTCAAACACCAAGATAGCTTTAGGATTTGATTAGTTGCCTTGGTGATGGTTGCTGCTAACAAATTAATAAACTTTTGGGTAAATGAGATTCAGTGAACTGAAAAAAATTGAAGTGCATATAGAATTTAAGCCAATAAGCATCAGAATTAAATAAGTTTGCCTGAATACATTAATTCAAACAGATATTTTGAACAAATTTGGCACCTGGCAGTGCACAAGTTTGAACATGAAAAAAAACATGATGCAGGATCAATTTAAAACTAAACAGCTCCTCTTCAATGTGAATGGCAATCACTCAGCCTGTAAACAAAATGTAAACAAGCTTCTTCACAATCTTGCATTGGTAGGCACCAAAATTCAACATTACCGTGATCTTAAGTTTTAGGTTGAATGAAATACTTGTGGAATTGCAAATCACTCAACTCACTCAGTTCATATTGATGTTTATCTGCCACAATCAGTTCTCTGTGCCCCTCCAATTCCCATTGCCTTTCCTCCTCTTTATTTCAACCACCTATATGACTTAATCTTAAACACTGGCACAGACTCCCTTTTAAACACCAAGCTAACAGTATTAAACTACTGCACAAAAACAATTCTGGATTAAGAGTTTTATCTTGCTCCTTAACTTATGATAAATTATTTTATTAAATTTCATTTTACATCTGTTTTCTGGATCACTGAAATGAGTCTGGCTCCAAATGTTTTATTCCTTATTAAATCTTAAATACATCTGAAATTACCACAATCTGCTGTATTCCAACAAAACTAGACTGAAGTAACCTTCTCTGGATTTCTTCCTACCAGGAAGCATTCTGGTTCTTCTTTTCTACAGCTCCTCAAAAAACAATGCCAGGACCTTTTAAAGCAAATGGAGTTATCCATACAGAGCTGACATTAATATCTTGTGAACCCATCTCCTTAAATTTTCAAAACACTCAGCTTCCCCCGAAATACTAATATATACTTCCAATGCAGAATTCCATTTGCCACTATTTTCACCCATTACACTTTGCCAATGTTGCCCTGCACTTCCCTATAACTCTCAGAATCTCACAATACATGGTCAAAAATGCAGAAATCTTGATAACTAACTGACAATCACTCTAACTAGCTATACATTTAAATCACTGTTGTACACAATGAACAGAAGTAATCCCAGTACAGAGGCCTGTGCAATGTTGAAAATCAAGTTGTTTTGCAACTAAATGCAAGAAAGTGAGTTAATACAATATTCAAAAATCAAGTCCATGAAATTTTATGAAGCCATTGGATGTGCTGCTTTCTCAGGTGAAAATTCACACTTGTCAATAAACCCTGTTGCAGAATTTATATCAACAAAATTTTGCAGTAAACATGTGCACCTATAAACAAACGTTGTTCCATCAATACACTCAAGTGATATTTAGTAGGTCAAACTCCACTCACAGCTACCCAGCAATAATACCTCTCTTGATACAATCAAGATGCTGAATAACAGAAATAGTTTTTCTGCTTATTGGGGCACTATTCAGACAGATATTGCATGACCTTTTTGAACACAAATTACGGCAAATACTAGTGGCATTGACTTAACTACATCCTCCTTGCACTACAGCCAAACTTTAATTCTGTAGCTTTTGATTTATTCTGGGAGGAGATCAAGTGGGCAAAATAAAAACAAGCTCTTTTGGCGTTTGAGATAATCAAATAGTAAAGTAGGTATTATAGGTTGACAACTTTCTATGCTTTGCAAGTTTGCCTGTGATGGAAGTTCACAGTAGAAGTAATATTTGGAATAAGATACTAGAAACTAGGCTAATAAGTATTTTATTATAATTCTCTCTCTTCCCCACCTCCCCTCATTTTCTTCCTCATCTCCACCTTCCCTACTTGTCAGCTTTGCCTTGACTTACCTGAAGCTGTGGTATTCATCACATTCTGCTGTATGGACACTGGACTCGCAGAAGTAGCTGAATTTATCACAGACATTGGTTTCCTTGGGTCCTGCCATGTTGTTGTCTGTTCAATGTGACTATAATGGGGAGACAGAAAAAGAGAGTCAGGCAAAATAATCATTCTGGCCACATTCCCATCTCAGAGCCACGACAGATTACTTTCTACCAGTGGAAACACAAAGCCACAGTTCTCTCTGAATCAGACCAAAATTGGCACCTTGAAATATAGACGAGTTGAAATGAACTTGTACTTTGTAGCAAAGAGGATCGACCCTTCAAGAATACAAATCCCAAAAGGGCCATGTGATGGTTACATTTTCCTCTTGCCAAAAGCATATTTGCAAAGTCAAATCAATGAGTGCTGTAGAGCTTAAAAATCAGCAAAACAATTTCATCAAATAAGCCTAAACAGCTTACGAATTCAGTTGAGAAATTTGCCACCTGATAGTACATTCTTCTGATGGAAACCAAATGATTGAAAAATATTGAGAGACTTGTAGCAAATTTATTAATGAGATTTTATTTTGGAGAAAATCGTGAGTAGAGGCAAATATATCCCAGGTGCATTATCAATTAGCAAAAGACTTGAACAAAAACATGTTGAGTTGTGTTTCAGTTTTGGATAGTTTAGCTCAAGTTGTAAAATGGTATACTAATAAATACCAAGCAGAGGAAAGTTACATAGATTGCTAAAATATGGCAGCTAATTACACTTTATAACTTGAATCACAATTTAATTACTAAGGAAAATTATCCAGGAAGTGGGGGTGGGAGTGGATAATGGGGGAAAATTCAGATCACTGGCAAAGGAATAGGAAATAGGGAGTACAGAACTGGAAGGGAAATGGTAAAAAAAAATAACAGGGGGCGTGAGAAGTTGGGCATGAAGATTTGAGAGGTGATGAGGCAAGGGGAGCAAAACCAGTCGGAGAAAGATTAGGAGTGGCTTGCAGTAAGGGTGAGAGGAATCAATGGTCCTAGTAGACAGTAGTGGAAGGAAGAGAAATGGAAGTTGAATGATAAGGAACACAGAAGTGAGCTGAGTGAAAGGAGAGTGGCAGAAGGGAATGAAATTTGGAATGAAGGTGGAGAAGTTAGAGTGCAGAGTGGACTGATGAGGGATCTAGACTGGGGAGGTTGAGGAGGCAGAGATGCAAGACTGGATGATTAAAATGCAATGTCCATTTGGGTGAGCCAGACTAGAAGAAATCACAAACAATGGGTCAGGCTAGAGTCTTCAAACTTTATCAGCTGCATCTATCACCTGTCTGCACCACCCACTGGTGCATTAGAAAGAATTATTCTACGACCTGTGATTGGTATCAAGATGCACCTCAATCGTGTGATATGCATTTTGATATCTCAGGTATAACATACATTTAGCATTTGTAATGTACAAGTGTATCTGCTAACATATAGGCTGCTGAAAGAATTCTAGCTGCACCACACTGCTCAACCTATATTTCTCAAATCTTGCTGTTTTCCACCCCCCCCCCTTGATATTTGGTGCAGAAAGCATGACTGCCCTCCTCTTTGACCACATAGTTTTGAATTGCTGTCGTGACAATCACGAGTGGCCATCAAGGACCCAAGTGTGACATTCTGAAATAAGGACCATGTCAAACATGCTGCTCAAGTATCCCAATAGGTACCCAAGTATGCTTCAGATATATCCCATAAAGGACCAAAAACTTACGGCAACATTAGTTTTATTCTTAATCCTGGTTTATTCAAGGTTGGGTGATTAAATTATCTGTGGCTGTGAAGTTTCCAATGCAAAGCAGGACACTATCATGGGAGAATGCAAAGATCAGCACTATATGCATGCAGGTGAGGGTTGCGCTGCTTGAGGGATTAAAACACAGCATCATTGCATGTTCTAAAGTGTTTACCAGAGCAGTGCAGATATAATAAGTGATGCTGTTAATTCAGAAAAGTACAATAAATTCTGATGTTTTGAAGTATGCAATAATACAGTAACAATTGGCATTTTTAACAGTGAAAATGTACATATTTGTCAGATACTTTTACTCATTCAAGTCAGTACTTTGAAAAATGCTTTAGAATACAAAGCCATGGACCTCAATGAAAACCTAAAGATCGCAGTTTCTTTTTACATTAATCTCTTAAAATCAGTAATTTTTAGTACCAACTGACCTCTGGAA
>JARFYF010000007.1:49882891-49897576 GCA_030265395.1 Rhina ancylostomus | reverse complement strand
CCTCAACGAGGCAGTATCCATCATCAAGGACCCTCACCACCCAGGGCATGCCCAGCTGTGATTCCCTCAGACACACACAGTCTTTCAACCCAAGTGTCTCAGTCCAATCAATGCCCACTGTAGGTATACAGCTCTGGCCCATAACTGATAAATAACTGGACCAATTAATTTCTATTAGCAACTCAGTTTAACTCCTCCCCCCCCCCCAATAGGTATCTAATCATCATTTTGTTTGGTGTCAAATGAAATACAGGCAGCAGCAATACTAACATGGACACTATTCCTGAAATTCTCACAATAAGATGCCCTTCAAGGAACTTCCTTTCTCAGGTGTGCAATAAACTCTATTCAATATACTACTTCCACCTCCATCATCCAATACCAGTGCACACACAATACCTCAGTGGGACTGCTTCACAATTTACTGTCCATCTCCCCCCCCCCACCAATCACTTGAATTCTTTTATTTGCCTGTCAGCACAACAGACATTCCTGCAGTGACCCAATTTTAAAAAGAAAACACCAGAAAGTTGCATCTTTCAGTCAACGGCTTCATGTGTCTACATGGTCTGTTTCCCTGGTCCCTGATTACATGAGCAAAGCCTGTAACCCCCAATAAATCTACACCAATTTAAAAAAAAACTAGACCAAAGTGTGCTGGCTGGGGCTGGTGGTTCCTAATGAAACCTTTGGCATTCAGCTGCTCCCAGGTGAGCAAGTTTTAGACTTCCATGGACCCATTACAAGTCTGCAGCATGCTGAATGACAGGCTTATCTTTCACTGAAATCCCCTAGCATTATTCTGGAGAATCTATATCTTCTATCATATGCCAACATAGGATCTGACATAAGACCTGGTGCAGGATTTGAATCCCAGTCACTTAAATGTGCATTGGCAGTTTGTAGATTAGGAGGAGAAAAGTTAACTTATTTTATTTTGATGCTTTCTATTATTTCTTACTACTATTTTAAATTTTTAGCTCAAAAGATTTTAAAATGCCTATTAATTATACAGTGATGTTAATGTTCAGAGACTATGTTAATCTCTGAATATCAGAAACTCAAAAGAACCTGCTACAAAATTTGAACGACCTTAGTAGAGACAAGTCTCCAGTCCCAGCTTTGCCTCCTGTCTAAAGCTCTCCAAGTGTTTCAAGGAAAGCTTCAGACTACATCACAAGGTCTACCAACACTTCATCTGATCTCTCCTAGCTGCACAGACTCAGCTTGACTGCCCTGCACATCTAGGCCACAAGTTCTGATAGGTTTGCAAATTTTAAGGAATATTTTAAACTAGAATTAAAGGATATGGGGTTAGTGCAGGAATGTGGAAGAGGTAAAAATTCAGCCATAATCTTATTGCATGCAGAGTACGCACGAAGGGACCAAAGGCCTACTCCTGCCTCTTTTTCACATGTTCTCAGGAGTTAAATAGAAAGATCAGTTGACTATAGTTTTATCACTTAATGAGTTTCAGTATGGCAAATTCCCTGAACATTCAATTTCTTATAGGTCTTTACCACTAATGTGTCATGAAATATCCAGTTAAGTGTATAGGGCCATTAAAACCATTTTTGCCAGAAATGTGGGAAGTGGATCATTGCTAATTTGGGTTTTCAAAACTTTGTGCTTCGCTGTTAGTTATTTCCAATTTACTTTCATGCAGACTGATTTAAAATTTAATTGTACAAAAACCATCTTGAGTTGCAATGATAATCTAAGTTCAACAGTGCACAAGGTGTGCAAAAAAAATCACTAGCTACTCAAAAGGGCAACTAAAGTTCAAATTAAAAGGTTCAAAAAGAACCTGTTAAAAACTATTTACAGTGCCTCATTTGGTATATCCATCCCATTTTGATTGTACTAATCAAAGTTGAATCAGCCATTCTTGTTCTAGGATGCACACTCAAAATTTTCTAAATGCAGACTAAGAAAACATTAATAAAGCAGGGACTGTATGTGAAATAATTCAGAGCAAAGGGAGCATGCGGTAATTATAATCAGGCACAGTTAATTCAAACCAAAACATAGCTTTATGTTCAATGCAATGTGCAAAATTTAAAAAACTCACACCATCCTCCTCCACAACAAAAGGGTCATCTTTCTTGACGAATATAACTTTTAATGGCCAGAATTTTAACAACCTGCCAAAAAATTATCACAACTCTAAAAACCTGGCCATGTCTGTATCCACACATGATATCCTATGATTCTTCAGTTGGATAGTGTTCACTCAACAATTACAGCCACCTTAAAATCTGGAGTACTACAATCTGCTGAGGACCTACAAGAACAAACCTTGAGCAGAAAAAGGTCAGACTATCAAAATCAACAACAAGAGCATCACATTCCAATTTTGAAACTGAGCAATGTGAAAAGCTTGAATATAACCAGGAGATGCTGGAAATTCAAAATAAAAATGAAAAATGCTGGAAAAGGTCAGGCAGCATCTGTGGAAAGAGAAACAGTAATACTTCAGGGTCTGTGACCTTTCATCAGAACTGAAAAATGGTTGGCTTAGGTAGAAGAGAAAGGGTGAGCAGTTGGTGGAATAAAGGGAACATCTCTAAAGGGGTGAAATAATGTGGCAGTTGTGGGGCAATTAAGCTCTATGTAGTGTGTTGCTAATGTTGATAATTCCCTTCATTCTCTCCGATACCTTCTCTACTACCTAGAATAATATTTCTCTTTTTCTCAGATGTGAAGGATCACAGGCCTGAAACATGCTTTCTTTCCCCAGATGCTGCCAGGCCTAAGATTTTCCAACATTAGAAGCTTTCCATAAAGGATATTGTTCTAATCTGAAGATAATGGCAGAAGACTGCAATTAATATCATTTGATGGAAATGGGGGGGGGGGGGGAATTTNNNAATTTTGACTATTTGTAGAACATCTCAAACACTAGAAACACACGAACTGAAATTCTTATATCCCCAAGTTATGCCTTAATGTCAAATGGATAAAAATCAAAACAGTAATCATGCCTGTACTAGCACTATGAAATATCCATTGTCACAGTTTCACATTCCAGCCCTCTCCCCTGCACTTTTTTTCTTCTACAAGGAGCAACCACACACAGAAGTCAGTGAATAATTCATAGCATTATCTAACTTAAGTTGCAGAATTAAGATTAATGTGAATCCAATCAGCTTCATTCCTGGCTGTTACAGTGGTTAAATATTTCTTTGTACTCAGTTATTAATTAAACTGTCAGTTTTGGATTAGGAAGCTGTGCTAACATTTTCAAGGACATCAGTCACTCACTCAACCATCAAGTCATCATCATTCAAATTCAGAAACATGAATCTTTGGTTTTGGCCAGTATTTCAAGTTAACTGATTAAGTGCTATTTATATTGTTTTTTTAAAACTGCATTTGTACAAAGCAATTTTATTGATGATTGTTGTTTATAATAGTGTGAAAAAAAAGGTTTGCCACAAACAATGTATCCTGGGGTGCTCCCAAAGAAAATAAAGATCCACAAGGCACAGCACTAGCTCACAAAACACACCACACACACAGCACAGCACTACTGATGTCAAACTCTGACAAACCCTGTGAAATTTAGTTAAATCAATACCAACTCTACAATGGAAGGCACTTTCTGCACTTCAGAAACAGAACATCAATAAATGTAAAATGAATACAAATTACATTCTTTATTGTACCACAGCACTTTTTTTTTGAAAATGGCTAGTTTAAAAGGAAACTATCAAGATGAAGAAAAATCCATCCCCAACATAATTACAAGTGGATTTTAGGTTCATGGTTTTAATTATTGTTATCGCGACCCTTGCTACACAAAGTCAGGAAATGAAAAAAGGCTGGACAATCCCATCAACAATGGAAGTGATTGAAATTCTGAGGCACTAGGAGGGCTAACGTCAGTCCTCTGAGACCATGTTTCCTCTGCAGCTTGTGACCCATATTTTCCATAAGGCTCTACTATTAATAAAATTTAAGTATTACAAGACTTATAGACAATTAAGCACTGCTATTAGAATTACTGTACAATGAATTAACACATCACATTAAGAAGAGTTTGTCCATTCTCATATTTGAAGTTCCATCACTTCATTTTGAAGTATAATTGAAGAGAGTGCCAAAATTCCTTTGTACTTTGCAATAACCACAATTTTTCATTGCTTAATGTATCCAGAAATGAGGCAAACAACTCGAGGAGTGGCAGTCTGTGGAATGATGACTGATGTGGAACAGGACAGAATTAAAATAGCTTTCTTAAGAATAGCTCAAGTGGAGAAAATTTTCCAATTTAAAATAGATATCCAAATTCAGTAGTGTGTGCGCACTTTAAGGTGTTGCATGCTTGGCTCAAAAATAGAGACCTCAACTCATCCCTTGCAAATGACAGACCTGTCCTCCCTCTCTCCTTCACCGCTCCAACCTCCTTTAATTGGCATTTGTCAACTCACGTGAAATCAACATCTGTGCCTTTCAACTTGACAGGAATTGTTCTAATCACCCCTACTATAGCTGCTGTAATGACATTTATAATATGCATCCTGAAAACAACACTGGTCCATTTTCTTTTCTCAATTTCTCTGCAACCTTCAAAACCATCAACCAAATCAACATTTCTCTCCCACATCTAGCTCATTTATTTCCTCAGTTGGTTTCATTCGTACCTATCAATCACGGCCAGCACTTCACTTCTTCTTGGTTCTTCTGGATTCATCCTTAATCAGCCTTGCCCTACATCCCCACCTTCTACACATTGCCTTTAGTGACATCACACAAAAGATGAATCAGATTTTACTTGCATGTTAATGCAGTCAGCTTAATCCCTTATCAATTCCCTCGATTCCTTCACTGTGTTCAGTCTGCTAATCTGACAACCAATACCCAAACTTCAATTTTCTCCGTCTTAAAAAGGGAAAATCAAAGTTTTATTTTTGAGGGCCTCCACAAATCCCATTTCCTTGCCACCAACTGCAGTACCCTCCCATGCCCAGCCATACTGGAGCTAGTTGTAACCACCTGCACCCATATAACCCCTCCCCACTCACCTTTGACACTTGGTTCGTGTACCCACAAGTTCTACTGAGAGTATCTGTAACCATCTATTCTGTGCACTGTAGAATTCCCTTCCTAAATGTCTCTCCCCTGCCATCCCTCTCCCTACTAGATCTTCCTTAAAATATCTTTTTGATTAAACCTTTAGATAACCTTCTAAATCTCACCGACTGAGGTCCAGTTTTTGTCCAATTAAATTTATGAAGCAGGAGATTTTGCAATATTTTATGACAAAATACCAGATAAACATGACCCACTACCTTGCTGCCTTCAAGATTCCTTCTAAAACTCAGTTTGGCAACTCATACAAAGACATGCCAGTTCCCAACTGTAACACTCTCAGAAAGTTGGCAGCGTGATGAGTAAAATACTTTCATTCCACAAGGGCATATATCCAACAATTAATTAGCCCAATGTCTTCAGTTCCACCATGTCCAATCACAAATGACTCCCATGAGATTTTGCTGTCGAGGAGTGCACAAGTGCAAAAGATAGTTTGCACTCTTCAGTAACAGCATCAAATTAATAACCCATCTCACCTCCCCACAATCACAGAAGTCAGTCTTAAGTTAATTCAGTTTGCTTATGGGAGATCACAGTCAGGTGAAATGGATTCATTAGGAGCTATATGTCCCAACAATACCCAGACACCATGATAAAAAGGTGTTCCAGTACTAACTATGCCTCAAGCCTGACTGGTACCATGTAGCCATAACAATATTTTGTTGAATAATATGGGAAATTTATAGGTATGCTAAAGCAGCAAAATGGATCCATTCTCATCTTCAAATGCTTCATTGAAGACTTATCCCTCAAAAGGCTGGAAAGTAAGATTTTGATGGCAAATACGCATTCAATTCCACTTGCAGATCTTCAGATAATAAAACATGCAGTACATCCCAGATGGCACTTAGGTCTTGGGCTGAAAAGTGCTGAGTAAAAGGTCTTCAATGCAAATCTTTAATTGTTTCTCTTTCCAGAGAATCTGCTTGACCTGCTGAGCCTTTCCAGCATTTCCTGGTTTTATTTCAGATTTCCAGCATCTGCATTTTTTTTTATTTTCAAGTAATATCTGCATTGCACAGCAGAATACAAGGAACGAGACTATACCATTCTCCCTCTATTTCCTAAGGTACTACCAACACAAATTCCCTGTTGTCAAGATACTTGCAAGGTGAGGGTTTGGGCTGTCAAACTGGCCAGAAACTTGGCTGGACCAACGACAAATAATGTGGCCACAAGAGCAGCCCATAGACTGGATAACATGGGAAGCAAGCTAAATCCTGACTCTCCAAAGCTTTTCCGCCTTTTGAGGCAGAGTTCACGAATGTGATGGAATAGGATGCTTGACATCATCCAGGACAAAGTGATCCAATTGGGACTCATGAACATTCAACTTCCTTCACCTCAGGTACAATGACTTCAGGATCCAAAATCCATAATAGGAATTCTGAATCTGAACCCTCATTACCTAAAAGGGCAAGGGCAGCAGCCACAGGAGAACACCATTGCTCGCAAATTTCCTTTCAAGTTTTACATCATCCTTGCTTGGAAACTTATCACCCTTCCTTTGGAAATCCCTACCTTAACAGCACTCTGGGAATCTCTTCACTTGAAATAAAAAAAATGGTGGGGAGGGTAGTCTCAGAAGGATAATGATCAGCTGGTAAGTCAGGTAGAGAAATGGCAGATAGGATTTAATTCTTGTATGTGCAAAGTGATGCATTTTGGGAGGTCAACAAGGAATGGTGGGGCCCTAGGGAGTATTGAGGGTCAGAGGGAGCTTGGTGTACATCCAAAGATTCCAGAAGGCAGCATCACAGATTTGGGNNNAAAGGTGGCATACAGGACATTAGCCTTCATTAATCTGGGCAAGGACTATAATAGCAGGGAAGTTAAGGTACAGCATTCTAAAACATTGGTGAGGGTACATCTGGAATACTCTGCAGTTTTGGTCATTTCAGTATGGAAGGAATGCAATTCACCAGAATTTGGTCTGGAATGGAGCATTTCAATTAGGAGAGACTGGAAATATGCATGGATCCTCCGAATTATCCACTTTATTAAAACATAAATGTTGGGAGAGTGGATTAGAAAAGAACAGCTCCTAATAACTACATGGGCTGGAGGCTACCAGCACTTCCCTGAACTGGCTACTTTTCACGTGACACCTTAGAAAGCGAGCATTAGGATTTTAGAAAAGAACCCTGGAAATCAAATTTGGCTATGCAAAAAGAGAGAAAAAAAAAATCACATTTTACATTGCAGGCATAGCCCAATTGATAGGTTAGATACTAGATACCTTCAAAGTTAATTATAATCTCGTTATTTTACAGAATAAGCAGTTCTTTTAAAGAAAACAAACAACTAAGAGATTAAATTATATGAACAGTTCATTTTTCATTGATGCATTTGAGTGTAATTGTTTAACAAATCTGCTGCAGTTACTTTTGAAGATATTACTTTAACATGGATTGTTCTGAGAGAAAATTATCTTTCAGACCAGTGAGGCTTAAAATCATGCTGCAGATACATTTTGTTTGTTGGGGAGGGAGGGAAGGAGAGGCTGGAGTACAAGGGAAAAAAGGTGCCAGAGCAAACAAATATCCTGCCAAAAAAAAGTCTGATTTCCTGATAGAAGCCAAGATACCCAGCAAAAGCAGAGTCACTTTGTTATGCTATTTTCAAATACTTAATACTATTTTTAGGAAGCACTGTGCAAAGAATTTATAGGCCACTGATATATTATTAAAGGTAACTATATCAAGAGTTAAAAGGGACATCAGGCACAAGAAGTTGATCAAATTTTCAATAAAAGTGCATCTTAATTATGCAGTAAAAGCAACTGACACAGCTAACACAAGTGGATTTATAGAACTAATTGTACGAGTTTCTGGGCAGATGAGTGAGGAAAACGTTCAGAAAGATTCATTGCAATGACTTTTCCTGCCCAAACAAATGCTCTGTTAAAAACAGTCAACCAACTTTGAACAACGATTCGAACATGTGTAATTGCAAGGTGTTAACAGGATTATTTCCCCCTTAAACCACAAGGATCTAAGAGAAAAATTAGTAATTCCCATAAATTAGTGAACTCAGCATAGAAAATATAACATGTAAT
This sequence comes from Rhina ancylostomus, assembly GCA_030265395.1. Lineage (NCBI taxonomy): Eukaryota > Metazoa > Chordata > Chondrichthyes > Rhinopristiformes > Rhinidae > Rhina > Rhina ancylostomus. The sequence goes on along the minus strand of JARFYF010000007.1, from coordinate 49,889,421 downwards.
TAATGAAAGTATGCAACAAACGAGTGTTTCATTTTGCATCTGGTACAAGATCCATCACATCATTTGGGAGACTTTCCCCAAGGTCAAGTTTAATGTTAATCAATGGCTTTCATAGTGGAGAGAAATTATTTCTTTACTTGTTCCATTATGTGTACACATTATGGAAATACTGCTGGAGTAACCAACTAGGTACATTGAATGCAAAATATAATCACATGATAAACAATTTTTACTGCTCTTGAAGGTGACTCCTTCAGATGGAAGTTAGGTTTTATAAATATAAACAGCCCATGGTACCTTAACCAAATGCCCTTCATTTGTAAGAGCACCTGGACAGTGAGAACTAATTTTAGGTGGAGGATACCCAGCCTCCACACTTGCAAATTTTCATTCAAATACCAGTGGATAAAAGGGAAATTTAGATGAATATTCCCCCCCACCAACAACATGCTTGCAAGCTGACCTTTTTTGAAGTGAAAATGCATGGTTAGAATTGTGTGCCCGAATCATCTGTAAAAGATGAAAAAGTCAGTCATCTAAAAACAGAACTGTTTCAAATGGAAGGGAAGGGGAAAAAAGGTTGGAGCGGACAGAAACAGTGCAAAAAGCAAAGCAAATAATGAAACTTATTCCAAGGAATTAGATATTAGAACACAGAAATTACCCTAGGAGCGTTTCGGTGAATAATATTAGAAAGCTTAAGTGCAAAATAAATCACTAGGAGCCAAAGTGATGTTCTGGTAAACCATACTGAAATTCAGACATTAATATGTCATTGTTATGACATTCCCAAACCCTAGAACAACATATCCTGATTTACAAAATACTTCCATAAAATTTTTACTTTAAAGCTCATTATTTAAACCTTGGGCTGTGGGAATGCAGTACAAATCACAAAAACAGATAATCAAATGGGGTTGAATAGTTATGAGAAGTATTCTCAGAGCAAAACAATTGAGAGGGTACAGAATAAAACTATATTAAACTTCAGTAAATCAGAAAAATTGCAATTTTCATTAACAGAATGTCCAACTTGAAGGTCATAATTGTGCTCCACTCATGTATAAAATTATGAAGGACCTTCACAGAATACATAGGAATATCATATCCTCCAGGTCCAAGGTCAAAACCAGGGGAATAGATTTAAAATAATTACTAAAACAATTGGAGTGGATATAAGGAAAAGATTTTGCCCAGAGGGTTGCAGAGGTCTGGAACTCTGCCTAAAAAGGACATGGGGCAGTAACCCTCAGATTTAAAAAAACTTGAATGAGCAGTGGCCTGTGGTGCTGAGTGGCATTTGGACACCACTTTTTTTCCCCCAACTGGCATGGACACAGTGGATCTAAAAAGGTCTTAGTCCAGGTTGCAGATTTTCCACGATTTGGAGTCCTAGACTATTGGTGTTGGCTTATTATTGTCACTTGTATTGAGGTACAGTGAAAAACTTGTCTTGCATACCGATTGTACAGGTCAATTTATTACACAATGCAGTTACATTGGGTTAGTACAGAGTGCATTGAGGTAGTACAGGTAAAAATAACAGTACACAGAGTAAAGTGTCACAACTAGAGAAAGTGCAGTGTAATAAGGTGCAAGGTCACAACAAGGTAGATCGTGAGGTCAGAGTCCATCTCATCATACAAGGGAATCATTCAATAGTCTTATCACAGTGGGGTAGAAGCTGTCCTTAAGCCTGGTGGTATGTGCCCTCAGGCTCCTATATCTTCTACCTGATGGAAGAGGAGAGAAGAATGTCCCGGGTGGGTCTTTGATTATGCTGGCTGCTTTGCCAAGGCAGTGAGAAGTAAAGACAGAGTCCAAAGTGGGGAGGCTGGTTTCAATGACCTGCTAGGCTGTGTCCACAACTCTGCAGTTTCTCGACAGATACATTTCTGTTGAGGTAATACAATAATTATGCAAAAAGGTCCCATATATTACTGCTTCTGTAGCATTACTGAAACTCATATTGGTAAAAAAACTTCTCAGTTAAGGTCAATCTGCTGTACAAATCAAAGTGCATCTTGTCAGAGAATTTTTTGTTGCTGACCATTTTTAGTGCAGGTCCTCCCCAGGTTATGGAAGGGTTCTGTTCCTGAGAACTATTTGTAACCCAGGTGGGTTGTGCCATAAGAATAGATAGTCTGGAGAAGTATCTTAAATCTCATTTTGCCATTCTTAATGATGAAGCTTATCTTAACAAATTTAACCTAATCCTACCTCGGGCTAATGGTATTCTTTCAAAAGCTTTTACTGTAGACAAGGCTTTAAATGTCATTGATGGCTTTAAAAAGCACATTGCTGCTGGTCTGGAAGGCATGCCACTAGATAGGATTCAAAAATGGACATCAATGAGTTAACTGGAATGTTTTCTTCTTAGGTTGGATCTGGCAAAATTCCCAGCCAACAAATCCATCCCATCTGTCTCCAAATGCTCATATGTATAGGCTGTGCATCAGTTGGCATTCACAAGCTGGGGAGAGCCTGTATTACTAAGCTGAGAAGAGTGCACTGTTACCTTTTCTTCCAGGAGGAAGACAGCATCTTGTCAGAATCAGCTATAGTAAACAAATATTTCAGGCTTTCCTCATTACAGGTTGCTTCAGCAAGGACAACAGGAATTTAGAACCATTGATATGAGTTACAGGAGGCCATTCCACCAACTATGCTCATGTCAGCAAAGAAAGATCCCATTTCCCAACTTTTAACCCCAAATCACATGGGATATGGTATTTAAACTGCATACTGAAGTTTCTTTCAAAGATGCATGAATGGTTTCTACTACTACAATTTTTTGGGCAGAGCATTTCAGAACTCTAGTCTGTGGTAGAAAATATCCTCATCTTCCCTTTAATCCTCCACACAATGAATTTAAGTCCATGCTTCCCAATTATTGATTTTTCCATTGAGGGAAAACAGTGGATTGGAAGAATCCATCTCGGCCCTCAATTGTTTACGTCCATTCTAAGTACACATACTCAAAGAAAATGTATTCATCTGATATCTTGCATCTTCATAAGTAAGCCTTAGTGCATAGATATCTGACAAGCAGAAACTTAGAAGCCAGAAAGCCAAATGAAGAAAAAAAAAATCACTTTCTTCAATGAGGTATTAGTCAGAACTTGTTATTCCTCATTAGCCTTCATGGATAAGTTTCAAATAAGCACTAAATACAAAAATTTTGCAGAATGCAAAAACAAATTACAAAGTCAGGTGCAAATAAGCACTTGATTTCCCCCAAACATTTAACACATTCTCTTCCCTGCCCTGCCATCATCAACTAAGCTTTTGTGCCCAGATCTTCAAAAGGAAGATTCATTCCCTACTATATTGACTTGGTAAATATGGAGGGAATAAAATGAAACCATTGTAACTTAAAGATGAAGAGATGTAATCAATGTAATCAAATGCTAAAGAATATTAAATAATCTTGGGAGATGAGATTTATTCTCAAATAAATTGTAAGGGATTAAAAGATAATTCACCAACTGGCTAAAATCAAATGTAAGTGGTGTGCCACAACAATGATTACAGGCACCAATATTTTCCACCAACCACAATGGCTTGAACTCCAAAATGGGAAGTACAATTACAAAGTTTGCAGATATTAAATAAAACATGACCTGGCTTGTTGGGAAAAATTGTGGAAAAGTGCAAGATAACACTAATAGACTTAGACTGGGCAGCTAAATAGCACTCCACTTTCAGTCATAAAGCACATTTTGGGAAGAAAATAGGAGGCCACATAGTCCTTGGAAATTAAATTTTAAATTTTATTTACAGCGTGTTAACAGGCCCTTCCGGCCTAATGAGTCCGTGCTGCCCATTTTAAACCCCATTTAACCTACTCGTACGCCTTTAGAATGTGGGAGGAAACCGGAGCACCCAGAGGAAACCCATACAGACATGGGAGAATGTACAAACTCCTTACAGGCAGCAACGGGAATAGAACCCCGATCGCTGGCACTGTAATAGCATTGCGCTAACCACTACGCTACCTAAAGAGTATGTATGAACACTAAATTAACAAAATTTAATATCAGTTTTAATTAAAGCACTGAAATTAAAGGCTCTTTGCTAGAAAAAACTAAAAATCAACAAAATAATTTAAATTTATATAGAGCATTTGCTTTCACTGTACAATTCTGAACTCAACATTACAAAGAGAGTAGAGGTATTGGAGAAGTGCAATAAAAGGGTACAAGGATGAACTGAGTGATAGCAACAAGATTGCAGGATCTCTCTTTAGGGCACAAGGGCAACTGAGCTCCCAGAAATTTGCTTTACTAAAATCCCCTCCCACTCTGGCCTCCCATTGGGCTTTCTTGGAACAATGTTGGTGGCAAAGGTCAAAAATCAGCACCTCATCTATCTCAGAACCTTGCAGCTCTCAATTTCAAATAACCAGTCTTCAGGTTTGTGTCAAAACTGACCTATTCTACCCCAAGTATTTATTTCCTGCATTCTTTTATTTCAAATTTCCAGGAACTGCTGCGTTATGCATCTCACGATTCAAGCACTATTTTTCTCTTTCTCTAGTGCCCTCATTCACCTCTTACATTCTTAAAGAGAAATCAGTTATGAGGGCACCAACAGCATTTCTAATACCTCATCATCTTGGTCTTCATCATATCACAAACATTCCCTTCATTCTCTCCACCCTTCCTTTGCTCTGCAACTTAAAACATGCTCATGTTCTCTCTTTTCCAGTTCTGATAGAAGATCATTAACCTGAAAAGTTAATTCTGTTTCTCTCGCCTCAGAAATTGCGTGATCTGCTGATCATCTTCTGGAAAAGGCAAGACTGAGGGATGAGCTGATAGAAGAATTTGAAGACAAGTATATTGATTAGAATAGATACAGATGCTCATTGCTCTTGCCAGTACTAGGAACAAAATACAAGGTTGCCACTAATAAAGTCACTACTAGGGAACTCAAGAGACACCAGAGAGTAGTCACATTTTGGAACTCATTATCACAGGGACTTGAGGCACTTCAACAGTACTGTTGCATTTAAAAGGAAGTTACAGACATGCAGGTGATAAAGCATATGGAATGGAGGTTAATGCAGACAAAAAATAGCAGCAGAGGAGGGTTCATGTAAAACAAACTCTTGAATGGACTCATGAACGAATGACTTATTTCTACCTTGTACCTCTTGCATACTATTAGGTAATACCAACTAGTTACCATTTATGACATAATACACAATATTAGAGGCCAAACTGTTTATCTGACCAAATAGACTGTTCCAAACCCACCTTTAAGTGTCCAGAGAACATTTTCACAATCAGTTACTTGTTTTTAAACACATCAGAAGGTGGGAAAGAGACTTAAAATGTGCTGAGGGCTCCTGGACCACTGCTGAACTCATGTGACTCAGTATTTAATGACCATTAAAACAAGTTTACCATGGCTTAGACAGGATGTCTACTTTAAAAAAAAGACTGCACAGGAAGCAGAAGTTCAGTCCAGATAGACTTTGTTAAACAGTAGTTTTTGTGCCAAGTTTATACTCAGTGTAATGCTCCAAAAAGATAACTGGGAGTAGACAAGTTCTGCTCTGCAAGTTGAGGATTTGTTGGGCACATCAATGCAACCCCCAAAACTAAACATGTACATTGATGAAGAAATACATAATGGAAGCACTATCTATTACTGCTAAAGGGCTAACACTTCAATTATTCCAGGAAGATTTGTCTACTGTGCAATGTTGAACTGGTTGCAGCTACTAGTAGTTTACAGTGTGAAGTATGTGTAGTTATACAATGCCCAAAATGAAAAAAGATTTTAAAGAGGAAGCTACATCACCGAAAATGCTCACTGAAACCACATCATCAGCAAAGCTGACAACTTACAGCAACAATAGCCAGATAAGAATCAGTATAATTGCTTTAATCAATGAGATGGTACATTTTAAAGGGTCATTTTTTTAAATAGACCTAGATTTACCAATGAATTAAACATCCTTTTCAATCTCTAATTCCTACTGAGTTAGCCATCATCCAGGGTTCTGGTTTATGTGCATCACACGATTTGCTGATTCCTGTGTACAAGGGAGAGGCAGCATCTTAAATGAGAATTAACCATAGAATTCAGTCCTTGTTATTATCCAATGATCTTTCAAAAACCAGGCTAAGGGCTTTGCTTGAGCAATGCAATGATCAGGCATCTCATGATGAATGGCAAGCTGGTCAACTTACCAAATGAACCATGAAGCCATTATCTGTGGAACTGCATCATGAAAGGAATCCCCTTGCAAGCGCACTCACACGTTTTCTTATTATCCTTTTACTCATTAAATCATAAGCAAATCAAATTTTTCTTCTGTCTTTCACTTCCCCTCAGACATACTCTTTATAAGGACAAACCTAAATTTTCTGAACAGACAGCATTGGTTTCTGACCTTGAAAGTTGCCCAAAAATACTGGAGAATAACTAGTCTTTATGGTGTGGATATCCCCTTCACTGACACGTTGTGCCATCTAGCACAAACCACTGGAGGGGGGGGGGGGGGGGGAAAGTGGGAA
>JARFYF010000007.1:49819772-49829866 GCA_030265395.1 Rhina ancylostomus | reverse complement strand
AAGTTCACCCCCCACCCCCCCCCCCCACAGCCTCCTTTACTCCAGCGAAAACAAACCTATCCTATCTAATCTTTCCCCATAATATGGATTTCTCTGCTTCCTAAAATTTAGTACATCATGGGATCTGGGCTCCAAATGTGCCTTTGGAACACGATATAATTATACATTTTCTCTTTCCTGTGTGCTTTGAGGTCCCTGCAAAAATGCAATAGCAAAGTTCTATAAGCACATAAAGAAAATGACCAGGAGTTAACAGTATACCATTCACCAATGAAAAGATCTTGGCTGATCTGATCTTTGGCATCAGCATTATTTTTCTCTCAACTCCTCATAAATCTTGATTATTCTGCACTCTAAAAATCATCTTTTTCAACCTTGAATGATCCAATGTCCACACTTCTGTGGAGTACAGAATTTGAAAGATTCACATCCCTCTAAGAGAAGAAATTTCTTCTTTCTCTCTTAAGTGAATGACTTCTTAATTCTTCAACAATGCTGACACCTTTTCGGAGTCTATGGAATTTTGGAAGATCACAACCAATGCATCCACTATCTTTTCAGCCACTTCTTCTGAGACCTTGGGATGAAGGCCACCGAGTTCAGGGGACTTGTCAGCCTTTAGTCCCATGAGTTTGGCTAGCAATTTTTCTCTAGTGAAAATGACTGTTTTGAATTCCTATCTCTCTTTTGCATCCTGATTTTCCTCTGTTATTGGAGCTTTCAGTGCCTTGAAATAAAGACAGATAGAAAGTATTCGATCAAAGTTTTCCTACTTTCTTTATTTCCTATTATTAATTCTCTAAGGGACCAATATTTACTTTTGCAACTATTCCCCCCTTTTATGTACTTGTAAAAGCTGTCTCTTTTTGTAATTAACACTAAGTCACTCTCCTTATTTATTTTCTCCCTCTTCAGGTTATCTTTTGTCAATTTCTAAAATCTTTACAATCCCCCTAGCCTACAACTTATCTTCACGACATTATAAACATTTTCTAACAATTTGCTACCATCCATAGCAATATCTTTCTCATTAAACTTGGACCATTATCTGAAATCATGATCCTTTTGCTGCAGCATGAATTGCTGTGAATGACCTGCACAATGCTTCTAATTACAGAGCAGATGACATTTCAGGCAAGGACTTTTTTTGGGAAATTCTTAATCATACAGCAATCAATATGTGAAATGGATGCCCAAATACATCAAAACAAGCAAAAATTGAATGCTGTGATAAAGGATTTTCGCATGTCTAAATGGATGATCTATGATAGTCAGGTAGCATATGTTATCTATTATTTTGACATCACTAGATTTTTGTAATAAATACTTGTTTGAGGATTGTATAAATTTAACATAACTCTCATTAACTGCAGCTAATGAGTGGAGAGAAGTTTGAAAGGCTATGAATGCAGATCCCTCTGGTAAAAACCCATTGTCTAATTGACTATGCCATCCAGTCTCCCAATACTTTTCAATTAGGGGTTAAGGGAAAACAAGTTCCTCTCCACTCATTGAGAATACAGCAAAAACAGAAATGCTGGAAGTACTCAGCACGTCAGGTAGTATATGTGGAAGAGAAACTTAAAGTTCAGGCCAATAATTTTTCATTAGCTGTGGGGAGAAAAAGCAAGCAATGCTTAAAATGTGTGACAAGTTTATAAACAAGTAGAGAGGGAAGGGAAAAAAGGAAGATCTATGATAGTATGAAAGAAGAATATTAAATTATAAAAGGTATGATAGTACAGGATAAATGCAGATGGCAATGGACAATAAGGGAAACAAATGTTAGATCCAAATAATGTAAAAAGGGCTTCTGGAGAATTGTCAACAACTACTGTCAAAAAATACCAATTGTCTTCAGACAGCAGTTGTTGGTAATGATCCTACTGCTCCCATTTATACCTCCACACATTTTGTCTCTGTGCATGCATATTAAAATCTCCTTTAACTTGTACCATCTCCCCTTTTATTGTTTAATTTCTCCTGCCTTCCACTTTATCCCTGACCTTCTTTGCTCAGTTTCATGCTTTCAATCTTTCCATCAACTCTACATGTTGTACTTACCTGTTAAATGTCTAATTATATCCAGATGAAAGATTGTCAACCTGAAGTGTTAACTTGAAGGATGCTGCCCAAACCACAAGGCTTTCTAATATATTCAGATTTTACTTAAGATTTACAAAATCCACAATATTTTAATTTTGTACTTCAGTGTTTCTTAATATTCAAAGTGAAATTTCTACATCTCCCATTTTCTCTGCATCATGAGTTAGGACTGTTTGTGTGTATGACTTACTGGATGGAAGAACCAGAGAGCTCCTGAATACAGCTTGATGAGTTTCAAGTGGAAAAGAAAATACATAAGATAAAGTACATGGAGGTAAGGTGCTTTACAAATAGTAGCTCATCAACAACAATGGCAAATACAAGATCACACCTCCCATAATTTTGCAAGGATCAAAAAAATGAAAGACAGAGAAAACTAAATTTAAAATCTCAGGGGAAAGGCAACTGACTAATATTAATTATAAGCCCACAGATTCTCAGAGATATTCTCTGATCCATTCCACTCTCCCAGTTTCTCTGCCTCTGTTTATCTGTTCTGATAATGAGACTTTCCATACCAGTGCCTCTGGGATGTCTTCCTTTATCATTATTCATGGCTCTCAATCCAACTTCCTCTATTTCTTGCATTCTATTCTCACTTTCTCAAAGCCAAAGCAAGGACAGGGTTCCACATGTCCTCTCCTTCTACCAATCAGTCTTCACATTTAACAGATCATTCTTCATAATTTTCATCACTTTCAATGAGATCCCAACCCGGACACATTTTCCCCTCACTTCCCTTTCAAGAAATTTTGAAAGGGTTGTTCCCTTTTGATTCCCTAGTTTGCTCTTTCATCTCCATCAACCAAGTCACTTTTCATTACACACTCCCAAGTAATGACAGGAGGTAAACACCTGCCCTGTAGTCTCATCAATCCCCACCAGCCAGGGACCCAAACATTCTTTCCAGACGAAGCAGCAATTCATTTGCATTTCTTCCAATCTAGTTTATTGCATTTAGTGCTCACAATATAATTTCCTCTACACTGGAGAAAGAAATTGGTTGATCACATAGCAAAGCACCTCTGTTTAGTCTGCAAGGTTGACCCTGAGCTTCTAGTCACTTATCACTTTAATTCTACACCCACTCCACTGTGATACCTCTGTCCTTGGCATCCTTAACCTTACCATGAAGCCCAACATAAATTCAAGGAAAAGAATGTGATCTTCTGCCTGTGGCAGCTTTTGGACTCAAAACTGAATTCATCAATTGCAGATAATCAACTCGTTATGTGTGCATCAGAACAAGCCAATTCCGATGCAAGGTCATCAACCTTAACTTAGATTTTTCTCTCTTCACTGATGCTGCCCAATCTGCTGGTATTTGCAGCATTCCCTCTAGTTTCAGATTTCTAGCAACTACTGTGGTCTGCAACTCACATTTTGAAGAGGCTCTTTTGTTATTTTCTGTTCCTATCTGCTGTTAATCATGTACTCCGAAAGCATTGTGCTGCTTAGATAATTATGGCCCCTACCAGTATTCCCTTTGTTCTCTCTTCCTCCTCCTCGCTTCAATTTAAAAAAACACTTGTTTTCTCACTATTCCAATCTAGATGAAGGGCACTTATCTGAGACATTAACTCTGTTTCTCTTTCCACAGATGCTGTCTGACCTGCTAAGTATTACCAGCAATTCTGTTTTTACTTAAAATGGCAGGATTTAGTTCAATTCAGATTCCCATTTAAATCGGATCATATATAAGTTTACAATGATGTTTTTCTTACAATATATTTTTATGTAGGTTATAGACTCAGCAGCTGCATCACGGGCACAACCCTCCCTAACACTGTGGACATCTTAAAGAGGCGGCGCTTCAAGAAGGCGGCATCCATCATTAAGGACTCTCATCATCCAGGATGTGCCTTCTTCTCGTTACCACCGTCAGTGAGAAGGTACAAGAGCCTGATGACCCACACTCAGTGATTCAGAAACAGCTTCTTCATCTCTACGAACCCATGCTCCACGAACCCATGAACACTACTTCCTTATTTGTTTCTTTGCACTATTTATTTTTGTAATTTATAGTGATTTTATGTCTTTGCACTGTACAGCAAATTTCACGTCATATAAGTCAGTGATAATCATCCTGGTTTTGATTCAATGACTTTGGTGCCAAAAATACATTGGTCATACCTAGAGTTATCCATTCACAAGTTAAAGGTGAGACCATTTTAAGATTGGTCACAACACTGGGATCCTTGAAAAATGCCTATGGATTTAGAACACATAAAATAATTATATTTAATAAACAGATATAATAAATAGCTACTAAATGATTAATCATATATTTCTAAGTATATGCTTCTTAAGTTCAAATTCAATTCACTGCCTGGGAAGTATCTTCAGATTACACTCAGAAAATAAGATGCTCTATGAATGTAGATTACTTTTGTTGCCACCATTGCTCTACAAAGATTAATCTTAACTGTAGGTCTCTCACTTCTGAATTTTGAGGTTGTGGGTCCAGGTTCTATTTTAGAAATGTGACCAGAAGGTTCAGGTGGTAATTCCCATGCAATACTGAAGGAATGCTGCTCTGTCAGTGTTGCCATCTTTCAAATGAAATATTAAACTACTCTTTCTGGTAAATTAAAGATCCTATGATACTCAACTGATGAAGAACAAGAGAGTTTTCCATTATTCATCCCTCACTTAAATAATTAAAGTAGATTATCTGGTGATTACCTGGTAATCGTCATTGTTTGTGAGACCTTGCTGTGCACATATTGGCCACCATATTTCCTACATCAACATAATGACTATACTTCAACTATAAGCCATTTGGGATCTTCTGAAGTCCTGAAAGATGCCATAAATTGTTTACAGTTTGCTCCACAGCAGTGCCTAATGGCTTAGTAATTCATCTGTGGTTTTCATGGATTATTGTGCAATAATTATGCTGATTGTGAGCCCACCAAAGGTTCAGTAGCTCCCGAGGACCAAGATATCAGATACAATTGCTTTCATGATGTACACTCTCCTTCAAGCATTTCAGAGACAATGAATGAAAAGAGTGAGTCTCAGATTAGGACTAGGTCTGGGAGTCAGAAGAGAAGGCTGGCAGTTTGAGGCATGGTCGGGGCCTGAGGAGAGGAGGAGAGAGGGAGATCAAGTGGGGAGCACAGTGGCCCTGCAGGTAGTGCTACTGTCTCACAGCTCCTGCATTCTGGGTTTGATTCTGTTCTCCAGTCCTGTCTTTGTGGAGCTTGCATGTTCCTCCCATAACTGCATAGATTTTCTCTGGGTGCACCAGCTGCCTCCTATGGCCAAAAATGTGCTGGTTAGTAGGTTAATTGACCATTGTGAATGGTAGATGGGAGGGAAATCAGCATGGAGTTGATGGGCATGTAAAAGGGAATAGGTTAAAAGGAACTAAATAGGGGAATGAGATTGATCTGAGAGTCAGTAAACACTTGATGGCCTGAATGGCCTCTTTCTATATCATAAGAAAAAAAACAAAATAAATATATAAGGTGGAGGTGATGTAATCTTACAATCAATGTCTCATCCAGTAATTACAGCCTTGAAGATTTGGAGATAGGGGAATTTGCAAATCAAGGCCAAGGGGCATGGTTGGAGTCTGGGTCAAGAGATCATGGCCAAAGCGGCTAGAAAAGTTGGTAAAGTGGTGGGTGAGGGTTTGGTGAACTGGTGGGAGATTGGAAGGAGAGAAAGTAACTTTTAAAAAAGGTAAAGTGGAACCACTTGGGTCGGATTTCTACTTCTGGGTTGGAATCTTCTCGGGATGCTCCCTTTAAACCATGCCACTACACAGGCAACACTGTTGAGAAAACTAGTGTGTTCCAGGAGTGCCTAACAAAGGATCAATGCAATCTAATTTCCCACTCCAAAAGAATGACTTCATCACAAAGACAACTGCCATGGAAATTATAAATGTAGGAATGATTCATGGCCAGAATGACTTGACAAATTTGTGGAGTGATGTGGTCGTAATCACATCGCACTTCATTTTGTGCTGAAAAATAAGTCTAAATTCTGAGCCCATTTTGTTCTTTTGTTCCATTGAATTATACACTACTTATAACTGGCATTAAGTTATTGTTGATAAATTTTACACATAATTAAGTACAATAGCATTGGAATATTCATTTATATCTTTCTTGTATCTAAAACCTGTTTGACTCATGTCAAAGAACAGGGGTGTAGAATTTTGTGGTAAATCATCCAAACTAGCACCAAACATACTGGTAGTTTTAAAATAAGTGAATTATGACCTGAACCAGTTCAGATTATGTTTTCTGAGATATTCTAATGTTAGTTTAAGATTTAATTCACTGATAGCAAAATCTGCACTGAAACTGGCCACACCCAGGTTGAAGCTGCAAGATTTTGCTGATGATGCTGCTCTTGAAAGTCATTTTCATGGGTACTTTGGTATGTTTTAAATATGTTTAATAGCAAAAAATATGTAATTCACTGAGGAAGTGATTAGTCCATGCTAATATAACTACTAAGTAGTTCTGCTTTTATTAAAGTCATTGTTAGTGACTTTATATCTCTCCACATACAGTTAATAGACTTGATAATTTTATTTAAAATGCTTAGTTTTGGTGATTAACTGATTTATAGCTGTATTAATAAAAATCACCAGGTTATCATCCTTATATTAAGAAATACATTAAAATGAAAGCAAAAGAAAATAGAAATAATTACATTTTATTCTGCTGCCCATTTGCTTGGATTCATAAAAGATTCTGAATTGAATCTTTATAATATAAAGGATAGAAATTTGTCTTTGGTCCTATATCAGATGCCTCCTCTCCTGAAATTCAATTCTATTAAGTTAACAGACAGTTATTACTATTATTAACAGTTTCTTGATTAGTAAGGGTGTCAAAGGTTACGAGGAGAAGGCAGAAGAGAGAAAAATAAATCAGCTATGCTCGAATGGTGGAGCAGACTTGATGGGTCGAATTACCTAATTTTGCTCCCATGTCTTATAGTCCTACTATTGTGTCCATTTAGCACTAGCAAATAAAAATGATTTCCCTCTTCTTTAAAAGTGAATGTGACCTAACCAGAACAACTCTGAATGGTTTAGTTGTGACTTCTGATTATGCCTGTAGAATATGCAATATTGGTTGTGAACAATTAATTGTTGTTTTTAGGCTGTTATACCTTTCAGGATTATGTCATGTGACTAACATCTCCCTGGACCGCAACAACGTGTGTAGAATGTTCTGGAGACATCCTGACATCCTTGAATAAACTTCATTGGTGCTCTGTGTCTCAATTATACAGGGTAGTACATTCTGCAATTGAAACTGACCCAAGCCTGATGGGAATTGACTACGTGTAAAGTTTGAGTTAGGTCTGATATATGTTCTAAAAGAATATTTGGGGTCGGGTTACGTTGCGTTGTGCCTGGCCAAACTGTCCTGGTTCAGATCAGGATGATTGCTTAGTTTTACCACGTGTCCTCTGTTCTTGATAAAATAACAATGTATGTGCAATAAAGCAAGTTTTTTTCCTGCTTTTCTACAGATGCCTCTAGATCACTTTGGGAATGGAAAAAATTAGAAGTACTTTGATTTGGGTCAAGTTTAGGCTGAGTTTTAATTTTATACCTGAACAAACCTCCATTCTGCAATAGACTTTAACAGTGAGATTAAGAACTCACTGAAAACATAAACTTTGTAACACCCAAAGGAGAAACTCTGTCCCATGATTATAAAAAGCATAAATGTTCAGAAGGACATACTGAAATGCTTCGAACTAAAATTATTAAACCATTCTGTATTTCCAGTACAGCAAGTAATCTTTTGCAGTGGTGCATGTCATAAACTTCTTCACACATCTGGTGCAATCTTTTAGTCTAATATAAGTATGCATAAGCACTGCCATGCAGAGTAAACATGCTAAATTTTGAATAGATCTGATGCACTGCAAACCCGAACACTAATCATTGTAAAAGCTCATTAATATTATTTTTCTGTATGTAAGACAATTCAGGAGGAGATTATGCCATACACGATTGTTCTGAAATTTTGTTTGAAAGGATAAATTTACAGAAATTATGTATTTTATATCAGAGAAACTAAAACTGTAAGAGATGGACAAGAATTATGTATTTTATATCAGAGAAACTAAAACTGTAAGAGATGGACAAGTACAAAGTAAGGTTTAAATACTAGATCAATACACGAAAGAAAGCTCTTTAAAATTATTCTCTCACCAAATGAGATTCGCTTGCAAACATCTGAAGCAACAATTTAGGTGCCAAAACTAACATGAGTAAATATTTAACTTGACAGTTTATAAAAAATAATGAAAATACAACAGCACTCACTTGTACAAATTTGTCTTTATCATAAGGCTGAAAGTATTCATCAAAACTGAAAGCTTGGACCATGATCCTACCATGCATTGACCTACCAGGATAAAAATATAACTACTGAGAAAAGAAGGAAATTACTTTTGTTAGAATCATCATTTACATCAAGTTAGTATTTTTAAAAAATTAAGCATTCACTCTGATCTTTAAAGTAATAAGCTCCCAAGTCCTGTAATTTTAACATCTAGAGGGTATGCTCTGGGAACCTGATGAATATAAAGATGTATGATGATATGTAATAAATGTAATAATAATAATAATGACACTCAGGTTAACTAAACAGATCAGGCCATGTACTAAGTGAATCAAGCAGGACAACCCTTTCCTCTGATCCTGCCTCGTCCACTGACAGTGACGTTGCTCTATCATCTGCCATGTCCTCTTTTCTTGCCCTTTCTTCTGACATTATGCTTTGATCCTGCCCTGAACTCTAACATTGATCTCTGAATGTACCTTGTTTTCTGACCTGGACTTCGCTGTTTAGTTTTGCCTTTGTGCCCAGGCCCCCTTTCTGTGTATTTATTTCTGGCTTTTGTTCCAAAATAACTTTATTAAAAGCAATAAAGGAAAAACAAAAAATGTTGGCAGGGGTGCACTCCCGCCCTGTGGCATCAATAGATGTGAAAGTGCTTAGATGTTGCAGTGGACAGCATATGCTTCTTCACTAAGACCAGCTTGAATGTGAGCATAATGTGGGATGTGGGGCAGGAAAATGGGATGGGCAGTCCCTTCAAATACTCAAGAAGGGCTGGAACTTTTCAAATTCAATACCTGCATGGAATACTGATTTATCCAGGCTGCAGAAATTACAAATCAAAAATATAAAAAATAACTGCAGATACTAGAAATCAGGAATAAAAACAGAAAGTGCTGGAAAAATTCAGCAAATCAAGCCACACTCCATGGATAGAGGCACCTAGTTAATGCTTCAAGTCATTGACAAAGGGCCATTGATTTGAAGCATTAATTCTGCTTTACTCTCCACAGGACACAGCCTAACTTGCTGAGCATTTCCAGCACTTTTGGTTTTCAATTGCAGAAATTACAGGCTGTTTGGGAGTCTATGAGGTATTTGAAAATCTCTGGCTCTATGCAACATTCTCACAATGTAAAATGGGAGGTCTACTACAAAGAGTCATCTCCATTCGTTAAGGTGACTCTACATGAGAGTCCTTGCTACTGAATGCATGTCCAAACAGGGGATGGATTCCAGGAAATGATGAGTATGTTAGTGCAGCTCACACAGGAAACCACTGAGGGTACTTTTGAGATTCAGTTCAAAGTTGCATAAGGTCATTTCCAAAGGAGGATTTTGGGTTGTAGGTTCGAGCAGTTTTAGACAAGCCAGGTCAGGATTGCACCACACTCCACCTTTTCAACATCACAGTAATGAGCCTCCTGGAGGCTTTGGTTATTTTCCCATCTTTGATATTGTCCAACCTGCTTTTCCAACATCTGGTCCATGCCTATTTCAGTGTAGGAGCATTCCAACTGGAAGCAATCATGTTCCAGACTTTAACTAGGTTCAGGTAAAAGACAAGACACAAGAAATTCTGCAGATGCTGGATGTATCTGGAGCAGTACACAAAAAGTGCTGGAGGAACTCAGTAGGTCAGGCAGCATCCATGGAGGG
>JARFYF010000007.1:49803832-49818444 GCA_030265395.1 Rhina ancylostomus | reverse complement strand
AGCCCCCGCCCCCCACCCCCACACATACACCTCAAAGCAAAAGGGTGCCATCAAGGATTCATGAACTTTTGTCAGACACTCTGCAGCAACATACAGAACTCAACCCCTGGCCACAAAATGCGACCTGAATGCAAACGCATCCAGAGTCCCAGGAAGACATTTATGATCCACCCCATCAAATGTCTTCTCCTGGTCCATAGGGAGAAGAGTGACGGGCAAACCAGCACTCTGACACTGCTGGATTAGGTACAGGACCAGATGTATGCATGTTCCGAAGAGACCAGCCGTGAACATTAGGACTAAGACCGCGCATCTTTCTCTGAACCATGTCCTCTGAACCACTTCTCTGTCCCTGTCCTCTGACCCTGCTCAGTTTACACTGTCGACCCTCCCCGCCGCTTTTACCATTTCATAAACAGATCGCTGATTTTTCTATCGTGCATGAAGTTGATCTTCTTATTGTCCAGATGCCTGAAAGTGAACGCAGGCTTCACATCTCTTTCCGCAGCCATGCTCCGCTAGTGTTTGCTGGTTGCTAGGAGACGGCAGCCCTCTCTCAATTCCTTCCCCCGACTTCTGGCGCCAACGCAGCAGTTCCCGGCTCTCCGCCCGGTGCAACCACTCACTCGCCCACTCCCACCTGGACAACAAGTGCTTGTAACCAGAGAAAAACTCGTGGAGTTAGGAGGCCATGAGAGGCGAACCCTGAAAAATAAACAAGGTGAAATCTCTCCGTGACTTGCAACTTAGTTCGACTGTTACTATTTTACACGTGGCACAGCCTTTGTAATGGCGGTATAAGCATCTAATATCACTTCCATAACAATCCTTTCATGAACCAACGATTTTTTTCTCTACCAAAACGTGCCACTTCACATTTATATATGTTGAAATTAATTTGCCAATTTCCATCTTGCAAATGTATTACAGTATTCTTTACATTTCTTCTGTATTAATTATACCCTGAATTTGTGTCATCTGCAAGTTTTGATGTTACTGGTTCCTGAATGCAAATTGTTTTTGTAAATAACATATCCCCAGTATCGTGCCTCAAATTGGCATTTCACAGCTCCACAATATCTACTCTTGATAAATTCAAATCCTTTTATTATCTTCAAACCTCTCCTTTCCTAATTGCCAGCTTTTCTCATTTACACAACCCTGGTCATTTTTCTAGCCCCAGAGTTACCAAATCGTTCTGTTACTACTCCATCCTTAAGAGGATGGATGAAAAGATTGATCAATGACTTATCTGCATATTTTTTTTCTTTTTCTCCCCATCAAAACATTTTTATTAAAAGTCTCTTCATACACACCGACTCTAGGAGCCCTTGCATAAGTTCATTCTCATTTTTGGATCTACCTACCTAACCCCGAAGCACTGTACTGTGCTCCAAGAGTGTAAGTGATAGAAACCTGCTGCAAGGCTGCCTGTGCACCTGAGAAGGACCTTGGATAGTCCACATTGCTACATTATGGCCTTATATAAATCCTAAATGTTACTTTGGTCACTTTTTAATTCATTGACAGAATATGACCATCATTGTCTAGATTGACATATTTGTGCATCCTTAAATGCTCCTGAATTAAATGGTGTGGAAAGCAGCTTAGAGTTAATCATCATATTGTTTGGACATTGGGACTCAGGTATAGCAGCCATTGTAAATTGAAAGAAATATGAATGTTGCAGGGCAAATTTCGATATGGCTTTCCAACTGTGCCTGCAATTTGTCTTGTTACAAAACTTTTATTTCAGTCTTTTTGCAACAGCAAAGAAGCATCTCCTATTGCTTAGCACCTCCCATTGCCAAGGAAACACCAGGAAGTAATGCTTATCTTAATCTGGTGCTCAGCCATGATCCATGAAATGGGAGTAATTGGTTTATTTATGTCACATGTACCAAGATACAGTGAAAAGCTTTTGTTTGGATGCCATCCAGGCAGATCATTCCATACATAAATTCATCAAGGTAGTACAAAAGGAAAACAAAACAATGCAGAATATTGTGTTACAGTTGCAGAGAAAGTTTTGCTGAGATTGAGGGGAGTCACCAAGGGATTCTGATGATGACATCATCTGGGAGTCATGTATTGTATACCGAAAAGCAGGAGCTAAGCATGTAACATTAAAGGGGTCAAAATTAAGTAACTAGGGAAAACGTGAGATGAATAAATTAAATGAATCATTCAACATTTATAAAGCATAAGATAAAAATACAGATCAATAGATTTGTAAATTCAGCAAGCTCAAACAAAACAATCAAATTAAAAGTGATGAGAAGAAGAAACTAGCCTCTGGGAATACTGCAGGAATAATAGAAAAGAAATTCAATACAAATAGATACAAAAACATGTGAAAAGAATGATCTGAGCTATACAAAAAGTCTTTGAAATGGAATAGCAGCTGAGATTAAGCACAATGATACACAGTTCTAGTATCCCAACTAAAATCAGCAACTTCTAATGCATGAAATGCCAGCCCTTGTCAGGATATATAGTTATGCCAAACTGCTGATAGAGATCAGGGAGGAGCTTTGTGAGTGGCTTTTATCAGGGAATCAAGAGACACCAACACAGGTAAGGATGGAGTTTGGTTCTTTGGTGGGCAGTTGGTCAGTGGTACATTATAAACCAGCTAATGTGGTCACCTTGTTCTTAAGAGGTGGACAAAACAAGCACAGGCAACTGGAAGTCCATTAGTATTATGCAAAATAAAATGCTGATTATCAAGAGTAATTTGAATGTCATTCATACAATAACTGAGTTAACAGCAGTCAGTGTGTGTGAGTCTTGTGTGAGACCAATTACCTTCACTTCTCTGAGAAAGTACAAACAATACAGATGGAGTGTAGTAATCCATGTATTGTGCTATATCTCAGTTTGCACAAGGAAAGTGAAACTAATCTACAGGTCTAATATGAAATTGTTCTCTGTCACCTCTACTCTGCAACCTCAGTCATTGAGCTGCAATGAGTAGACAACACTTGAATTGGAGTTCAGCTGCAAACTGAGAGCCAAGTCATTCTCAACCTGTTTATTGAACTATTTGAGAAATTAGGCAAAACAGAGGTCCTCATGATGTTCAAAGTTAATGTTGAGTATTTCTAGAGGCATCCCTTTCCAACTATGCCACCTCTCCCCCCACCACAATCCCACCAGACAATACCCTTGGATTCTAATAGAGGAGTCCAGAAATTTGAATGTAAGTTATGGTACTGTCAGTTCAGTTTTGTCAGGCTATTGCTTAACAGATTTGGACTGCTCTCCTACTTGTCTCCAAATGGTTTTGAGAAGCACTTTTCAAGATCCACTGAGCTTGGAATCACTTTGCTATATCTGAATCCAGTACCTAGATCAATACCAGGCACTCTCTCTGGTTTCATTTTTATTGTTTCAGCGAAGTGGTTTTGATCCAGCTGAAGAGCTTGCTAGGTCATTTTTCAGGGCAGTTAAGAGTCAAACACGATGCGTGGGTCCAATGTCACATTAAGGTGGCAAATTTCCTTCCCTTGAGTCAGCAAGATAGGTTTTCACACCAATCTGGCAGTTTCATGTTCAACATGAGTGAGACCAGCTTCTTTTCTGAAAAAAACAATTATTTATTCAATTAAATTTAAATTTCCCAGCAACAGTGGTGAGGTTTAAATTCACATCTCCTTATCATTAACTGAAGCTTCTGGATTACTAGTTCACTAATCACTTATTAAATCATCAATCCCCTTGCTAAGCACCTTCACCGTATTTACTAAAACAACTCAAAAAAGCAGCCCCACACTCAAAGGTATCATGCAGAGCCACTGAAGCAGATGAGAGAAATAGCAATCATCATTGTTGACGTTAAAAGCCCCTCTCAGGTTTGGTTGAGGGCCTCTGCTGGTAAGGCAAGTGGGCCTACATTGAAACATCACTTAAACAAACTGTCTCTGAGTGTGATCAGTGCCAGCACCTTGTGCTGAGTGAACTGAAGTGGCCCAGGGATTTTTTAAGTTTCAAAATTAAACTTCATTCATCATAAAAGAGAAGAAACAGTGCAAAACTTTTACCTTCATGGTCATTACATTCAGTAGTGTTCACTTTTTAAAAAAAAATCACAGCTCCATTACCACTCATGTGGGTGATACACCCTTTCATTCTTTGAGGGGGTGTGTGGAAGCAGAAGGAGCCTATACTGTGGTCTTTCCCCACAGAGCCTTTGCATTGGCTGCACTGAGCTGCAGTGCATCCCTCAGCACGTACTCCTGCACCCTGGAATGTGCCAGTCGGCAGCATTCCCTTACAGACAGCTCGCTGTTCTGGAAGACCAACAAGATTCGGGCAGACCAAAGGGCGTCTTTCACCAAGTTGATGACCTGGCAGCAGCACTTGATATCTGTCTTGTTGTGTGTCACCAGGAACAGCCTGTAGATCAGAGTCCTCTATTATGCAGCTGCTGGGGCTGAATCAAGACAAAGACCCTTGCATCCTTCTCCACACCCCCTTCGCAAATCCTGCAAAGCAGTGGGTGACTTTACCTTTAATTTCTATTGATTCCAATTGCTTTGTGAGCTTTCCACATTGAATCTCGGCCTGAAGAAAGCTGAGACCAGTGGTATGCCACCTTTTACTGGGGAGGGCCAGATATGCAATCCAGAATCAGAGATCCACTCACAGGAAACATGTTTTATTTCAGCCATATTTTTAGTCATGTTTAAACTTTCAAGTGCCATAGTTCTCACTGCATCTCACTGTACCATCTGCATCCTCCTTATTGCTCCAATCACTGACTCTCTGTTGCTCCTTTCCGTCACTCTGCTGCCTTCTCAGTTCCTCCTTGTTGCTGCCTCTCTGCTTCACTAACTGGCCTAGCGTTGCTTTAGTTACAGCCCCCTTACTACCTCACCCACTGGCCTCTCAATGCTCCAGTTACTGACCCCTCGCTGCCTCACTCGCTACCTCCTCTTTGCTACAATTACTGCCTCCTTAATATCTCACACATTGCCGCCTCACTGCTTCATTCATTTGCCCTTGCTGTTTCACTCACTGCCCCCTCACTGCTCCAGTTACTGCCTTCTCCCTGCCTCATGCATCAGACACTGTCCCCTTGCTCTTCATTCGGTAGCTTTGTACAGGCTATTTATCATGATGCACCTTCCTACCTTGCAGTCAAGGTATACCTTCAAGACTAGTGCCATCTGTACTATACCCCAGCAACTGACTAGTGTCCACTGGTATTGTATCCCAGCATTATATAGCAACTTCCCTGTAACCACTAGTACTGTACCTGATTTATGTGATGCGAGCACTGGTACTGTATTTCAGTATTATACAAGTGAAAGACCTTGCCCTCAAGTGTTATACCCATTATATAAAGGCACCAGAATGTTACACCTGGTTCGAGAGCTGGATTTAGGGATGTGCTCAAAAGAACAGACTGAGCCCCACATGGTCCCTGGTTCCCTAGTATCACACCCCTGGATATCTGGTCCCAGTCTCTGCTATGCCCTTGGCCCCAGGCTAGGATGGCTCTGTTGTTCTCAGCCCTGTTAGGCCCCAGGTCCTGAGATATGGGGTTAGCGCAGAAAAATGACAATGATCTTACTGAATATTGGAGAATGGAAGAGGGGCCTATTCCTGCTTCTCTTTCTTTTGTTTTTATAGGTGAATCCTGAACCTCACTGCCAGGCATCAGGTGAGTCCTCGGGTGGTCCTAAGGCCTGGCTACAGGTGGGTCTATAGGCACAGCACCTGGAGTGCCCCAAGGTTTTGCTTTGGGAGGGACCCAGACCAAGCAAGTAATGGCTGGACAGACCCATCCTCTGAGCCAAATGTTACCCAAGGGCATGATGGTGTGCACATTGGCTCCAGACTAATTTCTACACCCATATATCTAAACAATGCGAAAGTCCCCACTAACTTCACATGTTCTCTATCTAGTTCAGTTTCTGTTATCTTTAAGCTATCAGCACCCATCTGTTTCTTGACGCCAGCATGATGAATAGCAAGAATGTAATCTGGAGATGTCACACCCATCATTACTTGAGGGAAGGTTGTATTCTAGGCGCTTAGAATATCTCCTCATCTCCTGTCTTTAGCCTCAACTCAAAACTTGATCATCAACTCAAAATACAATGTTAAATAGCCTTTGGCAATGGAATAGACAAGTTATGCAAAATCAGTTTGGGATCCTGATGAAAACCTTACATTTCGCAAAACAAACCACACCAATGTAAATAGAAATCCTCTGTCATGACTTGGAGACATAGTATTACTTTGCAGATTAACCCAACACATTTATAGAGGATCCTGAATGTTGAAGTACAAAAGTCAGGAAGTATTGCTGCAGCTATAAAGGGGCTTAGTAACTCCACCTGTGGAGTACTGTGCTATGTGCAGTTTTGGTGTCCATACATAAGGAAGGAAATATATCTGCCTTGATATCAATGCAGCATTGATTTGCTAGATTTATCTCTGTAATGAGGGTGTTATCCTATGTTGAGAGATTGAGTAAAGTTGGCCTGCACTCAATGGATCTTAGAAGACAAACAAGATTCTGAGAGGAATTGATAAGGTAGATATTGAGAAGCTGTTGAGTTTTTATCCTCAGCCTGGGGAATACAGAATTATAGGGCATTGTCATGGGATAACGTATTGGCCATTTAGAAATTACTTACTTAGTGGATTACAAAGTTTTAGAATTCCCTGCCTCAGAGGTGCTTAGTGTTTGAATATATTTTTTAAGACTAAAGGAATGTATGTTTGTGAAAATCTTAATATTGTAGAGAGGGGCCCACGCTACCGAAAGAAAACACGGAGGCCAAGAGTGCTGAACTCAAACTCTTTACTCAAAGACCAGCAAAAAGCACGTGAAGCCCGCTACCCAGGAGCAACTGCGACCCGCGGGGCAGGTGTGACATCTGCTTGTTCCCGGAAGGTCCGCCTCGAACAGGTAGTTCAAAACGCGCTATTGCGTGTCCGCCAACGGCTCCCAATGGTGGTTCGAGGCCCACATGAGCGGGCCGCCACACCATCCCCCACAGAAGCGTCCATCGGGGGACTGGAGCTCCCAGTCCGTGTGGCTTGCTTGGGTGGCTGGCCTCGCCAGTGCAGTGCAGGTACCCTCACTGATTGCTCAATGTCCAAGTGCACCGATTTGAGGCGGTCCACTGTAAAAGTCTCTTCCCGGCCACCCATGTCCACGACACACACAGATCCATTGTGCCAGATCACCTTGAAGGGCCCTTCATACGGCTGCTGTAGATGCATGCACCTGCGAACAAAAACGTACAGCTTTGGAGGTCTTTAGGGGTGAAGGATGGCATGGTGCCATGCCTGGAGGTTGGAACCAGTGCCAGGGTCCCTACCTTGTCCCGCAGCCTCGTTAGCACCTCTGCTGGAGTTCCCGCTGAACCTTGGGCCTCTGGTACGAACTCACCTGGGACTGTCAGGGGAGTGCCGTAGACCAATTCTGCCAGCACCCTGGTGAACTTGTTACTCGAGATGGTCACGGAATCCAGGTGGAGGGCCAGTAGCTGGGCTTCTTCGAGCTGGAAAGTCTGGAACATCTTGGTGTGGATCAAACCAAGAGGCAGTTGGCTCGCAGGAAATCAGCCCCTAGTAGGGGTTGTGACACTGCTGCCAACGTGAAAGTCCAAGTGAAACGGCTGGACCCGAAACACAGTGGGATAGTTCGCGAGCCGTACATCCGAATACTGGTGCCATTTGCAACGGTGAGCTTGGGGCCTGGCGCTGCGTTACAAGTGTCAATGTTCGAGGGCGGGAGTACACTGACTTGGGCTCCAGTGTCTACCAGAAAACACCGCCTGGAGTGTCGGTTCCAGAGTACAAGAGGCTGTCTCAGTGGCCAGCTGTCATAGCCATTAGAGACAGCTGACCCCGGCGTTTCCCAGAAAAGCACATGGTGGACAGCAGCAGCGTGCACTCGAACCCCATTGTTGGTGATAGAAACACCATTGATCCGAACTTTTGTCCTTTTCCCCCGTGAGTCTTGATGGCTTTGGTTGTGGGGCCCGGGCTTTGGGCTGCGAGGTCGTGGCTAGGCCGATGGAGGCTGCTCCATGTTGTTTACTCTGCCAAAGGACGTCTGCTTTAGCCGTGGCCCTGTGTGGGTCGCTGAAATCCTCACTCGCGAGGAGGAGGCAAACGCCCTCTGGCATTTGCTTGTTCAAATAAAAGGCATGACTTATGGCTGCCCATGAGCACCAGCATATCGTTCATGAGCTCGGATGGCATGCGGTCGCCCAGGCCGTCCATGTGTAGGAGCCGCGCTGCTTGTTCGTGATGGGAAAGTCCGAAGGTACGGATCAGGAGTGCCTTGATCTTAGTGTACCTGTCCTCTGTAGGTAGCTGGTGCAGGAAGTTGATGATCCAGCATGCTGTGTCCCGGTCGAGCGCACTGACCACGTAGTAGTACCGCGTGGCATCGGCTGTAATGTCTCTGATTCTGAACTGGGCCTCAGCCTGCTCAAACCAAATGTGAGGCTGAGTGGCCCAGAAAGTCGGGAGCTTCAGAGAGACTGTGCTGTGCGAGTTGCTCGAACTCATGTCTGGTCACTGGTTCCAGATGCCATTTGGAACGTCGGGGTCACCAATGTAGTGAGGGGCCCGCGCTACTGAAAGAAAACACAGAGGCTGAGAGTGCTGAACTCAAACTCTTAAAGACCAGCAAAAAGCACGCGAAGCCTGCTACCCATGAGCAACTGCGACCCACGGGGCAGGCGTGACGTCTGCTCGTTCCTGGAAGGTTCACCCCGAACAGGTAGTTCAAAACGCGCTATTGTGTGTCCGCCCACGGCTCCTGATGGCGGTTCGAATCCTACATGAGTGGGCCGCCACAATATCATGAATTTCCTAGTGCAATTTTTTCAAGTTTTTGTTGTCAATTTATTTTATTGTTAATGTGTTCTTCCTTCTGTTGCTTTTGGCTACAGGCTTTATTTTTCTAGGCCACAAAATATCATAAGAGAATAAATGCAGTACTATAATATAATTACAAGTTCAAGGAATTGAATACATGATACATGTTGGCTAATGGTTCACAAGAAACTTGATGTATGTATTTTTTGTTCTCAAGATATGACTGAAATCACCAGGACTGCCTTAGTACCCATGCTTAGCTTCCCTGAGAAAACTTCTCTTTGATCTGCTGCAGTCTTTAAGATGATGACATACCCCTGATGGCATGTGTGAGACGCAATTTTGACTGAATAGCAATGAAGAAATAAATTTACATCCAAATTATGTTAAAGTCTAATAATGTCTAGAAGTGCAAGTGCATCCTGAAGAGTGCAATGGTTGGCTGTACACCATGGTTCCAATGGTTGTTTTTCAGACCAATGTGATGAATGGGGAATACCTGCATAGATTATTGAGCAGATAGGGTGAATGGGATATCAGTACATATTGAAGATGGGGTGACATATTGACAGGGCCTGAGACTTTCCATATCATGGGCATAGGGGTGGAATGAAGACTAGGTTGTTGGTGGGGATGGTAGTAGCCAGCAGGATGAAGGTAACTTACTGATTTACCTAATAGGGCTTCTAGTCTAGTACTGCAATTGCAAAAAACTAATTTGGCCCAGGAGTGTCCAACAATGGTTGATCACAGAACGCTGTGCCCCAGTGATCATTACATTGGGATTAATATCATCCCATTTACAAATGAAGCAGAAACTGTACAACTGGAAGAGTGATTGACAGCATAAGTGCCAAATCAAATTTCTGTATTAATGAAAGAAAGCCCAGAATGAAAGAGCAGTTGGAGCTAATGATGTGTGCAAAATCTCATTTCTTTTGCCCTTCTCAGTGGTAGAGACTGTGGGCCCCAGGAATGCTGACAAAATAAATTTTTCAGGGTGTTGCAATGTTTCCTGTTCACTCCCCAAGCATACTATTCTGTCTGGTTTGTGTTGATTTTCTTAAGTATTGTTACAGCTGCTCCCATTCAAGTGAATGAAGGCATTCCACCTCTGCCTTGATTCTTATGGTTGGGGTGGAGGCCTGAAAAAGGGTTTGTCAGCAGGCACTCACATCAACAGTTACCACAGCATGTATTTATATAGCACCATTAACTTTCAAAAATATAATTTGCCACTTCACAGTTTAATCAGAAGTAAATAAATTTTAAGCTAAGGAAGGAGATTTTAAGAGGGGTAATCAAAAGTTTGTCCAAAAATATCTTAAAAGGGGAGGAAGTGAGTGGGGAGTGGGATTAGTTGGCATACTCTTCTCCAATACACAGCTTCTGTCCTAATTTAGTGAACTATTGCTAATGCTTCAATTAACTAAGTTTAGTTCAGTGGTGCAAACCATGTTGATGGTTGGGAAGCCATGATAATGTTGCTATAAAAGATCAGGGGAGCATTTTCTTGGTGGAGATGGTCACTGGACAGGCACTTATATGGCACAGCTGTTATCTGCTGATTGACAACCCAAATTTCATTGATGTTCAGATCTTGTTTATCAGTTGCAACTTCAGCCACTGGAGGGAAATTACCTTTAATTCTTCACTAACTTCATTATTGCTTGGGGTCTTGATATTCTGCTTTAGTATTGATGGACTAACAGCTGACTTCCACAAGTGAGGTGAATGATTGCCATCAAGACATTATTAAGTATGATATCAAGCAATTTAATAAAATTAAAGTCGATGGGAAACCAGGGTATTGTTCCCTACTTACAGGTGTCATACTAAGTAAAGTGGAATGTGGCTGTCATTGTTTGAGACCAATCATCTCATCCCCAGCACATCACTGTAGGGGTTCTTCAGGGAAGTATCCTATGTCCAACTATTGTCAGCTGCTTCATCAAGGACCTTCCTTCCATCAGAAGATCTGAAATGGGGATATTTTCTAAAGATTTAATAATCATTCCTTTTACAGTCTATTCTTATATTGCAGCAAGGCCAGCCCAACATCAAAATTGGGTTGATCGGTGCTAGGTTCCATTCACATCATACAAGTGCCAGACAATGACAAACTCCAACAAGAGAAAGTCTAAGCAATTGACTTTGACAATCAATGCCATTTCCATTGTTCAATTCCCAACCTCAACAACCACCAAGCACTCAAATCGTCCTTAACATCTGGAGGAGGAGAAAGGTGGTGCTGGTTGGTCATCATTGATCATAAACTTAACTGGACCAGCTACAGAGTGTGATTACAAGAATAGTTCAAATGTTGAGGGTCTCTTTCTCACATCTACTATTTGATAAATTCAAAGATAATTAGTGCTTTAAAATATTATTCATTGTTTTCATTTTGTGGTAGTAAGTGTGTTCTAATACACAAAAAAAATCACAATGCTTACTTGGTTTAAGGAGTTTACTGGTTTAAAGAGTTTAACCTGATGATGCAAAAGGATTTTACCAAATTGCCCAATAAATATGTGTGTGTGAGAGTGAAAGAAAAAATGCAGATGGAGCTGTAGGATTTCCACTTTCTTGTAAACTGAGTGTGATCACGTGCAATTATTTTCATTATAATGGCATATCTAGTCAAGGAAACATACAGTGTGTTATTGAAATGCAGACAGGAGGGTATTGCATTCCATGGATATTCGTTCCTTGCTTGCAGCAGTGTAGTAGCTTTTATTCCCTTACTTCTATTATTCACTGCAGATTTTAGCGTATCTTCTCAGTGGGAAGGGGCTGAGTGCAGCAGGAGGGAGCTAAGAGGGAAGGGGACTAAGAATGGGAGGAGACTATGGGAGGTAGTTAAGGTGGGTGATGTGATAGAAGGTTGCTGAGGAAAAGGGTTTAGACACGATTGTATGAGTGTGTGATCAGACAGCATCTCTTTATGCCTAGAGAGAGTATATGTTTGTGTGTACATGTTGATGTGCATGTGAAACAGATCTTGATTTCCAAGACCTCACTTTACCAAGACCATGTGGTAGCTAGTGTACAACAACAAAACCTTGTTAAAAGACTTTGGACACAGGCATCTTCTACTCTTTAGCACTAGAGAACAAATAAGTCATCCTCAATCCTGAAGGGCAGCCTAAGAAAAAGAAGATTTTAAAGTAAAAGATAATGGAAAACCCTTGTGTAATATAGCTTTTTTAATAAAGATGGAGAAATGATGGAAGGTACAGATAAATCAAACTTTGAAATTGAGAGAAGAAGGCAGTATTTTGCCTGGATCCTTCTTCAGAAAAGTATGTTTGGTTTTATGCTAATAATGAAGCTTTTTGTCAATGATGAATTGTTTCTTAGATTCCATCTTGAAGCCCAAAGTACACTCTGTCTTGAAACAAAGGTTACTTAAATAAGAATGGCACAGGTTGTTTGATAATTTCATACCAAATATCTAAAACCATACAACATTTTTTTCCCTGGAATACTTCTCCTAACTGCTTATTCCACTGTGTTCAAAGGAATTAACTTCTAATAGGTACTAATTGGCTTTTTACAGCAGCATTTAAGTGGAACAGATTGCTTTGTTCACAGGATGAAGTAATTTAATTCAAAGGCTTGTGACTCCTTTTTAAAGTTGTTATTTTGGCAGCAATACTTTGTTTTGAATCTGTGAATATCTGAAGATCAAAATCTAGGTAAGAGAGACACAGTTTCAATGTTCTTTTTTAGTTTTATCTGCAAAGGAATTTGGGTCATATCTTGGTTAAGTTGAAGCCATCATAAGTGGGCCAGAAGCTTGTTCACGCAACTCCCATAAAAATGGCATAGTCCTGCTGACAATTAGATTAAGATAGTGTAGAGCAATTTTACATGTATTTCTGGGCACCTAGGTTCCCACTGGGAAATTCATATCCTCATTTTGTGACAGGATTTTTGTTCTCCTCTGCAACTTTTTTCCAGTATAAAACATTGCTAAATGATATCATCAGTAATGCAACAAGGATATTATTCTGTTGTGAGATTCTTCAACTTCACTTGTCTGAAAAGTAACAGTTCCTATTTACTCATCTTAAAAACCAGGCCATAGCCAAAGAGACAGAGTTATACAGCACAGAAACGGGTCCTTTGGCCCAACTTGTGCATGCTGACTGAGATGTCTATCTAAATTAGTCCCATTTTCCCCGCATTTGACCCATTATCCCTCTAAGCCTTTTCTATCCATGTGCCTGTCCAAATGTCTTTTAAACATTGTAATTGTTCCTGCCTCTACAGCTTCTTCTGGCAGCTTATTCCGTATGCCCATCACCCTCTTTGTGGAAAAAGTTGCCCCTCGGGTCCCTTTTAAATCTTTCCCCTCTCACCTCAAAGTTATGCCCTCCAGTTTTAGACTCACCTACCTTGGGAAAAAGATTGTCACCATCCACCTTATCTATGCCCCTCATGATTTTATAGACCTCTATAAGGTCACCCTCCAACGTTCTATGCTTCAGAGAAAAAAGCCCCAGCCTATCCAGTCTCTACTTATAACTCGAGTCCTGGTAACATCCTCATGAATCATTCCTACTCACCCCATTTCCTTTGAAACTGTACTACTTAAAAGACCAAAACTAAAACTACATTCTTTGTCTCACTCACTGAGATCTGTGACCTCCTACAATCTCAAATACAACCTCATATCTGCTGGAGAGGGTCACAATCATTCTCAGCTTTCTAGCCTCAGGACCATTTGAGAT
The DNA here is from genome assembly GCA_030265395.1 of Rhina ancylostomus. Classification (NCBI taxonomy): domain Eukaryota; kingdom Metazoa; phylum Chordata; class Chondrichthyes; order Rhinopristiformes; family Rhinidae; genus Rhina; species Rhina ancylostomus. The sequence continues at coordinate 49,804,855 of JARFYF010000007.1, read as the reverse complement.
TGCTATTACTTATCTCTGCCAAACCCACAGTTTTTTTTGCTTATTGCTGCATTAAGGAGGTCATTCATACTCTATACTTGAGAGAAAACTTCATCTACATTTTCTTCAGCCCACAGGAGCATGTACACCAGGCACTATACTGGCTTACATTACTGACAGTTCCAATCTGCAGGCATTTAAGTCAAAACTCATATCATTCAAGAGACCTCCCTGGCAGTATCCTGCGAGGAGCACCTGGCTGTGGCCTGGAAAATCTCTTTCACCCTTTGAACAAAGAATATGCCTAACTGTCCTTAACCACCATGCCCAGGTCCTCCTGAGCCGCAGGAAGGAGTCCCCCAAGCTTCTCCCATCACTGCCGTGTCCACTATTCAGTAGTATTGCTCCCCAGTAACTGGAACGGTATTGCTTGACTTAGATGCCAATTTAAGAGCTGGTTGTATCAGACCTGTTGGGCTAAATGCTGGCAAAGTGAAAACTTGTGGCCCATCAACAAGGAACATTGCACTAAGTCAGTTCTGTGATCTTTGCAAAATGGACTTCTCACAATTTATGTGACTTTCACAAACTGCATTGGGATGATACACAATGATGCTTTAATGCCAAAACAAAAAGCATGGAGCAATTGCAAGCCATAGACTATAATTGAATCTTTGTAACAATGATAGTGAGATGATTCGCTGGTCCTGCAATACTGCTGGGATGTTAGGCCTCATTTGGTACGTGGTGTGGGGCCCTAACCTCAGTCAGAATGTTCGGCCAGGATGTGTTTGTATGGTTTGGGCCTTGGCATGTCTGTTGTAAGACATTGACCTTTGGCCTGGCTGCCGTGAGGGATTGGGCTGGGAAATGAGCCAAGTCAGACAACCTGTGCTTACAGTGAAAATCAAAAATGCTAGAAATCTAAAATAAAAGCAGAAAATGCTGGAAATACTCAGCAGGTCAGGCTGCATCTGTGGGAAGCGAAACAGAACTAATGTTTCAGGTCGAAGACCCTCATCAGAATTGGATGCAGCCTGACTT
>JARFYF010000007.1:49786210-49797486 GCA_030265395.1 Rhina ancylostomus | reverse complement strand
CAGATGATGGAATCTGATAGGAGAAGAAGGTAGAGGTTGGAATGAAGTGAGGGAGGTGGGGAGGGCAGATGGGAATAGTGGGAGCGAGGAACCAATGGAAAGAGTGTGTTGGTGATGGGCAGATGAGTGGGTGGAGGAGTGGAAAGAAACAGGGTGATGGGGGCTGGGGTGACTGTAGTAAGAACTGGTAGGAATCTCTGTCCTTGTCCTCAATACCCTAACTTCTTGTGTTCTCATATGGAATGGGGCTGTGAGAGGAAGAATAAGTTGCTACAATGGGTCAGGATGTCCATTCCTCAGTTCAGATAGTCAGTGTTATAACAATATACAAATAGACTTTTCTGCCAAGTTTGCTCTAAGTGCTAACTGAGAATGCTGCAGGTCACATTTGCTATTCACAATCTGCACATCCAGCCTTTTGAACACTGCACACTCAAGATAAATCAAGAGTTTCTGAAAGTTTTTTATTAATTTCAAAAATAAATGTTGTTCATGATTAATATATACAAAAGAAGAAACAGTGCAAAACTTTTACATTCATGGGCCCTACATTCAGTAGTGTTAACTTATTTTTTAAAACCATAGCACCTTTACCACTCATGTGGCCCCCGGGGTGATACACCCTCTCATTGTTTGAGGGGCTTTCCACACCCGACTCAGCCCCGCCATATGCAGAGCCTAGACTGTGGTCATTTCCTCCCCCCCACCCCCAGAGCCTTTGCATTGGTTGCACCAAGCTTCAGTGCATTCCTCAGCATGTACTCCTGCAGCCTGGAACGTGCCAGTCGGCACAGTAATTCACAGCAATATTCAAATGAAATTGCCTTGTTAAATCTATTTAGTGTGATTTTTAACATAAAAAATATAGTTCAGTCATGCAACGTGGCGTCATGGAGTCTTTTACAAATAAGAATATAAGGATTAGGGAAGGAAGCTCAGGGTAGGATAACACAATTAGTTGTGAGGAAGAAGAGTTTTGATGCTGGTGATGACAGGGTTTGCCCATTAAAAACAACCAAGTGACGAAAGGAGATACTGAAATTGTTTATGTTTAATACAATGTTTCATTATTTCATTATTTGATGAGTTCTTCTAAGAAGTCTTGAAGAATATAAGACACAAAGCTATGACTTTTACATGTATTTCAGATATAAGCACCTATTATATTTACCTTGGAACTTAATTGTTTGATTGCTAGCCTTTTTATTAATGCAAGATCTTTTGATCCTTTTCAGCATTTAACAGGCTGCTGTTCATAAGCAATTGTGATGATGGTTTCAGATGTCTTGACTGGTCATGCTTTTTCTCAGAGATGCCACGAGTACTTCCCATGTCATTGCCTCAAAGGAAATAATTGTAAAAGAAAACTAACAGATTTCAACTTGAAATATCCATGTGGGCTCTTTTGTAATTCTATGTTGATGTTTGAAGTTAGATGGCTGTGTGAATAGTAATTGTTAAAACACAGGTGCAAAGATACCTAAATTCATGCAGAAAGGTTGCCTCAAAGTGGAAATACCAGTTTTAAACAACTCGAGACAAAAAATTTCTGAGACTAACATTTTCTAAAGCTTCTTAATAGAAACCTCTTGCAAGCTGCAATAATATTAAACATGATTGACCAGAATTACTTCAATCATCTTTCATTGAATAAAACTATTACTTGGATATTGGCATACTTGAGGAAGAGTATTTTCATAAGGTTGGAAAATTAATATTTAATGATATATTTGGCCTATTTAACTGTTGGTAATCTGTCACAATGTTTTGCAATAAAATGCTGAGATAGCCAGCAGTTCAAATGGCATCTGTAGAGACTGAAATACAGTCAGCATTTCTGGCTGTCATTCTTTCATCGAGACAAGTGAATACTTATACCTCCCAAACACCCTCTGATCTCCAGGCCACGCAACCCGTGATCTGTGGTGCTCCAACCACCTTTCGCTGCAAACCTTGACCATCCCCACTGCATTTCCCAATCCCAGTTCCCCAGGCAATCTGCTGATTCCATCCGACACCCTGATCCCCTAAGCAATGTATTAGCTCCATCCCATCCTCTCATTCCCCCAGGCAATCTGCCAGGTCTTACCGCTCCTGACCTTAACCCCCTCAAATGCTGCATGCTGATCCCTGCTTCCCATTCCCAAACACAGTTTTGGGAGAGGAGGATCAGATGGCACATTTCTGCCAACAAAAATTTCATGAGTTGAGCTAATGGCCAAGATAGTTGTCAACGTCCCACAGCAGTGTTACTCCAATACATTTTAATGGGTGTACTCAAATTTCTGGCCTGTGTATTTTTGTGTCCCCTTTCAGAATGAAAGCAATGGTTAAGTGACAAAAGTGAATCAAAACATGTTACTTGAACTGTTCCATGATTTTACTTAATTCAGGTAATTTGGGACATACATGAGCTTGTCACTCCATACCATTGCTATAAATCAACCAGGGCTATCTGAGATTGAAGATGCAGGAATAATCACAGAGCTATTTAAATTTACTTCATTCCCATCATCCTGATTTGCTGCAGGCAGAGGGCAATTTTCACTAATGGAAAGATCATGACCATTGTTTCTCTACAGTCCTGAGAATTCCCCATGAGGGCAGAAACTCTGAGGCTAAATTGGATAACTGTGGAAAACGTGTTCAGGAATTGTGGTGCGCTCATGTCCTTCTAAAACAGTGCAGGACACACACAAAATATGTGCACCAATTACATTATCATGACTCCAGCTAAACCTGCTGTTTATTGCAAGGGTGGGGAGAAATGGGGAACTGCAGCTGTGGATGCTTAGCAACTCACAAAAGTGGTGGAGGTTATCACACAGGGTTTGGGAGAGGAAGGCATGGCAGAATATAGCTGAGAGCTTGCACTCTGATTTCCAATGTTGGGAGAAATCCTCCATCAGCAGGGGCTCAAGAAGTGGCAATGTGAGAGGGCAAAGGAGATCATGGTAGGAGTGAAGGATAAGGACTCCATACCATCGAAAACATAATGCCTAGCAGCTGTCACAAAGTTCACGTCTAGTGGCAATTCGGAGGATATTGACGACAGTCCTCCCCAGGTTATGAATGCCTAACTTGTGTACAGCCTGTCTGTACAAATGAGCATTTAGGAGACCAGTGAGATGGATTTTCCAGCTGCTGTGGGGCTAGAGGCATCTTCTGCCACCTGGAAACTCAGTTCTTGGCCATATTTCCAACCTGCAAACTGTTTGGGTTATGAATGGAATCTTGCCATAACCTGGGAAGGACCTGTACATGGAAACTTCTTTCTTGTAATTCACTTCCCTCTCATCAGATAACCTGCAGATGGCATAAACATGTACCTCTAATTCATCTGGTGTTCTGACAATAACTCTATCCTTGCATCTTTATTCCTGCATGTGGTTAAGAATTCCCACCTGAGCAGCAAGAGGGTGAAAGTGAATGGATTCCTTCACTCAAAGTGACACTTAGCCACCAGCTCAGACACTGTCACTTTACATTATGCACTTAAGCATTAGGAGGGATCTGCATCGGATGAGTCACTGAGTTTGAAAGTGGGAAAAGGTAGCCCAGGTGTCAACTCCATGAAGAGTGCGATGGCACTCTAGTTCTGTTGCAGAGCACTCAGATGAGGACTATAATGGAGGGAAGCGAACAGATATTCATCTTAATGTATTGGCAGGCGTGTGAAAATCTTTGTGGAATATTAAGAATCATAGTAGAGTCCAGTTCCAGTCTCACATACAGCTTCATCAGCGACAGATACAGTACTGGGGCCTATCAGGTCTGTGCTGACTGTCAGGCACCCATTTGCACTAATCCCACATCAATCCCATTTTATTCTCTCCATTTTCCAATTGGTCCTCCCTTTTTCTACCTCTCACCTGTACACTAGGGGTAATTTACAGTGGCTATTTAACCTGCCAACCAGCAGATCTTTGAAATGTGGAAGAAAACTGGAGCACCTGGAGGAAACTTATGCCGTCACAGGGACAAAGCACAAATTCCACACAGACAGCACCAGTGATCAGGATTTAACCTGGGTCATTGGAGTTGTGGCTCGGCTCTACTAGCTGCCCACACTGCCTACCTTTCTAGTGTGGGAGTGACACCAGCTCCATTTCAAGATGGGTAGAACCAAACATAGTTCAGTATCTGATGGCTGACATCTCATCTTCCATTGCAGCACAAGTAAAAGCCACCCAGTATACAAGTGCTGCAGTGGCAGTAAAGGCTGCTTCCATCACTGGATACCAATATGTCTTTGAGGGTGTCAGGGCAATCTGTCTTGCAACAGATACCTAAGAAAGTAGAAACACAGCCCTCGAAGAATGGCAGTAACCACAAGGAGCATGAGTCAGGAATCCTTTCTCATGATGACAGTGTTTAACATCCAGTCTTGACATTTCACCACTATTCCTACTGAATTATAGAAATATTATAAAACAGAGGAAGGTCATTTGCCGTTTGAAATTCTCACTCGCCTGCAATTTTCACAAAACTTGCAGATCAGGTTTTACAAATCAGGTGTAATGCTATTACATCGCTAGCGACCCGGGTTCAATTCCTGCTGCTGTCTGTAAGGAGTTTGTATGTTCTCCCCATATCTACGTGGGTTTCCTCTGGGTGCTCTGATTTCCTCCCACATTCCAAAGATGTACAGGTTAGGAAGTTGTGGGCGTGCTATGTTGGCGCCGGAAACGTGGTGACACTTGCGGGCTGCCTCCAGAACACTCTACGCAAAAGATGCATTTCACTATGTGTTTTGATGTACATGTGACTAATAAAGATATCTTATCATTCACCTTAAGTGCTGAAATAACTCTTTTGAAAATGCTGATTGATTCCATCCATAGAGGCAGTGAATTCCAGAAGTAAACTACTTCCTGTATAAAAAGGTCTTCCTCATATTTACCTTGTATCTTTTATTCAGAATTTTAACCTACGCCCTTGGTCCTTGAACCATCCACTAATAAGAACAGCTTTACTCTATTTAGCCAATCTCAGTATGAAATGATCTTGTACACCTCTGTTAAATTGCTTTTAAACCTTCTTTGTTGCAAGGAGAATAAATCCAGGTTCTCTAATTTACATGTTCACTTAAATATCACAGACCTGAAACCATTCCAGTATTTTTGCATTCTCTGAAGGACCTTTACATACTACCTAAAGTTAGCTGAATATCTAACACCCAGGTCCCACTGTTCCTGCATACCTTTTGGAACTGTGCCATCTAGTTTATATCACCTCCTTATTCTTTCTGTCAAATTGTATTCTTTCACACTTCTCTGTACTCAGTTTCATCTTCCATTTGACTGCCTATTCTGCCAGTCAAATAGTGGTAAACAGTAATAAGTCTTCTTGCAGCTCATTACTGTTTACCACAGTTATAAAGCTAGCATGATTTGTCACCCAGCACATGCATCTGTTATTAACCTATCAAAAGAAGTTTTCCAGCATTGACCACTGAGGAACTCTACTGTCTACCATTGTGCTATCTGAGAAACTGCTGTTTACCACTACACTATGCCTTCTGCCTTTAAGTCAGTTTGCTGTCCATTCCCCCATTTATCCTTTCGTTCCAGAGGCCCAAATTTTGCTTTTGTGTGGGACTTTTTCCAAATAATCAACACCTACAGCATTCTTTTAATCAACCTTTTCTGTAGTTCATCAAAAAGGTTGCTGAGTTAGTCAAACATGATATAAACTTACTGCCTTTAACAAATCATGCTGACTCTTTTGTATGAACTGAAACTTATTAATATTTTCCCCGATTTAATGATTCTGAAAGTTTCCCACATGGCTGAGGTTAAACTGACTGGCCTGCAATTGCCAGCCCATCCCCTTAACATCCCTCTTTGAGTAAGGTTGTTAGCCTTTCCAATCCTTTGCCACCCTATTTTCATACAGGGAGGATAGGAAGATTATGAAAAACCCTCTGTGACCTCCACCCCTACCACCCTCAACCATACAAAATGCTTCCTCTCTGGACCAGGCAACATTAAGCATAACCTGTCTGTCTTGTACCCCTGTATCTGTTTTCACCCCATCTATTCTCTCTATAGCTTCCCTTCCACTAAAATATTGTTGGCATCCTCTTCCTTGGTAAAGACTGATACAGAATTCTTATCTGGTATTCCAGCAGTCTCTGCATCCATGTGTAGATTATCTACTTTATTCCTCATCAGCCCCTCCCTTCCTCTTACTCCCTGCTTTCCATCTACATACCAGTAGGAAATTTACAGGTTAGGTTAGCTGCTATTCTTTCCTCATGTTCTCTCTTTGCTTGTTTTATTTTGCTCTTCACTTTTCCCCTCAGTTTACTCTATTCAGCCAGGTTTTCTCCAGACCTATTCCCCTGATATGCATCGTATACCCTTGTTTCTGATGTTCATCATCTTCTTTCTTCCTGTGTCATCCAGTGAGTTCTGGATTTACCCCTCTTACCTTTCCTCCTGAAACACCTCTTTAAAGCTTACCCAAAGTGGTTTCAGTTTATCATGGCCAGATCCCTTCTCATCCCTCTAATATTGTTCTTCTTTCTCTGTTATAATGTAACATTCCCACTCTATTGTGCACCTTTTATTCTGCTTTTCTGTTACCATATACTGGTGCCCAGGCCCCTGTAATTTAGTTTCAGTCCTCCCACTTGTGAATCTTACGTTGGTTCCACTCATGTTAAGATCTGTTAACATCTTCAACAGGTCTCTCCTGGCCTGGTGTCTCAACACTCTGGAGCTCTTTCCTGTACCAAGTCTTTACCATACATAAATCTGCCTGATCTTCCAACCATTCTTGCCAGCACATGCCACAGAGATTGCTGCTTTTTACTTTTTCTCCCTGGTTCCTGAAAGTTGATCTGTTTCGCCCCCTATCATTGGCACTGAGATTCTGGCTGTTTCCCTTCCTCCACAATGTTCTGTACCCTCCCTGTGGTGTCTTCTACCTCTGCACCAGGGAGGCAATTCACAATGCAAGACTCGCAATCACAAAACTGCCAGTCTGACCCCCATTGAAGGAATCTCTTCTGATAATTACTTTTCTAACTTCCCTCCCCATGCAGACCTTCATCTCATTACACATTTTTTTGGTATGGCCCTCCTTCAAGATCTCATCACCTCTCCATTCCCCATTTCTGACTTCTGGTTTACAGGAGACATACACCCTGAAAAGGTATGCACTTCCTGCCTTCCTCTGTCCTTTTAGATGGTCACCTACTTAGCTTGCAGAGTGCCCACCTCCTGGCAAGTACAATCCAGGAGACTCTTGGTTTCCCTTATGCTCTGCATCGGCCCTTCAGGTTTGGAAATCCTGAGCTTGAGTTCAAGGAGCTGGAGGCTGTTCCTACACTTAAGGTGTCCTGAAGTTCCTACATAGTGCAGCAATTGTAATAGCTCTCAGCTGTTCTTGCATGAAGTAAGAAACCTCTATTGCTCTTTAGAAATGCCTATTAACTGATTGAAAGATAATTTTTTTTTAGGTACTTTCCCATTTTAAACTTGATACTTATGCTAAAGGCATCACCTTTTCTGCTCTGACCAGATTTGAATTTATTACTGTTTAAATCCACATTCAGTTTGAAATTTGTGCACTGTGTAGTTCCTTTTAACTATAGGTTGTCCCCAGATAATGAACAAGTTTCATTTTCACAGACATTCATAAGTTGATTTGTTCATAAGTTGGAAAATACAGAAAATTACTTGATACGGTAACCATATTTTCACAGTACTGTAATGAATGGTGTCATGAAGGACATTTAACATGAATGTTTGTTCATTGCCTTCCCCTACCTAGTTAGAGTGGTAAAGAATTGGGGAGGGGAGGAGCTTTTACTCCAAGAGCCCATCATCATAATGACATTCTTATAACTTTGAGCTGCAAAGGATCCAGTAACCTTAATTTTGGAGCCACCAGAGAGTGGGGTTAACCACCACATCTGCCCTCATCCCCCTGCTGGCTGTGCTTGGGAACGGCACCTAATAAGCAGTTGTAAGACAGAGAACACAGTGAACTAGCACAAGAGGGAGGTGTCATGAAATGCTGTGGGTTCCTGGCATTGATCATTCTGATTATCCCCATTTCCTCGTGGGCCAGTTGTAACTTGCAGAAGTGAAAATTCTTGTGGTTTTGAAGCATTTCTGCACTTTCTGATGTAGCTCCTAACCTGCACCGTAGAGTCAAACACAATCTGCACCATTGGGAAGCCTACAATCCCAGGAAAAGAAGGCAACATCTGCCTGTAGCTCTTCTGCTCAAGTAGGAGGCGATGAATCCATCTCTCCTTCAGTCACCTCTCTAAGGAAGCCAGTAAAAACACATCTCTGATGTGTGGAGAACCAATTTGGAAAAACCCAGATGTGAAGAAACTGATGGCCATACTCCTCTTCACTGCGACTGGAAAAACAATAATCCCAAAGAACTGTAACTGCAGCTGTGGGTGTAACAAGGAGCAGGTTTCAGTCACCACCTCCTTGAGTTAGAAAGAAGTCAAGTGATGTGATATAGATGGAAATAAATGGTTGGAGGAACATGTTATTGAAAGCTCATCTCTGGTCAGATAAGACACCAAAGTTGCAAAGAGAATAATTCAGATTCCTAGGGAAAGGATTGGAGTTGGTTTCCAGAGGAATGATTTTGTGATGTTATCCAAACACAATGGCTGTGCTCTTCCCAATACATAATGAAAAAAATTAATGCTCTTCAGTAGCATTTAATGGTTAGCATGTCTTGTAAAATTGTAGATATTTTATGGCAGAATGTGGAAATATGCTTCTCTTGAACACACAATGAAGATATCTTCACTAGATTTGTGCTTGGTGGCATTAAAATCTGTTGCTAAAGACAAATGGATCTTGCTGAAAATTTTCAAGGTAAAACATAAACTACTTTCTCATTCATAACTGAATATCACACAAACCCTTTTTGTCCAAGGAAACGATTACTTCTTTTAGTCTCTTGTTTGTATTGATGAAGTTAATTTTGTTCAAAGCACGGACACTGCATAATAACAAACTGCTTAGCTTATGAGAAAATTATATCTCGGGTTCTAAATGAACATATTTTCTGTGTTCTGATAATGGGATTAAAATGCAAATCATAGAATTGTCTTAAACTTACATATGTTAAAATGCTACAGAACAGTGCAGTACTTATCACTATAACTACTGAGATTAATTAACCTAATTTTTGGAGTCTGGAAAACATTGTTTATGTCGATGCATAAATAAAACTTGTATTCTTCTAGATCTTCTTATATTGTTTGTCAAATGGGGCCTCATTGCAGGAAAATCAGTTACACTTTTACCATGTACAAAACAAACCTCTGGATGTCATTATTGCTTGCCAAGATTCTGAAAAGGAGAACAATGGTGCTTTTATCACACTCCAGGGTTCCCCTGCTCAACAAGCTCAAGCAAGTTTTTTAATGATTATTTTGAAGTTTCTAATACAAAATTTCTTTGAAGCTTTCTCCTCTTTACACTTTTAAAAACTAAATCCAACAACCCCACCTCACCAAACTCTCCGATATGCTGCATATTCTTTATGACACAAATTTTGCAAGCTATGCACTACCATAACATATTGTTTGTATAATGTAGTTTGGTCTTCCAATACTTTATCTGAAGGAGCCAGGAAATTAAGCAGGATGCACAATTTAAAGAGTAGCAGCAAGTACTGCTTATAAATATTTTCCTTCTCACCAAAGTATTGGTAAAAGAACTTTATTTGAAATCAACCAGAAAATAATTCAACTATTTCAAATGTTTGCTTGTTTCCATGTAGTTCCATTGTAATCCTAAAAAATTGTATATAAAAATGGATCTTTCTTCTACCCAGAAACTGGATTTCATCATTTTTCACTGATATGCAAACACGTGAGCTAAACGTGTTTGCATATTGTAAGTCATAGAGTCATACAACATGGCATAGGCTTTTCAGCCCACCTAGCCCATGCTGACCATCAAACACCTGTTTACATTAACCTTACACTAATCCAATTTTATTCTCCCCACATTCCCATCAATTCTCCCCAGATTCTACCATTCACTTGTAAACTAGGAGCAATGTACAGGGTCAATGACCTACCAACCCGCACATCTTTGCGATGTGGAAGGAAACCAGAGCAGTCACAGGGAGAATGTGCACACTCCACACAGACAGCACTGAAAGTCAGGATTAAACCTGGCCTGCTGGAGCTGTGAAGCAGCAGCTCCATCAGTTACAAACTGTTCCACCCTATGACTGCAGGAGAATGTCTGATGCGCCAAGGTGAATAGTGCACAGAAGTGCCTTTCCCAATTTCCCTTTTGGGTGCAATTTCATCCAAGTGAATGCTGGTACAATCTACACCAGGTTAAGTTGTTTTTTGAGTTAATGAATCCAGTTTCTCAGTTCTTAGGTTTTTTCATACAATGTATGCTAAAGTGAACAACTGCTAGGGATTTGGCACAGATAATAAGTGAGTTGATGAATAATAAGTTAATACAGCACTATATAACAGTAGTTCTTATTTCATAATGAAGCTTCTATTACATTGGTAACACGTTTAACTCTCAGGATGCATTCTCAGGAACAAGAGTGTTGGTGGAATCAGCACTAAAAGGGTGATTGTACCATTACATATTGAGAGATGTGTTATTGACAATGCTGCTGTGATATGGACCTGGTCTGAACTCCTGCCCTGCCTGCTACTGTGTGCTGCCATGCCACAAACCTGGGTGCCAGGAAGCTGGCACAAACCCTGCCCTTCCCACTGCTGGCACCCTGCTGTGCCTGAAACCTGGCGTGAATCTAAAAAAGAATTACCCGTGTGGAGAGGTTGTCAGTGAGGGCTGGTGTTATGCAAACCAGACTGAATAAATGAAGACTTTCTCTTTCATGAACAGTACAGAAGCTCCCGATTCACTTCTTAGTGTCAGCCAGAATTGCAATGATTAAGTAGAATAAAATGACAATTGAATAAGTCTGTCTTGTCATCATGAAGTCTTGTACAGAGATGAATGTCCTTACATTATCTTTTCACTGCCTTCACTTTTCAAGCATACGTGCTGCGTCTTAACTTAATCTGGTCCTTACAGTGGACAGTTTGTCCCAGTCACAAACCTTACAGGTGCTGAGCCTCACTTACCCAAGTTATCTTAACATACTGATCCATACCAGTCCAGATGAAGGGTCTCAACCCGAAACATCAGCTGTCCATTTCCTTCCATAGATGCTGCCTGACCCACTGAGTTCCTCCAGCAGTTTGTTTTTTGCTCAGCATGATGTTTGCTGGGCCTGCCCATGGG
>JARFYF010000007.1:49770206-49783768 GCA_030265395.1 Rhina ancylostomus | reverse complement strand
CCCCCCCCCCCCCCCCCCCCCGCCCCCCCCCCCCCCCCCCCCCCGAAAGAAGAGAAACGTTTTTTTTAAACTGCACCATGTGATCTTTTTAAGGCTTTTCAAAGTAACAATTGGGAGACACACAGAGTCCTTTTAATATTAAACAGGAGTGTGGAACAATTTCTAGAACAGTCATTTGAAGCTCATTGCTTGGCTAAGTAACTCTTCTCTCATCCTTCACATTTGTTCTGCACAAAAGCTGAATTATTGTGCAGTCAATGGTTTCCCTTGAAATAAGACCAGAAGAAAAAGAAGCAGGAGCAGGCCACTTGTCCCCTTGGAACTGCTCTGCCATCCAATGAGATCATAACATCCAAATTTGGCCCTAACATCACTTTCCCTCTCTCTTCCTGTAATCTTTGACTGCTTTGCAGTTCAAAAGTCTGTCAATCTCTTTACCTTGAATATATTCAATGATACCACTTCCACAGTTCTTTGAGATAGACAATTCCAAAGAGTCACAACTCTCTGAGAAGAAACTCCTCCTCATCACCCTCTGAAATGATGACCCTTTATTCTGAAACAATGCCTCCTTAGTTTAGTGAATCCAACTCGGGGAAACATCTTCACAGTATCCCCCATCCCCCACCCCTCAGCCCTCGTCAACTTCCTCAGAAACTTGTATGCTTCAAGAACATCCCAAATTTTTCTGAAATCCAGTAATGATAGACCAAACCTGCTCAACCTTTCTAAATACGTCATCCTTTTCATCCCAGGAATCAACCTCTGTCCCTCTATGTCTAGATTCCCTGGTTACAAAATGTAACAATCTGTTAGGTTTGTTGATTTTTCTTGTGCGTAAATGCCAGATTGTAGTGATTTGCATTCATGAAGCCCCAAATCTCTTTGCAACTTTCATTTCTCGTTTTTCATCATTTAGATCTTCCCAAATTGCCTCCTCACTCTCCTGGTAATGATAACCAATAGGCACTGACTCATCAAGGAAATAGTCGTTCCTTGTCCGGTTTATCAACATTAGTATAATTTAAAACTAAATCTCCTCTTGGTCCTCTCTACACCACCAGAAATAGTATTTCCTATCACCGTTTATAAAAACAGTTTCTTACGGCTCTCATCATCCCGGTAAATCTGACAGTGCTGCTCAAATTTGTAGGTGGATATAAGCCATTGAAGATGCTCCATTGGGTGTGATTCAATGTAGGTCAAGATCATTTTCAAATTTTAAAGGCATCACTTTTGATAACTATTCAACTGGAATTGAAGTTTTTTTTTCTGGAAAGGTGTCTATGAAGTTTTTTTTTCATTAAGTTGTTTATAGACCCAGCACGTATGTATATTTGTGGAGATGAGCATTACACATCTGATGTACCCTTCACTTTTAGTCCATTTAGATGGTTGTAAAAGATTACTATACAGTTTTAAATAAAAATAAATTTTCAAGACCATCTCTATCTTTACTTCTCATTAATGATTTGTTGCTTTTTTATGAAAGAAAGAATGAAAATATGTGGCAAATCAACATTTAAAAGTTTTTCAGCTCAGAAACTCACTTGGCAAAAACAAACGAAAATAACATTTGATTTCCAGAGGCAGGACATGTTGTGTTACTTTTTGAAATGTACACGAAGGAAATCACAGATTTTATCGAGCAAGTTTTCTAATGGGGTAAAGGCAAGATCATAATTCAAGTATAAAATATACTGTTAACCTTGCTTACACAGAATCTCAGATCAGTTGGTTGTGCTTTTGTGACTGTTTCCGAAAGCTGTGGTGTAATACTTTTGTGTGGGTGTCTCACCAAAGACTGGACGACAAAAGTTTAAGTCCATGCTGAATGCCAAAAGAAACAAAATAATTGAGTGTCACCTGTGTGTAAAACAAAATGTTAGCTGTAGCTCTAATGATGTAACAGGTTTTGGAGGTATAGGAGAAATCTCTGAAGGAATTATTTCCTACCTTTTCAGTTTATAATTTTATTGGTAAAGTTACTAATAACTACAATGCTGCAAAAAATTATCTTTCACGTTTCACATCTCTGCATCATCTTAAAATATCACATTTTATACCCTCCTTGTGCAATACAGTGGTAGGAAAGTGAAATTCTGGCCCAGTGCTGGCCCCGGTTCAATTTGAAATTATTTGACAGCAGCTAAAAGTGACTTTTACTTTCCTCTTTGCGGTTTGAACATAGAACAGTGCAGCACAGGAACAGGCCTTTTGGCCCCCTTCTATGTACCAACCATGATGCCAATCTAACTACTCCCATTTTCTTGCACATGGTCCATATCCCTCTACTCCCTGTCTGTTCATGTGTCTGTCTAAATGTTTCTTAAACGTTGCTATCTATCTTTTCTACCAATTCCCCTGGCAGAGCATTCTAGGCATCCACCACCGTCTGTGTAGATTTAAAAAAATTGCCTCGTAAATCTCCTTTAAACTTATTCCCTTTCAGATTTGACCTATGCCCTCTAGTATTTTATATCCCCATCCAGGGAAAGTGGCTTTGACCATCTAGCCTTCCTATGCCTCTCAGAATTTTGTATACTGTATACATGCCTCTCATAATTTATATACTTAAATTATTAACTTCTTGATGTTAAGGAGGTCTTGTGGATCCTTGCTAGCTTTATAATGGAGCCTTTTATACTAATCCTACAATCCTGCTATCTATTTGGAATAGACACAGAAACAGATTTGAGTTGTCATTTATCTTATGTATAACCATTTCAAATCAAACAATTTGTTTTCATGTCTCTGTTCAGTTGACTCTTAAATATTGAAATAGTTTTTGCCTCAAACACTAATTCTGGAAGTGAAGTTTATAGCTTCATAATTCTTCATATAAAGAAATATAACTTGCTCCACTTTAATTCTCTTATGTTTCATCCACCCTCATCCTGGATTCTTCTGCTAATGAAATGTCTGCTTTTAGTTAGTCAATTCCACACAATCACAACTTAAATACTACTTCCATATTGCCTTGTAATAACAAAAAATTAACTTTGCTGCTGTTGTATTTGTATTTCCTCACATCAGACAACAGTTTGGTGAATCTGTTGTGTACCCTTTCTAAAGCCTCTCTGAATACCTTTCCAATATGGGGTCACCAATACCACATTCAAATCTTTCTCTGAATGAGTTTATTTTTAACTTAAAAAACAGCATGTTTTAAAAAAAAATCATATTTAGATTTCAACATTCTCTCTAAAGCCGATATCCAAATCATTGATATTCTCAGTGAACAGAAAGGAATGGAGAACTGAAAAAGTACACATTTAAACTCAAATCAACGACAGCTGAAAACAGTGCTTTAATTCTCATTCTCAACTTTGTATTCAACTTTTTTATCCAATTTGCTATCTTCCATCCTAATTCCATACTCTTGAATTTTCTTAAATAATTTGGATTACCATAATCTACTATTTTTTTTCTCATCAGGTGTGCATCTCATTCTGAATGAAACAGTGCAGCTTGAGTGACTCCATTCCCCAGATGTGCTAATGGCATTTATATTTTAATAACTGCATGGAAAGATTCTTGTAACTTCATTATTGAAGCTTCTGATGATCAAACTAAATTATGTTCCCCTTTTAATAGTTTTCCAATTGAAAGAAATCATTCATTAACCTCCAGTGTTTTCATGAAAACAGTTGGCATTTCTTGTAAATCTCCATATTCATAACTTGATCCTTCCATTTCCAGTCATTGTTTCTTAAAACTGTTCTATGACAGTTTCCATAGCTCAATTTTAAAGTGTAAACAAATACACCATTTTAAATGCACATGGCACTCCAACTGTGGCTTAACCTTTGATGTCTACACTTCAGCCAATCACAAATCCATTCTGGCACCTTATATATAATACCAAGACACTTAAGAGAAATTCTTCACTGCTAGGAAAGACAAGGTAAACCTATGATGGCCAATGAATGTTCTTATGTGGATCATTTGCTGTAAAATACTAATGCACATGTTTCACAATGCCTTGCATGGATAATGTGGGGAAAATCCATAATGGAGAATGTGGAGGAACTCTGGTAGGGCACAGGTTGGAAGGGGAAGGGTTGTGGAAGTGAGAGGCTTGGGTAGGGGTATGTATATAGTGAAAAATCAGCTGTAGACTGGGAAGCGGAGGTCAGAACTGGTGGAGGTGAAATCACAACCTCAAGTGTCAAGTTAGGGCTTGGGTATGGAATTGCAATCAACTGTTGAAGAGTGGGTTTGAATTATAGAACACTACAGCACAGTACGGGCCCTTCGGCCCACAATGTTGTGCCGACGTTTTATCCTGCTCTAAGATCCATGTAACTCTTCCCTTCCACATAGCCCCCATTTTTCTATCATTCATGTGTCTACCTAAGAGTCTCTTAAATGTCATGACTGGCAAATTATGGAAGAAGTTGGAATCAAGTATTTTCTCTGGGGCAAGAGTTGGGGGGGAAGAGTTCAAGATTGCGAATGGCGCACGGTACGCAAGATGGAGAATTGGGCAAAGGAGATCTGCATCAGTGGTAAGTATATAGGGCACCCGAGGATGATTCCAAGTGCTCAATTCTGACCTGGGTCTACTAAAGCTAGCATCTTTCAATTTACATTGAAGTAGGCTTAATATTCATTACAAGTGATTGTACCTGCATGAGTTACCCACATTGTTCACAAGTCACCCATGCACGACTGAATTTTGCAGCAGTGTTGTCCATGCACGTCTTGCATTGCTTTTGATCCCATTTGCACATCGAGATACTTCCTTGCATTTTCTGCACCAGTTGCACAGAGTACCCAGAAGTAACTCGGTAATCTTTAAGAAGCACATAGGAAATGCCTGCTTGCTCAGCAATCAGTATTTCAATTAAATTGTGTCTCGTAACATACATAAATATTGCACGAGATAAAATTTCTCAGACTTAATTTTTTCAAAATTATCCCAAAGGTGGAATGTAATCAAATCTATTTTCAAAGTCTGAACCTACAGCATTCATCATTTTTGTCTCCATATATGGTAATTTCTTTTAAGAATTTAGCTTTGTCAAGGATAACCAACCTTTTACAAATCCCTGTTGAATGTACACTGTTAGCCTAAATCTATCTAAGTGCTTACCAACTTTCTTCTATTCAGTTATATTTGACTTTAATCTATACAGTGATCTTTAGACATTGGCCTGCAGTTACAGGTTTGTAAACAGGATAATGCCACGGATTTGACTTGATCCAACAAAATGGCAAACCAAGCAAGTTTTGGCAGTGGATCGAGAATAAAAAAAGAATTTCATTTCTTGAAAAGCTGTCAGCAGTGTTTGTAAGGTAAATGAAAATTTTTCAACAGTAAATGGAATTCGCTAATTAGTGAAAGGAATAGGTCTATCACAGGAAATGCTTATGTCGTCTTTATTCATCTTTGGTTTATGAGAAACACACAGTATTACTCACAAATGGATCTAGTATGTAAAGTCAGGTATGTGAAAGTAATAATCTAGTTGCTCCTTTTATATAAATTAGTTGTGAATTCCATCAAAACTTGGTTTTGCCAGATTACAGATCTAGTTATAACACATATGTCTGAATATCTATGCATATATAAATGAGTCATTTTGATCAGAGGATGCAAAGAATGGACCATCTAATACTGAGTAACTTCATTTTTCATTCATTTAAAAAAAACTGGGTAAAATAGCGAAATACTTGATGAGATGGGGTTTTAGAGTAACCTACTCCCTAAAGATAGGAAGGAGTTATAATAACATTAAAACATTTCAATCATTTTAGATAAAATTTGAATAAGCACTATGTAATGATGCTGTCAAAATAACTTTAAGACCCAATTTCCTATTCTGAATTATTTTATCTTTCACAAGAGAGATGAGAAACAGTTATGTGGACATTGTTGACACAACTTCAAAAAGTAATTGTGCAACTTAAAAGTAACACAAGCAAGACAAAATGCATTTAAGAAAATGATAGAAAATGTCAAAAGTAAGACTCCCACTAGGCAGGTCTAAGCTTATATAATTGAGTAATTACAGAATATACATGACAAATTTCATATAGTAGACAATATACAAGGGTACAATCTCAAAGTTTAATCAAATTTTGTAGTCAGGATCAATATAAAGTACTGTGGCAAAGGATCAAAGAGTAACAGTAAAATAAATCCATGCTTCATATTGCAAAATGCATACACTTTTGATTTTATAGCTAGTCCACTGTACATTTGTTATTTTAAAAATGTACAACATTACAATATTATCATTACAACAATTATAATGTTCACATGATTAATAAAATACTAATCATTTTTTTCAGTGCTTATTCATGAATATATTTAACTTCAGTGTGTCATAATAAAATGAGTCAAAATTCACATATTGACATAGATGCACAAGCTTAAGAGGTACTTCAGAGTCTGTTTAGCAAATAATTTCCAGTTCTTTTTGCCATCCCATCAGCTAACAACTGTTGAATTATTTGCCAGTGAGTCAAAATTATTTAATTATGGTTCAAGGTGCAAAGACTCAAGAAAAAATAATGTTTCTGATCACAGGCGAAAACCAGATATGTGATTCCATCTCAGCTTTGCTACTGAGTATAGCCACTGAGCAAAAAATAGAGAAAAGCAGTTCTTAGTAGTTTTATATTGATAGAGATACACATACACTGCACCAGTCACAAAGGAGAGACAATGACTGTCAGAAGAGAGAAAGAATGATTTACATCATTTTGTGCTTTGTTCAAATTAGAAGTTGAAAACATTACTCCCATTTCAGCTAATATTTAGAACCACATGTAGCTTCCAATTTCAAGACTCATTTATAGAATCTTAATTTCAATCACATTGCACCAGAAATAAAAAGGTTTTAAGCAAAATGAATTTCTAGACTGTCAAATTTAACTTGTTTTAATTCTTTTTTTAATTTTCCCTCTTTTTGCTCTCTCATCCAATCTTTCACTTTCCTATTGCCTTGAATTCACCCACTCTAATTTACTATTCCTTCTCAGTCCTTACACTTTAATTCCACAGATCTTTATTCTCATTGCTTTTATAGTTACTTGCCTTATTCACTTTGGACCCAGATGCCCCATTTTCCAGCAGAGCAACAATATCGGCTTGCAAATTACCTCATCTTAAAAGCCTAAAGATTGGAATGACTAAACAGTACTCAACACCCTGTTGCTGGTTGTACTGTTTATAAGTATGTCTTAATTTTGAATATGGTTAACATCAGCTGGATCTGGACAGTGATAATTGAACACAGTCCAGCATCTCTTAAAGGGGAGGTACTCTATGGTTGCAAGTGGAGGAGAAAGTCATTCCATAGATCCAAACAGCAATAGAGAAAGTGATGGTTCTCCCACTTGAGGCATGGGTGGATGAGATGGAGAGCAGGATACACATCTTCTACACACAGGGGGACAGGAAGCCATCACTGGTAGGAGGAAGCTGAGGTAGAAATGAATGCCAGGAGTCAAACCCCACTTCCCATCCCTTACCAGATAACCATCTCTTGCAGCAAACAGACTAACCAGTGATTCCTATTACTTGACTAACATTCTTGAGTGTTTGCATGTAACATCACCTATTGTTTGATATCTACATTCAGTTTGATCATCCAATGACAATCACACTGGCAATTACAAGGAGGGAAAATTATTATTACAGTCATTTAATCAGCTAGATTTTTCTGGCAATTTTTTATTTTTTCCAGGAGGATGCAGTTTAATGCAATAACCAACCTTAATAATCTATACAACCTTCTGTCACAAAAGTGATCTAATGTTTATACAACTTTCTAACAGAAGCATTAATTTTGTATTAAAACACACAATAATTTGAAGCATAAACTTAAAACTTCTCTTCAGAGTAAAGTTGATACTGTGTTGTAACTTGTGTGGCTATTTACAGTGATCAGCTCATTTTGTTTCTTAAGTATTTCCTCTGAATCCGTGCATAATTATCAGCAGTAACATTGGGATGTTTTTGTGTTCCACAAATGGCTTGTACTGGTCTAGACCCTGAGCCAGAAATACCATATGGTATGACCTAGAAGAAAAATGTTGCCAGGAATGTTGCATAATTGACAATATCACTCTTGACTATTCACATGAATGTGATGGATGATAATGTCAGCAAAGAACCATGACAAATCACTAAAACATACGAAAATCATACAATGCCTTATGAGTGTAGGAAAACATTGGAAAGAAGAGAAAATAGCAAGGCCCATCTGTCCAAAATAAGTTTTGATTTGTTCCAAAGATAAAAATGATATATCATTATTTCTATAAATCAAGTAACTCAGTACCAGGTTTATTATATAAACTGTTATAATACTGCATTGTGAGGTGAGCATAGAAATTTAAAAAAATAATGTGACATAAACACAACTATTGGAAGCCTCAAACTAAGTCTCTGCCTGTTATCTCTCTTCCCAGCTACTGCTTCCTGTTCCCACCATAAGCACTGGGTAAAACACATCCAACCTATTTTATGGCTAAATATGTGGGCAGCGTTCAAAGAAAACAACAGGTGCAGTTAACAAGGTGCAGACATCAGGTTTCAGGCAGGTCAAGACTTCACAGCATTAATGCAAGCAAATAGTGAAGGAAAAGGCAGCAGAAAAGAACATACTTACAAAAGGAGATGGAATCTGCAAAAGACTATTACGTGGGCTTGCTTCAACTGTTTCCTGGATACCTAAATGAGGTAAGATAATAAAAGCAGTTTTTAGACTGGGGGAAGCACAAACATCCTAAGCTGTGGGACTGGAGATCCAGCACCTCAACTATATAGCAGTCACGGCGAGCACATGTAGTGATCCCGCTCATTTAAATGGGGGTCATTTTGTTGTTTCCAAGCACACTCATCACCAAACATCAAGACTTGGGACTCAACACCTCCCTTTGCAACTGGATCCTTGACTTCCTGACCAACAGACTGCAATCAGTAAGGATAGACAGCAACACCTCCACCACAATTATTCTCAATACTGGTGCCCCACAAGGCTGCATCCTCAAACCCTGCTCTTCTCCCTATACACTCAGGACTGTGTGGCCAGAATCTGCTCTAACTCCATCTACAAGTTTGAAGATGATACCACCGTAGTGGGCTGTATCTCCAAATAACGATGAGTCGGAATACAGGAAGGAGATAGAGAGCCTAGTGATGTCGTGCCTTGACAACAACCTTTCCCTCAATGTCAGCAAAACAAAAGAGCTGGTCATTGACTTCAGGAAGTGAGGTGGTGCACATGCACCTGTCTACATCAATGGTGCTGAGGTCGAGAGGGTTGAGAGCTTCAAGATCCTAGAAGTGAATATCACCAAGAGCCTGTCCTGGTCCAAATATATGGACGCCATAGCCAAGAAAGCTCACCAGTGCCTCTACTCCCTCAGGAGAATAAAGAAATTTGGCATGTTCCCTTTGACCTTCACCAATATTTACTGATGCACCATAGAAAACATCCTATCTAGATGCACCACGGTTTGGTATGGCAACTGCTTTGCCCATGACCGCAAGAAACTGCAGAGAGTTGTGGACACAGCTCAGCACATCATGGAAACCAGCCTCCACTCCATAAACTCTCTGTCTCTACTTCCTGCTGCCTCGGTAAAGCAGCCAGCATAATCAAAGACCCGACCCACCCCGGACATTCTCTCTTCTCCCCCTCCCATCATGTACCACCAGGCTCAAGAATAGCTTCTATCACGCTATTACAAGATGATTAAACAGTTCCCTAATATGATAAGATGGACTCTTGACCTCACAATATACTTTATTATGACCTTGCACCTTATTGTCTACCTGCACTGCACTTCCTCTGTAACTGTAACACTTTATTCTGCATTCGGTTATTGTTTTACTTCATCATTTTGGTGCATTACTTCATCAATGCACTGTGTAATGAAATGCTCTGTATGAATGGTATGCAAGACAAGTTTTTCACTGTACTGTGGTACATGTGACGATAATAAATCAATTCACCAAGCTGACTGACTGAAAAGATAAATGCAGGTAAGTAATTTATTTATTTTTCCTTACCCCCTATGTTTTTAATTAATTTCTGGCAAGGTATTTTAAGTAAATTAATTATTGCCGTATTATTTCTGAATAATTTTCATGTTTTTAATTACATATATTAATTTTAATTGTTTTCAAAGTCTCTGATTACCAGAGATATTTAAATACTCAGAGACTTTTGACAATATTTGACAGGCCATCAAGGGAGTTTGGGTGCAAGGTCTCAGAATCCACCATTTGGGGCTCGAGTCTGTTCACAGACCACTTTGCTTTACGAAATGACTACAACAGTCAGGCCTCTAAGTTCATTGTTGGTCCTACCGAATGATAATAAATAATGCCTCTTTGGCAGAGTGTATGGGTGGGTGCGGCGGTGGAGGTGGTGCAAGCACCAATGCGGATAGTTTGTAATTTCACTGTCTACAAATCATCTTAAAGGGACTGTAGAGCCATTTAACCTGCTTTTCTCCAACTGCATTGCAACTTAAGCAACTCACTTTTTATAGATAATCCAATTAATTTGTAAACTAGGAGATTGCACCCTTCCCCCACTGGATAAAATCCCAACCAACTTTGCATTTTAACCTTAGTGTTTCTAAACAAGGAGTTAAATGCTGCAACCTTACTTACTAAAGTTACAGTAATTTGCTACTTCTTTTTACATTGCAACTAAAATTAACGTAAAAGTGGTTTCTCCCAGTCTGTTGACTTTAAAATCTTCATCTATAAAATCTCTCCATCATGTTGTTTTACCAGAAGCAAGCTCTTCTGGTCGGGCATCCCCTTCAACATTTTGTCCTCTGATTCTGGTCTACTTCTCCATTGTTCCCCACTATTGGCCATATGCCCCAACTCCTTTCCCTGGAATTTCCTGTTTATAATTCTCTTCTTCTCCACTTCATTCTGGCTTCTTTAATCCTTTTCAAAACTCAACATGTGATTGGTTATTGAAGTTTAATCATAATCTTTTGTTATGGCTTATCATCCAATTCTTGATTCCCTTTATCAATATTTTCTTCCAGTGTCCACTGCAACATTAAAAGATATTATTGAAAAGTAAATGTTATTTCTTGCTCAATGGCACTTACAAGCCACAGTACATGAAATTTACAATCAGTCTAATTTTTAAATCCTTCTGTAATTTAGTTGGCACTTACTATTGAGGGATTCTCAGCATCAAGAGCTTTTGCTTCCAAGTAGGTAAAAGACTTGGAGAATTAGGATAAATGGTTTGTTGACTACTAGTTGAAGGCAGGAGTTACAACTTGGGTGCTGCTGTTAAGGCCAGCATTAGATGCATATAGAACCATAGAACAATGCAGCACAATACAGGCCCTTCGGCCCACCATGTTGTGCCGACCTTCAAACCACACCTAAGACTATCTAACCCCTTCCTCCCACGTATCTCTCTATCTTAAATTCCTCCATATTCTTATCTAACCATCTCTTGAATTTGACCAACGTATCTGCCTCCACCATTACCCCAGGCAGCGTATTCCATGCAATAAACCACTCTCTGGGTGAAAAACATCCCTCTGACATCTCCCTTGAACATCCCACCCATTACCTTAAAGCCATGCCCTCTTGTATTGAGCATTGGTACCCTGAGAAAGAGGTGCTGGCTCTCCACTCTATCTATTTGTCTTAATATTTTGTATACCTCTATCATATCTCCCCTCATCCTCCTCCTCTCCAGTGAGTAAAGCCCTAGCTCCTTTAGTCTCTCCTCATAATCCATACTCTCTAATCCAGGGAGCATCCTGGTAAATCTCCTCTGCACCCTTCCAACACCTCCACATTCTTCCTATAATGAGGTGACCAGAATTGGACACAGTACTCCAAGTGTGGTCTAACCAGAGTTTTGCAGAGCTGCATCATTACTTTGTGGCTCTTATAACTCGATCCCACGACATATGAAAGCTAACATTCCAAGAGCTTTCTTAACTACCCTATCCACCTTTGAGGCAACTTTCAGTGACCTGTGGATATGAACACCCAGATCTCTCTGCTGCTCCATACTACCCAGAATCCTGCCATTAACCTTGTCAGACCCTTCATAGACAGCTGGGGTACCTTTGACACCACACTCTCCCCTTGAGGCAGTCATGCGGTGAACGAGAGCATCATTCACCTACAAATTCACTTATGGAAAGTGAGTTTGCCAAGAAGATCTGAAATAGGTGCAGTGCTCTTTGTTGGAGTTCATAGAGTATGGAAACAGGCCCTTTGGCCCAACATGTCCATGCCAACCAAAATGCTCATCTAAGCTAGTCCCATTTGCCCGCTTTTGACCCATATCCTCTTGAACCTTTCCAATCAATGTACCTGCCCCGAACATTGCTATTGTATGGGCTGTTCCCAGGACGTCAACTGCTGCTGGTAGGTCACCAGTATGGCAGAACACACCTTCTGCCATGCCCGAAACTCACTATAAGGTCCAAGATTATGTGCTGCGAGATACCCTGAAACTTGCGACTACTCCTGCAAAGGTTCTCTGGCGAGAAGCCACAGTTGAAACCCTCCCACCACTGCATTATGAGGGGATAAAACCTGTGGGAAAACTCATAGACTATTTGCTCAAGAAAATTTATGTCTTTCTTACCTGGTGTAAATGGCAACATATGATGTCCTATATATTTGCAAATGTTATTAGTGAGGCAATATTTTTCAAATGCAAATGCCCAGTTGTGGTCTGGAAGCTGGAGTGAGAAACAAACTGCTGGAGGAACTCAGTGGGTCAAGCAGTATCTATACTAATCCATCTACTGTCAAAACTTCACTCAAGCTCTCCAAAACATATTGCAAGAGAAAAACACTGATCACAGAGCACTTTTCACTTCCAGTTCACTGCATCCCAAAGCAATATATAGACAGCGAATTACTTTAAGTGTAATAATTGCTATACAACATTGGAAATAAACCTGCCAAATTGTACACAAACAGTAAAGCAGATTCTACAGTTATTGTGATAATGATATGGAGAGCACACTAAATATTGGCCAAAATACAAAGGATAATTTCCCCAATTTGAATTTGAGACATTAATTGCCTCAACTGAAAAAAATGAGACAACAGTGCAGTCCTCCTCAGTAATACACAGAGTCAGCCTAGATTGCTACTCACATTGGAGGAGGACTGGACTCTACAACCACTAACTCAGAAGTGAGAATGCTAACAAATGAGCCATCAAAATCAACCTCAAACTTTCCAACCAAGCAACAGCACTTGCTGAGAATACACACAACCCAAAACATCCTCAGAGGTTTTTCATGAACACATTTTGGAAAGGAAAGCAGTATAAAACATTATTTCAATGTCTATCAAATTACACTAAGTATTCAACAGATATCTTTCCCAAAACTTTGTAAAAATACTACAACTTTGTCATTTCAGGCCATCAGCAACTGTTCTAGTTACTTGGAAAATTTTGCCCAAGTATACCTGGCTAACATGATTTATGAAGTCAGACAAAACTAAATTTAATATAGCTTATTTTAGGCAATTTAAAGAGCTTCTGCAAGCCACTTTGGAAAGGAAGAAGTCCATAACT
>JARFYF010000007.1:49709418-49722418 GCA_030265395.1 Rhina ancylostomus | reverse complement strand
TACATAGGTATAGGCTCACTTTAAGCAGGGCAAGCTACTTTTAACTAGAAGTGATACAGCTAGTAGAATTGCTATCTCAAAATGCCAGAGATTTGGGCTTGAACATGACCTCAGGTCATATCAGTCTGGAGTTTGCACATTTTCCCTGTGAGCATGGAGGTTTCTTTGGTTTCTTCACACAACCCAAAGTCCAAAGATGTGCAGGTTGGTAGGTTAATTGGCCACTATAAGTTGCCCCTTGTGTGTGGGGGGGGGAGGGGAAGTGGAATTACTGAGAATGTGGGGAGAATAAAAAAAACCTGTATTAACGTAGGAGTAGTACAAATGGGTGGTTAATGGTCGATGCAGACTCAGTGGGCAAAAAGGCCTGTTTATGTGCTGTATATCTCTATGACTCTGTGACTTCAGTTAGGCTGCACTTGGAGTATTTTGTCCAGTTTTGGTTGCCACACTACAGGAAGGGTATGATTAAACTAGAGAGAGGATGCAGAAAATATTCACAAGAACGTTGCCTGGATTGGAGGGCTTAACTTATAAGGAGAGATTGGATAGAGCGAAGGAGGCTGAGAGGTGACAATGACTGAGGTATATAAAATTAAGAGAGGCAGGTAGCCATTATTTGTTTCCTGTGGTAAGGTGTTTAAAGCTAGAGGGCATAGGTTTAAAAGGAATCAGAGGGGTAAATTTTTAAACGCAAAGAATAGAATAGTTGGTGTCTGTAATGAGCTGCTAGAGGAGGTGGTGAAAGTAGGACCAGTAACAACATTTAAGAGGCATTCTGACAGGTACTTGAATGAGCAAGGCATGGAGAGATATGGAATTAATGTAGGCAAGTGGGATTATTATAGAAAGGCATGTTGGTGAGCTGAAGTGCCTGTTTCTATGCTGTACAATTCTTTTATGATGAGTTCAAAATGAGCAGCTTTCTGGTGTAAGCAGCCAGTGAACCATGGGAGTAGTAGAAATCAATATTACCATATCTCATTGCACTTACCAGGTGTGTGATAATGGAACATTATATTCCCTGCTGTCATTTTTCTGGGGATAAATTCACTTAATTCATTTTTTCTTTGTTAAACCACTTACCCCAATTAGGGAATCAAGGTTCGTTATTCTTTCTTTGCTGATAATTCATATGTACTTTCAGCAACTTTCTTCAGTTGCTTAAGTTATTGCTAATTTATTGTTTGAAAGTGATAACTCATGTTTGCACCTAAAATTACACAAAAATTTACTCTCTAGTCAATGAACTTGCCAAAAACAAAGGTTTACCAAAAGAGACTTGAGTAAAAATTGAAGAAGTTGTCAACAATAAGCATTCTTTCAATATAAATCAGAAATTTATGGCACAGAAGATAATGAATCCACATTAATTAACACTCTCCTTGGCTTCCTCTGTTCTGAATCAAACAGCTCTAATCCAGCCAATCTTTAGTTAAACTTTACCAGCTCCAGCAACATCTTTTCCTTTGTATCTCCCAAGTGCTACTGTATGCTTCCTGCAATGAGCTGACAAGAACTGTATTTTAGCTTGGACCAAACTACATTTTATACACTTCCAGTATGAGATTCTTGTTCTTAGAATCTGCACTTCAGCAACACAAGAAGGTACTCCATCTGCCTTCTAAGCCAAGTCACCCAGTTGCGCTATTACTTTCAAGGATAGGGATTCCTTCATCTCTCTGATCCTCTTCACTTCTCATTATACTATAATTTATTGCATTTTTCCTTGCCTTGCTTGCCCTCCCAAGATGCATCACCCGACATTTCTGAAGACTGAATTCTAATGTGCCACTATTCACAGTGAGAGAAGACAGGTAGGTAGTGGTGTTCCTCAAGGATCAGTGCTGTGGCCATTGCTGTTAACAACTTATATTTGAAATTTAGAAACACAATTTCTAAATTTGCAGATGTTACCAATGGGTTAGTACAGTCAAAATAGAAGTCTTCAATAAATTACAAGTGGAAATTTATATACATGCAGAGTGGGAAAATAATTGGCAAATGAAGTTCAACTGAGATAGTAGGAATGTGTGGTCCCAGATAAATGCACAGCATATTTTTAAGCACGCTATCTTTTGAGTATGGCCTTTGGCAATTAGGTGGAGGATGTCATTTTTGTTTAAGTACATTAGTTTATTTTAGTTTAATAGTTAAATTTTCTTATCCATGCAGTTTTAAATTCCACTGAAATAAACAAGTAGTCTTCCAGGTGACTGAGTAATTAGCTAGAAATGGTTAATTGAAGTAACTTGTGCTATTACCTGGAAAAGTAAACCTAAAGACCATTAACCAATGAATGCAATGTCCATGGAATGTCAACTTTGTTCAGTAAAGGAATTTGGTGTTGGGGCAATGATGACGGGATTAAATCAACTGATTAAATAAAATAAATGTTTTGAAATTGGGATGGAAACACTGCTGATGTACATTTTTGTACTGTGGGTATTGATAGACACCACTGGAATCCATGGCTCATCTGCAGTAAATGCTTGCAGCTTGGCAAAATGGTGTCAGGGCAGCATTGTGGGTCAATCTAACACTATTTTAGAAGTGCCATAAAGATTGTACTCTTCAATTTTGAGGTTCCTAGAATAGGATTGTCAGGTTTCCAAGGGTAATGCCACTGTCATTTTCTCTGTGCATTATTGTGTTGTTCTGTTGTAAGATCTCGCAGCTGCCAGCACTTAGCTTCCTTGTGCCTTTGGCAGCCATTTCCCTAAAGGGACAAATACATATGATATGTAACATTCTTAACACTACTGAGGGTGCCAGGAGCAGTTCACTGTAGTCATGGTGAGTCTCCAGGGCCTCTTCACATGAAGAACATGCCTCCTGTGTGTACTTCTTTTCACCAGTCTCAGCAGTTCTCTTCAACTCCTTGGGAGTACTCTCATTTCCTTCTACCATTGTTGTAGTAACTATTCTAGAAGCATCAGCACTCTCCAATAGGTTGAAGAATGCTGCTCCAAATATACTGGATGGAAGAGTAGGAAAAAATGTTAAAATGCTTTTCATAGGTTGAATGTTGTTAGATTCTCTTTATTTCGGATTTTAATTCAACACAGCAGCAATTCTCACAGATTAACTATGCATTTCCTTGTTTGTAATAAACAAATATAGCAACTATGGAAGAAAGAAACAAGCAAATGTAAAGTAATGCAAGAACAAAGCAAACAAGAAACTCGGATTGATTAGGAGTGCCAATGAAGTCTTTAATTCCAAAAGAACTCAAAGTATCAACAGAAGTCAAAAGACAGTTGGAATTTCTGCTGGTTTTACCTGTGCAACTCGAGTTGTTTGCTGAACTAGTACAAAAGGTTACAGATACTCGAGCAAAAGTTAAATCAAAGTACAAATTGAGTATGAAATCTCTGAAAATTATGACTGTCAATCTGATCACATTCTCAGACTGAGGTGCTGTAAAAGTAAACACTTTTGGCTTATAAACATTTTAGTTTATAAACATTAATTTTGTCATTTCTAAATCTCTACCTTGACAATTAAATGATGACCAAAGGGATACTGACAAAATACCTTTAAATATAGACTTACAGTGTAATGCAATTGAAAATTGACTTTTTTAAAATAGAGGGAAATACATTAATGACCATTTCCAGGTCATGTCAACTTGATCCAGAAAATTGACTGGACACTACTGGGTGCAATTTGCCCTTGCACTCCTGTTGAGATTGATCACATCAGTGGCACACAGCATGACCTCATTCTCTATGCAAAATTCACTTTGGAACATTCTGGAGGAACTTGAACTGGCTGCCCTGGGAGGCATAATCAATGATTACATTCAGAAGCACTGGGTCTTTCAACACAATTTAGGTTCTTTGATAGTTGAGTCACACACTTAACTTTAATCCTACTGTCCAATACATTCCACTCCCCATATTTCACTGACACTCCACTCCTTCATTTGTCAACCTTTTGAGGCTCTCTCTCAAACTCCCAGCAAAGGCCTTGATTTCCAACCATTATGAACTGCCATTTCATCACCATCCACCTCTCCCTCCTGATTCTTGGCCTCAGTCCTGGGTCCTCTTTCCCAATGTGTGGCCATGATCTTTCTTACTCCTCCTCCCCATATGTCAATATGTCAGTAATATTGAAATTAGCTTATCAAAGAATAACTCTTGCAAAATAAACTTGTAAAAAATAAAACTCTGTTCAAGTAAGGAATGTGGGAACTGATGCAAGTGTAAAGTCAGTTTGCATAATACATGCAAAAAAGCAAAAAAAATTGAATTTAATTACATTTCTAGTTATTAGAAATCATTTACGTGAGGAAATGTGAAGGATTCATAATTGGCTCAGTTAATTAAGAAACAAGACTCTACATTCCATGTTTAATCTGTTGAATACTAGGTCAGGTAGAGCAACAATCATGCAGTTCAGTAGGAATAAAAAAAGTAAGAAATAAGAGAAGTAGACCATACAGCCCTTTAAACCTGATCCACCACTCATTAAGATCATGGCTGATCTTCATTATCAATGCCATTTTCCAGCACTATCCCTATGTCCCTCAAGGTCCAGATCTATTTTTTGAACAAACGCAGTCTTTTGGATTAGGGAATTCCAAAGGTTCACCATCACCTATCTGAAGATATTTCACTTTGGTGGTGTACAATGCTTCATGTACTCAACACACTCGAATATGGTTTTCATTATTCCTTTAGATTATGGACCAACTCAAGAGAAGTAGAGCTGCTGCCTTATAGGATATGTTTTATAAAATTACAAAGAGCACCACATTCAAATAATATGTATTAGGATCCAGATTCTGTCATTTCCCAATCTTGGTCATCCCATTAGGGAACTGTTTTGAATCTGCTCAAAGACAGGTCTGAGATAAACAGGTACACTAAAACAACTTAGCAAATCTCATGTAGAGGGAGACATTTCAAAGACACTTTACATAGAAGTAAAGAACGAGATGCACATCATAGATTTATAGAGATATACAGTGCAGAAACAGGCCCACTAGATATTTACACTATTCATTAATACACATTTACTCAAATTCCACATTAATCTAATATTCTCTCCACATACTCTTCAAGTGCCCCCAGATTCTACCGCTCACCTACACACTTTTACAAGGGCCCATTAATCTACCAAACTGCAAGTCTTTGGGATGTGGAAGGAAACTAGAGCAAAACCACACTGTCATAGAAAAACTGTGCAAACTGCACACAGACAGCACCTGAGGTCAAGGTCTCTGGCGCTGTAAGGTAGTGGCTGTACTGCACAAAGAAAAAGGAATTGAGGGTGTATACAGCAACATGAGATAGAAGCATATTAAGATATAGGAGAGAAACTTGTATAGAAATTTGTAAATAAGGATGACAAATTTGAGATTGATGTCTGGATCAAAAGAGAGAAATTCAACTTGGGACAAGATGTGGGATGACAAGAATGAGATCTAATTCAGGAGGTGGTGTGAATTTTCAGGCATTTTAAAAGAGCTAAACCTTGTCAAGGACGAATGCAGGAAAACTAGATGAAATTACTTTAGAGAAAGCAATCTAAGGTCTATTATCCTAAATGGCTACAGAAGTATGAGGAAGGAATTAGAATATGTTAAATAAACAACAAAAAAATTCAATTGCCTGTTGGAAAACAAAAATCTCTATTAGCTTTACTTCCTGGGTGTGAAACATCACCTATCCTACAGTTGCACATCCTGATATATTATACTTACTTCTGTCTGCGGATTGTCTGCAGAGTAAATTTACGAGCTTTGGCCCTGTTTGTTTTTTGTGCTTCTAATAATCTTTGCTGTTCTTCATTCCATTCTGGCTCCAGCTGTGTGTTTATATTTCTACAAAGGGCAGGAGTTAAGAATAAATGCAGAAACAACAACATGGCAGACATGGAACAAATCAATAAAATTTGTTTATGTTAAAATATTCATTCCAATTTGAAATAGTGAATGTATTCAACCTAAGGTATAGAATACTATTTTTCAAATGTACAATTTTACACCCAAATTGTTTTAAACAGGTTCTTTATAAACTCATTTGCTTCTAATTTTCTTAATTACACACTGTTTCATATACAAATTTGTTCAGCATTACAGCAAACCAAAATTCTAGCACAGATGACCATTACTTTATCACTAGATCAGTTCTAACAATTGTGCAAATTAACATTTGCTATAGGAATGTGAGCCATTACAGCTCAAGGGGGGAAAAAAATTACAACCTTCACACTGTTGACCCTAATCATAAAATATTTACAACACAGAAGGATACCATGATGATTAAAAAATAACTACTGAGCTTGTTCGCACCTTCCAGCATTTGATCTATTGTGCTGCAGATCACAGCTCCAAGTACACATTATATTTAAAAAAATAATTGGATAAGGGTTTCTACTTCTACCACCTTTTCAGACACAAGTACCAGATCCTTACCACCAATGGGTGAAAAATACTTTCTTCAGCTCCTCTAATCCTTCTACCAATTACTATAAACTTGTATCCCCTGATTTTTTTTTACCCTTCTGTTAAGGGAAATTGTTTTTGTCTATTTACAATGCCCAGTCCCTTCATAATTTTATACATCTCAATTAAATCTGCCCTCATCCTCTTCAGTTCCAAAGGAAACAACCCCTAGCTTATGCAGTCATTCAATCTTTCCTCCTGGTTACATTTTCCTGGTTCTAGCAATGTTTTATTTAAATACAGATATGAAAATTCATTAAATAGGCTATCCCACAAGAGATACAACAATCTGTCCCCAAACATTAATTTTCCCTTTCTCTCCAAACCAATATGTTTGTTTGTTCTTGTCTGTCCTTTTGAAATATCATGGTTTCTAACCTCGAGTTATTCTCCCATTTTCATTACTCAAACACTTCTTTAAAGGTGGCATCCATCACTAAGGATCCTCACCACCCAGGACATGTCCTCTTCTCATTACTACCATCGGGGAGGTGGTATAGGAGCTTGAAGACACACTCAGTGTGTGTGTTCAGGAACAGCTTCTTCCCCTCCACCATCAGATTTCTGAATGGTCCATGAAACCCATTTAACACTCTTGATTCTTAACCCTTGATCCTTTTACCTCTTCCAAACTTTATTTTTAGTTCGCTCCTACTAAGGAGATTTTATATTCCCTGTCTTTTGTCTAAAATTTGCTGTTAACATATTCCCTTTAATAACTAAAATAGCCAAAAAAAAAGGAAAGCTCCACACACTTATGGGCTCTGTCAACAACATCAAAAAAAAACTGTTGGCTAATCCTGGCCATAGTGCTTGCTGCCCTTTCCAGAACAACAATGCTATAATATCCACACTTGTTGGGGCTGAAGTGAGTATATATTCCACAAACTGATTCTGCAGTACCTCTTAATCTCCCTCCTGTGCAAAACATTGAAAGATTATTGTAATCATCAAAGGTAAAGAACATTGATCCTTATGTAGATGGTAAATGATTTGCATATAACCCCAAAATGATCCTCTGGTCTGAAATTGCAGTCCCTCATTTAGGCAATGCATTGTTGGCTGTCACTTTGTAAGCAATAAATGCAGAACAAAAGACTTAAAGAGCTTCAAGTCTTTTTTTTGTTGTTGAAATGTGGTTTTCATTCGTACAGCAAGTATCAGTGAATGTGGGTTATTTCACTTTCTGGAGCTTGAATTGATTCAGAGGGATGAAGTTCTCTGTCATAAATTTAAGCAGCAAAGTAAAAAGCATCTTTTTTCTTCAGAACTGATCATAGTTTGATCTGTGTTTCACTCTAGAAGCTCCATCTCCTAAGAAAAATTTTGGGAAAAGTGTCCAGTATTCAACTAGCAACCTTGGTAATGGAAGATCATCAAGACTTGGATCACTTTTAGTGTTAAATTCATTCCTGGCAGATTGCAAAGTAGACTCCCTCCAGCTCCTGTGCATGTCAGAATAAAGCAGCAGCATGAATGACAAAATCCATCAGTGAAAGTGATCATGAGACTCTAGGATACTCCCTATTACTAATATATACTTGGATCCTAAGATGACTCTGGTCCAATTCTGGAATCATAAACATCTCCACAGAAGGATTTTCTTGTAAACCAGCTTCATACCTTTCTCTTAAGCTTTGAGAGCAAGAGTGCACCTTCTGAAAGTGGGCCACTGCCTCTTCAAGGATGTGGCACCACTAGGGCTGATTGACAGCTTGTTCCTTACAGTTATCTGCTTCTTGATAAAATTCACACCACCTTAAAAGATGCAGAGTTAAACCCAGTTTCTAGCACCATGTACAGCAAGTATAAGAAAGTCTGGGTGGTGTATTCCTCTAAAACCGAGGTAAATAGATTTTAAGATACAGAAGTTTCACCTGTAGCATGCAGAAACAGTTCTCAGACATCCATAAAGTTATAAGCTGATGTAATGTGTGCCCTTAAATTCTGAAGCAATTTTGCTGAAAAGGGAGAATTGCATATATACAATTTCCATGTAGGTCATAACAGAATTTCTCCCATCTTTAATATCATCATAATAAGATATTTACAACTGGATTGCCATGTATCCCAGGCTTTCATCAAGGATAGAATCCTTTTTATAGTAATCAGAATGTTTGAAATGCAATGTAATTCAGTTAAAAACTCTGACCAATACTTCCTGTAAATCTGGCATTATTGTGGCAGACCTTTCATTTGCAGGAGCTCTTTTGCAAAATAGTTTGCTAAGAGATCCACTTGATTCAAACTGATGCCCAAAAATGCCATTACCCAAACAAATCTATGAGCAATATCCTCCTGTTCATCCTTTCCTTTCTTTTCATTTTCATTCCAGTTTTATGACTACAGAGGTAGAGTTGATTTCTTTATTTTACCTGCAATACACTGCATATCCCATTGGTTGTTTGGCTGGGTTAACCACAGAAATGACAACTCTTTTTTATCTAGAGATTCATTTCTCTGTTAATTAATTATTTTTTTTAGCCAAGTCTTCATTTCCTTCATGAATGGCACACATGCTGTTTAGTTTGCTCAATTTCTTTTTTTTTGCTCTATTGATTTTTCCCCTTGAAAAGTGTTTTGCAAGTTTTTAAAAAATTGATTGAAACCAAAAAGTTCAAACCTTATATATAGTAAAATATTCATATTATCCCCACTTCAAATCACTAACTGTGAATACATTTCACGGCTTCACAACTCTATGCTTATCCTACACTCAGTCAAATACCTTCTATTTATGTGCCTATTTATTTCATCAAAAATTCTAGTGAAATTATCAAAATTTCACTTGTGAGACCACTAATGAGACTATATACCTGCTTTATCTATTTCACCCTTATTTATTAAAGCTGAAATAAAATAGTCCTCCAAATTTCTGCTACAATTTCTACATCAAAGGATATTGAAAGATTATCTCTGTTTCCACTCTGATCTTCCTCCACATTCTAGACAGGAAAAACTTAGCAGCTTTCACCCTTTTGGTATTCATTTTTATAATTATTCTAATTATATCATCTCCTCCATTTGTATCCTTTCATTCCCATTATCACAGCCTAATTATGTAGGACATTTATTTTGCACTAATGTTCTACCTCCCAACATTCTCAACATAGATTTTGTTAAATGGTTGTTGTATTCCCCTTCCTCAATGGGTACATCTCAGTATTTCTAAAAATTCTGTTAAGTAAAAGCATTAAGTTCAATCATGACTCTGTTAACATCTCTAGTAATAGGCTACAATTCATATCATCCTCCTTTTCATAACTTTCATTACAAGTTCTTTTTCCTTTTCTTCAGTATTATTTATTCCACTAATTGACCTTTTATGCTAGTTTAAATCCACGGAGTACTACTTCTGTCTAGATAGTGCTGATCTAGTAGAATCCTTCTGCATCAAATATTAAGAGCCCAGGAACATAAAGCTTCTATTTCCTTCTGATTTGCAACAGGATAACAGTTTAATCTGAATGCAACCAAGCTAGACAGCATTACAGTTTGGGCAAATTATTTATACACTTAACAATAAAGCACCCAAGATCTTTATTGATTGAAGGCCACCCAAACCAGTTCAGACTTACAAAACTGATCGTGCCACAGTTTCCTGAGATTCCTCCAATTGGTTTTGTTTAGCTTGAGGCAGACTTGATGATGAGTAATATTTACATTCTTGGGTAACTGGGTATCTGTTCTCAAATTAATCCAGTCTAAATCAGCTGGCCAGCAATGATTCAAGTATGCTCTGGTGCTGCAGAATAATACCTGGGAATGTTTCTACTTACATTAATAACCTCAACACAGTCCAAGCAGAATTATCCAAACCAAAGCATCTCTTGCTTCCATTAAGTTCACACAAATGCTACTGCATTTGTCTCAAACAAGCATCTAAAGACTGGGAATTTTCAAGAGAATTAAAGCTTTGAAGCATGTTTTACACTTTTTTTGCATCGTTGATAATTTCAGTTGTTTGAATTGAGACCTAACTTCAACTTGGCCATATCCTCAGGTACAGGTTACCAGATCCATAAATTCCAGAAAGCTCTTCAAATTGTGCTAATTTTATTAGGCACACAGGTGCAAGATAAGATATTTTACAAATATTTTCATATCAAAAGTAATACAAAAAAAACTTACTTGTGTTCACCAGTGAGTCAAATAAAATAAACAAATGTTTCATTTTTTAAAAAGTAATTTTTAGTGTTATTCATCATGGAGGTCTGGACATACGATTAAATTCTTACTTTCAGATCAAAAGCTCAGTTTTCATTCACATTCATAAAACTGCACCACTTTCATAAACAGTCAATCCCTTTTAATTACATTCTCTTATACTGCTCAATTACAAAGTTAATTGATTTTACATGTTATTGGCAAGGTCTGCATTTAATGCCAATTTCTAACTCTGCTTAAAATCACAAGGGTCTTCCTTGACCACCTCCCTCTGGTGACTGAAGGGAGTGTGGATTCTGAATTGGAGTGTGGATTCATTCCATTGAGAAGTATAATGAATATGAGCATCATGTATAACAATTCTAAGATGTTTGGAGCAGCATCAACTCATGGCTAATGTCAACCTTACAGGAGACTTTGACTCTGTCAATCTAAAGGGTCTGTGGAGAATCATTTTCAAATTTGGTTGTCCTTAGAAAATCATCTCTATTTCATGTCTGCTACATGATGACAAGCAAGCCATGATTCTAACAAATGGGTCTGCCATAGGCCTAATCGCAGTGTGAATTGGGGTGCAGAGCTATTGCTCAAACCTCTTCGCAATCTTTCTCACTGCAATATTTGCAATTCACATCCACAAGTTCCCAATGGAATGGAATAAATCTACAGATGAATGCAAAACCGTTTAACCTGTTCCCTCCACTCTAGGACCAAGGTCACTTCAACTTCATTCACTAAGCTGCAACACACAAACAATCCTTGTGTACGTGCACCTCAAAGGCCAAAATTTATGTCCACAGTGGCTCATTCTCTGAGACATGAGATAGTACACTAAACATCTGCAAAGCAAAAGTCCTCTAGTAATTTGCTCCTGCTACATAGCACTACACTCTGATAAAAAGGATCCATAACAAAACCTGGAAACAGGATCTCAGGAATCACCTCTCAGCAAAATCAATAGTGAAATTCATCTCCAGAGTACCAAGAAAAGCCCTTGGCCATCTGAAGAAAAGCTTGAGGGTCAAGACCTCAAAGTTGTAGTCTAGTGGACCACAGTAGTCCCCATCCTACTGCATACTTCAGAGTCATGAACTATATAGAGCAGGTACCTTAAAGCATTGGAGAGCTACCATCAAAACTGCCTCTGTAAATTCCACTGGCAGGATAAGCAAACCAATATCAGCATCCTTTTGTGGGTCAACATCCCCAATATCTAGGCTCTAATTACATTCAGCTATCTTTGATGGTGGGCCATATGGTTCACGTATCCAATACTAGACCCCCAAAATATAGCTCCATCATTAGAAGAGGTAATGGTTCATAAATATTCTCAAAGCTCCTAGTGTACAAAAAAACCAACTTAATTGACTTGTAAAAATCCCAGATTTGCAACAAAACAAAATGGAGAACCAGCATCTGGGATGGTTGGGATCTTTGAGTCTCTTCATCAGGAGCATGTGGAAGGCCAGCAAGAATAGAAGGAATGCACTGTTTTCCATTGCCACCCATCCTAAGTCAAGTACCTCCTGATCCACCTGTTGCTGTTTATAGGGTCCTACATTAGCGTATCAACTACATCAAACCCCACAGAATTACACGCACTTGTACAAGTACAAATTCCTTCTGGTTTTGAAAAAAACTTCGACCATTATGTTCCGGCTGCGCCTTCACAGATAGAGAATAATATAAAAAGAGCATCAGACTCTGTAATAATTTAATTACTATAACGTTCAGGAAAACTTTCTATTTAAGTTTTCGGATTCTGAAGTTAAAAGTTGATTATTCATTAAAAAGTGAGATAATCGCCTGTCAGAAAAGATAGGCGGAATGTGGGAGATTTTATATTTAGGCTTGAGTTAATTAGTCTGATATAAATTTGGCAGCAATATCTCTTCGGCCAAATGGTTCAAAGTACAGCACAATACTCGTGTTGGTTTACTTTTTAACAAAATGTGCATTAAACAGCAAATTCACGGAGTGATTGGAGGTGGAACAATCGCATGACTCACCTCGGGTTACAAGTTCTCACTAATTCAATTGAGCAACACAATGAATTTACCGGGGTAAAATTGTTACCGTATCTTCCCTTACTTTGCTCCAGCTCTGTAACAAAAGGATACAAGTAAGAAGCGGTTCTTTGCATCTGCATCCTGAGGATGACCTCAGCCCGGTCTGAGATTTCTCTTCACCTCAGTCTGTGGTCGGCCGAGCGGTGCCCTCCATCCGGGCCGGGGACCTCTCGGGGCACCGCGGCGATACCAACACCATTTTGGACAACGCTCGATTCGGATTGGGTGCTACAGAAACTTGCACTTGCAATCCACCTCCTCACATGCCATCAATGATAAAACTCTGCAGGAAATGCATTGCAACCCG